>JAUTXW010004379.1:0-600000 GCA_030620095.1 Kuschelorhynchus macadamiae
CTCATTTTTAGATATATTAAAAATCATCTTATTTTATAAAAGTGTATCTCCATAGAAACAGATAAAAAGACATTTAAAAAAACAAAATATTTATAAGAAATGATGATAAAAGGCTATTGCAAAAAAATGTAAATTAAAACGTACGACTCCAACAGGGTGTCGAGGTTTCGGATCAAAAGTTTATAAACACCAAACACCCTTTTTATAGAGGGTTATACATTTTTTTTAAATTCGCTAATATGGCTATGTTAATGAATTATTAAACGATAATTCAAAAAAATCAATGAGATCAGACCACAGGTTAATAATATAAAAGATCAAAAATAGGGAATCATATCAGTTATGCGTATTTGCTAAGGTACACACATATATATATATATATATATATATATATATATATATATATATATATATATATATATGGGTATAAGCAAATTAGACACAGAAGAGCGAAAAGCAGGTACATTATTATCACTTTTATCCAGATATGTGTTGGGCAGATAGCCGCTTTTGACTAGCAAAGGCAGATATTGTGGAATTTTTTAGATTTATCATTATAGGGAAACCAAAAAGAACCAGCGCCATGCGACCTACTGTTTCAACCAAGATTTGTTAAACACATTCTTTAAAAATAATATATACCTATAAAAGAAGTTTTAGTTTAGGGGCGTTAGTATATACAGGGAGTTTCAAAAATAAGATCCGCTTTTAAAGTCAAAATAATTTACGTGAACATAAGAAAAAATCTTGTAAAAGTGAGGCCGAAAAAATATGTTTAGAATTAAAAAATAACGCTTGAACATTAAACAAATCAATTTATGCCATCATAAAAAGAATGTCATATTCTAAGGTATAAATTAATTGACCCAAGCACAGGACGAGCAAGCAATGAAAATGACTACCCATAATAACTGGAAGGGAAACTAAAAAAAAACATGATTTTATAATCCTATTTATATTTATATAAAGTCACATAAATGCTATAAAGTGTTTCTTTTTCCTGTCTTTCATAGGTTTACTCGTTATGCAATACCAAATTTGGACGGAATATTCGTGGCTGTGATACAAATTTTGATTTTTGAGAAAAACACATTAAGCAACGATTTATATGGAAACCTATTTCGTGTTCTTATTTGGCAGCCCAAACCTCCCCCCTTGAAACATAGTTTCAAATGTTTGTCTTATACATACATATAACTTCGAGAAAGTCCCAGTTCAAGAACCAGAAATGTGACTCTTAATTAGAATGTTAATAGAAGCAAAGTATTGCATTATCTAAGAAGCTCTTGCACATATTATTTGATACTAGATTATTGTCTCTGGGCTCAGAGTAATTTTCCTAACGATAGAATTTTTTTAAAATATATTCTTTATTTGGACCAGGCTACATTTATCACAAAAGGCGTTCCCTCAAGCCAAAAGTAGCCGATGAGATGTAATAGGTCTGATCTTTTTTGAAACTCTGGATGCTGTACGTTTTTTAATTGTAACTTTAACTTAACTTTATTTTATAAAATTTATTTAATAACTTTAGTTTAAAAAATTGTTTTTCGTCACCAAAATACTTAACTTTTATATCGACAATTTCATGACCTATTCATCTTTCACAGAAATTCCATTTTTTGAAATTTAAAAATTCAAACTCACATTTTTTAATTTTTTTAAAGACCCTGTATTACTTGACCTAAGGTATGACACTTCAAAAATGTGGTTTTTTAATCACTAAATTTTATCAAGAATAACATTTTCAGAGAAATCAATAAAAAAATCCTGTTTGTTGCTAACATTACGTCCCACACTGTATAACACAAAAATGTTAAAATAGGTGTTATGGGGGTTTTTGAGGTTGTGTAAGAGGAGTACTAAATCGGTTTTCAGATCAATTGCTGCCTTATGTTTTCCTCAAGAATCGAGCAAGTTTTTGGTTATAACGCTACTGACGAGTAAAAATTGAAAGCTTTGCTACAATCTCTTGGTGATTAAGTATCTTCCTTCCAAACTTGATATTAGTCGCATAACGAATAGCTAAGCGATCATATGGAAAAAGAAATTTAAAAGGAACATCCGAAAAGATCAGACGAATAGCTAAAAACTACAATATCAAAACAGCTTTTGATACGGGACACACTTTGAGAAGCCTATTAACTAAAACCAAGCCTGATAACACAACTGACAGACATAGTTGTATCAGGTACCTTGTGAGTGTGTCTCTCAATCTTATATTAGAGAATATACGGAGGTGGAGGAAACACCAAGACGGGTTTTGCCGAACGTTCCTGGAAGAACTACCATAGAATCCAATGGTCAGAAGTGAAAATTCTTTATAAGAAACAACACTGGAAGAACACAAAACATAGAAGTCTTTCACGCATCATTGTAGAGGAATCTACTACATAAGCTCGTAGTTTTAAACTTAGCTCTTAGTTGCACTTGATAACGATCGGATATACATCGCTGATCGAAATGTTATAAATAATTTAAATTGAAGACAATGCAAATCACCAACAGTCTCTCGCGCACGAACATTTTACGCTTTGGCGCATAACTTTAACGCATCACTGAAACGACTATATAAGTTCATAGTTTTAGACTTGGTTCGCCTTGATAACGCTCGGAGATATATGGCTGATCGAAACGTTGTGAATAATGTAAATTAAAGACAATGCAAGTGCGACAAGTGAGACACCGTAAAGTTTACTCATATAGAGTCAGAAAACGTATCTACTTTCTGACAGTGCATAATATTGCGTTATTTCCATGTTTTCTCAAGCCTATCAAAGATTTTACCAACTGACCCAAGGACAAACATATTGAAGTAACAACTACCCTACTTTAAATTCTAAAAATTATAAAAAGTCAACAGAAAAAAATGTCACAATTAAAAGGGTTGTCTCAAACCTCTAACAACCGGTATTTGAGCTACGTAAGTTCAGATGATCCACCAAATGAATGATGATCATACTTCTGGATACCACAGGTGAATGCTTAAATGCTGCATACGAGGCATTAGCACTTTTCTTTCCTTGTCGTTCACTGCTCATTAAAAAATAGCGGAACAATTTTTCAATCTCCACAACATTTTAAGTTATATGTAGTCATTCTGAGAGAAGCATAAACGTGTGAATGCCAGTTTCTACGAAAAATTGGTTTTGTTTAACAACTTCAGAGCACAAATAACTTCAGGACACCTCCTCAGTATGATTTCACGGATCGTCGAAGATCTTAGAGTTTCTTCTATTCTTCCAATTAAAGCTTCTTCCAACTTCTGGAGAGTCTGAGGTGCATTTGGACGCCTTCGAAGATGCCTGTATAACAAATCTCATAAGAGCCCGATGACATTCCAATCTGGAATTATCGCAGAGAGTCTGAGTTGCACTTGGACGCCTTCGAAGATGCCTGTATAACAAATCTCTTAAGTGCTCGATGACATTCCAATCTGGAATTAACACAGGCCAGTATATGATCCGAATACCTTATTACTGCAGAAAGGTCATGGTAATGCGTGTAGTATGTAAGCTAGCATTACCCTGCAAGATAAAATTCGGACCCACATCAACCGATATGCATCCAAATTTAAATGGCATTTATTGCCATGCATGCCGTGTTAAAATGGGTTTTCGCACAGGTCTTTTTGTCCTTAGTATTCTCTTAAACATCGTAATTTTCCATCCGTGAAGGACTAAGATTCAACATATATTATAATATATATATATATATATATATATATATATATATATATATATATATATATATATATATATATATATATATATATATATATATATATATTATATATATATATATATATATATATATATATATATATATATATATATATATATATATATATATATATATATATATATATATATATATATATATATATATATATATATATATATATATATATATATATATATATATATATATATATATATATATATATATATATATATATATATATATATATTATATATATATATATATATATATATATATATATATATATATAATATATATATATATATATATTATATATATATATATATATATATATATATATATATATATATATATATATATATATATATATATATATATATATATATATATATATATATATATATATATATATATATATATATATATATATATATATATATATATATATATATATATATATATATATATATATATATATATATATATATATATATATATATATATATATATATATATATATATATATATATATATATATATATATATATATATATATATATATATATATATATATATATATATATATATATATATATATATATATATATATATATATATATATATATATATATATATATATATATATATATATATATATATATATATATATATATATATATATATATATATATATTATATATATATATATATATATATATATATATATATATATATATATATATATATATATATATATATATTATATATATATATATATATATATATATATATTATTATATATATATATATATATATATATATATATATATATATATATATATATATATATATATAATGCTAAGTTTTTTGAGCAGTGTATTATCGAATAGAGAGAATAAGTGTTGATGCATCTGATGTGGTATTTTGAAATCTAATCCAGACATGCACTGGAAAATTATTTCTATATACCCTAAGTAGTAGTTAAGTTAGCAAGAAAGGGGTTAACTAATGGAAGCACTGTATTTCGTTGTATAGTTAATTATTATTATCTATTTTAAACATCTAATCTAAATTACGTATCAACGGCTAGCACGGAAGTTGCCATTAATATGTTACTAAGCTATTATCGATCATTTAATATTTAAGTATTACATTTAATTCCTTGCTGGTACTACCATTAAATATTTATCAATGTACATACTTATTTTAATAAATGAACACATAAACCATTGTATATGTTGGGTTGGTACATTTGTTTTTTTACAAAATAAAACACTATACAGAGTATCCGGCAAGTATATGGCATAATCTGGGGAGGGCATAGGCAGGTCAAAATAACCCTAGTTCATCATAGAAAGAAATCCTATAGTGCCCTTTAACGGATGTACAGGGCCCCAAAGGGGTTCCCAGGAATAGCTTTTCGGCTCTAACTTTTGAACCGACGTGTATAACTAAACGAAAATTTAATATTTTAATTAGACCACAGACATTCTTGATTCGATTAAAGCCTGATAAGACATACCGGGAAATAGTTCCAGACAGATTCACTAGGTTTCGCAAAGCAAACACGCTAAAGGCAATTTTGTCATAGACATCATCAATGTGAGCCGAGTAATTTTAAGTTAATATTAACCCCTAGAAAGCAAACAGATTTAGGCATATCAGAACCGATTAACTCCTCATAGAAAAATACAATACAGTTTTGGAGTTCTCTATAATAAACTGATTTGATTTGTTTTATACATATATATATATATATATATATATATATACAGGGTGGCCCAACGAAAAGGTCCCACCCTTATTTATGACTTTCCTGGTATATTTTGGGAAAAACGCTTGGACACGTCAATTTTGATTTTTAGGGGGACGTCTTTTCATGTATGATTGTATAATACAGGGTGTTCCAAAAATAAGATATCGCATTACACTTGACATTTTTAAATGGAAACCCCCAATTTTTTTTCTATTTTTGGATTCTCCAGGAAGTTTTTAGTAACTTTTGTATAATAGAGTTTATACCTATCTTCAACCATTTTGAAGTTATTTGAATAATTGAATAATATCAAGTATTGATAAATTAAATTCAAGAAAGGGTCAAAATAACGAAACTTTATTATCAAAACGGAAACATTGCAAGGGCTACTGCCCGGTTGTTTAATACGTTACATTCAGTCAAAAATATTAACCATAAGTATGTGGCTAAATTAATAAGAAAATTTGAAGCAACTAGATCTGTATCTAATATTCGCCGGAATCAGGAACACTAAACCATTTACAGTTTTACATTCACATTAAAATTTAAACAAAAATTAGTTACTTAGCTACAATGTGTCAAAAAGTCAATGTGGTAATAAATGTTGAAAGTGGTGTCCGTTTACCTCCATGCAATAATAAATATTTTGCTCAAATCTATTCCTAACATTTTCACACATTTCTGGAGTTATTTGTCTGCATTCCGCCGTGATCCGCTCCCGAAGATCTTGGATGGAGTCTGGCTTCGTACTAAAAACCTTACTTTTTATATGTCCCCAAAGAAAGTAATCTAAAGGACTCAAGTCCGGAGACCTTGGTGGCCACTCCAACCGTCAAGTTTCCAGGAATAAAGAAAGGTCCTACAATATGATTTCCGAAAATGCCGGCCCAGACATTAATTTTTTGTGGGTATTGCGAATGTACCTCTCGAAACAAATGTGGATTCGAGTCGCTCCAATATCGACAATTATGTCTATTTACAGCACCATGTAAATAGAAGGTACATTCATCCGAAAAACAAATGTTAAATAACAAATTTGGGTTATTGTTCAAACGTTGTGTCATTAATTCGCAAAACTCCAACCTTCTATCATAATCGTCTTCATTAAGCTCATGGACAAGTTTAGTTTTGTACGGGTGAAATTTATAGGATTTCAAAATTCTTTGCACTGTTGAGCGTGTAAATCCTGAAGAAGTAGCCAGACCACGAGTACTTTGGGTGTTGTCAAGAGCCACGTGTCCCAAAACTGCTATTTCTCTGGCTTCATTTCTACTTGGACGATTTTCCTGATTCCGGCGAATATTAGATACAGATCCAGTTGCTTCAAATTTTCTTATTAATTTAGCCACATACTTATGGTTAATATTTTTGTCTGGATGTAACGCATTAAACAACCGGGCGGTAGCTCTTGCAATGCTTCCGTTTTGATAATACAGTTTCGTTATTTCGACCCTTTCTTGAATTGAATAAATCATTGCAAAATATTATAATAGAACTAGGCAACTTAACGATTTCAAATCAAAGATAAAGTTGTTCTATGATTTACGATGACATTGACGGATGCTAAATTTCTTGCTGGTATCGGTGATTATTATTTTTTTCCGTATTATCAGTACTAAATTAAATGAGGCGAATTTTATAAAAAAAATTAAAAAAACTTCAAAATGGTTGAAGATAGGTATAAACTCTATTATACAAAAGTTACTAAAAACTTCCTGGAGAATCCAAAAATAGAAAAAAAATTGGGGGTTTCCATTTAAAAATGTCAAGTGTAATGCGATATCTTATTTTTGGAACACCCTGTATTATACAATCATACATGAAAAGACGTCCCCCTAAAAATCAAAATTGACGTGTCCAAGCGTTTTTCCCAAAATATACCAGGAAAGTCATAAATAAGGGTGGGACCTTTTCGTTGGGCCACCCTGTATATATATATATATATATATATATATATATATATATATATATATATATATATATATATATATATATATATATATATATATATATATATATATATATACTATACAAATTTGAATTTTGAATAATTGACTAGTGCAGGATAATCAGAGGGATCCATGGCATTGTCTTTTGGGACGCGATAAAGACGTAGCAGTACTTCTCCAAGGATGTCATAAACAATCCACTTTGTCGCATGAATTTGGGCCGTCAGCTTTCAGAAATCTCATCCAGAATTTCCTCCTCTAACTGAAGATTCTTTGCTCTTCTTGGAAACCCTTCTCCGCCATGAAGGGGCGGAAACTCCCTGAAATGGATTATCAAAAGATTACCAACTTCTATCATTTTTTTTAATTTCACTTCACTTTTTACCTGTTTCTGTTAAGATACGATCAACAATTTCAAAAAGTTCTTCGGTAGGGTAAACGTCGATTTGGAAATGTTTTAGAATAAATTCTTCTCGCCTCCACACCATTGCCGAGTGGATGTCAATAAATTAGATGATAAGCATATTCGCTATAGGAATAAGCTCCATAACCTAATTCTTGTTTACTCAATCTACTATTTTAACAGGTGTTGTTTGTCAATAGCACACTGTTAAAGAAATAAAAACGACTGGTGTTTTATTGTAACATTCTGACTTATTATTTCAATAACGTGTTACACAAAGACCTAATTCTGTTCGAAACAAATGTATAGTACCTTTTTTAAAGAGAAATTACCAAAGAACTTAAAAAATCAATTTTAAGAAATAACAGCAGTCAAAATTTTGGCCCAACGAGTGTGGTGGCAAGTCTCTTCCTGATTTTCCTTTAAAATGTAAAAAATCTCCTGTAGTATTGTTTTATGAGTCTTTTCATTAAATTATAGAAATCGGTTCAAAAGTAAGAACCGAAAAGGTAAACCGTTCGGTACCCCTTTGGGAAGCTGTATCTCCGTTAAGGGACACTTTTGGAATTTTTTTATATGACAAAGTAGGGTTATTTTGACCTCACCTATACGCTCTCGAAAGTATGCCTTATACTTACCAAACATCCTTCTGTTTCGAGGCCTAACCAATTAATCACGATCTCTGGATGATTAAGCAGCCGAGACTTAAAAAATATGTACACATTGAACTTTTCATTTTACAGAAAACCTGCATTCTTTTCGTTTCGCACCTAATGAATCAAACAGAAGTTTAATCTAACCCAAGAAATGAAGACATCGCATTACTTTTATTTTCGTTTAAAGAAGTCTAATCAACTTCATTCTCCCATTCAATGATGATAAACGGAACATTTTTTCTGAAAGACTTAGTTTATTATAAATAGGATTAAAGGAGAAACTCAATGTCTCACCTGAATATCCATACACGTGTCGCGCTTTTGGGAATCATCAGACCGGGTCGGTACCGAATGATATACCCTTATCCGTACACTCGTTTTCTGCGTTTATTAAATACTACTATGAAAAAGTTGCCAGTAATTATTTGCTCTCAATAATCCATTTGATAATTTCGCCTATACAGGGTGAGAGGAAATTCCATTTCAATATTTGAAGGAACTATTTTACATACCGAAATATTAAAATTAAGTTCCTACGAACATAGGTCAGGAAACGCTTCAATTTCAAAATACAGGGTGTTCAAATTTTAAATGTTTTGATGTGTCCCGTACATTTCTAGAAATATTTTATTCAAATTTAGCACACGATAAACTGTAATTAATGTCTATAATTATTACATATTACAAAATGTATACGAAGTGTAATTTTTTCGGGTCACAGCCCTTTTGGCGGTCCCAAGAATGTACGGTAGCGAAACAACCAAGTTTGGCACTTATATCGGATTTCCTATTTTTTTTTCAAATTTTATGATCCTCGGGTTTTTTGATTCCCTGTACCGTTTTGAAGCGATTTAGGAAAATATGTTTAAAAATATGGACAGTTTTGATAGTTTTAGCATCAAGTTTTATTAATTAAATATTTCAAGCTAAAAAAAGTACCAAAACTGTTGTCCGTGTTCTATAAATTATTTCAAAAAGTTGAAGGGACATAAAATTTGTAAAATAAAGCGGAAGGCCCGATAAAAGAGCAATAGCAAATCTTTTGGGGCAGTCAAAAGCGTCGTGATCCAAAAAAAATACACACTGTGCAGTTTTATAAAATATATTATCGTCAGTTTATAAACAATAATTAGGATTGTCATGTGTGCAATTCGAAATATCGATAGGAGGCCCATTAAGGAAATTAAAACATATTCAAAACGAAGCGTTTCCGGACTCACTTTCAAAGAAACTTTTTTAAATATTTCTATGTATAGAATAGCCTCGCTAAACATTAGAACGGAGTTTTCGGACACAATTTGATTTTGACTCTGAGTTTATCGTTAATTAAAATAGTGAGATTTACATTTTGGAATTTGAAAACTGTTAGCCTTATATATCGCAAAAAGAAGTTTTTACCACAAAATCAACTTTAAATATTTTCAAAATTAAATTATATACCAAAGTACCGTTCCAGAATAAATGACTTGATTGTTCTATAAATATATATATATATATATATATATATATATATATATATATATATATATATATATATATATACATATTTTTAAGGTTTTCATGTGGCAAGTCTACTTTTTTGATTAAAAAAAAACTGTTACTTACACCTTTTTGTTAAATTAACCGAATTTTCTCTGATAACTATTAAGAAACATTGGATTTACCTGTATTATTACTGTATTATTATATTTTAAGGGAGAAAAGGACTTAAATGAAATAATTAAAACATCTCATAATTATCTGTCGGACACAAAAGTCAAAAAACCGTTTCGGTACCAACAGAAATATTTAGTATAATTAACGAGTGTCTTCACTTTTCGTAACCAATATTTTCTCATGGATGTCAATTCTTTTAATTTAACAAAAAGGAGCTAAATTTTGTCTATAAAAAAGAAGAAATATAAAATCCGCAAAAAACCTTCGAAATAAAATTATTTTAAAAACGCCTAAATTATTATTTTTTTCAATACACCCCTAGATCACTGACAAATAGAAATACTTTTTTTCTGCGAATTTCCAAAGAAAAAGTAATTTTACGAAAATTTTATATATCATATCATATCAAGTCATATAACTTTCTGTATAAACAAATTACTTGGTAAATGTCAAAATCACACTCACCTCATGAAAAACAGCATTTCAATATCTTATTTTATTTTGGAAACATTCCAGGGTTGAGTTTGTAGTAATTTTTTTTTATGTTATTTATAACAGCCAGCAAATTTTTAATAGTTTTCTTCGACAATCGAAGTAGGAAAATTTTCTCTCCAAGGTTTATGCATCATATTTTTCAATGTGTCACCTCTGGCAATCTTTACTGTATACATCTTCATCGTATATACATATACAACACAAAACATTACAATATATACAATAATATATACCAGAAGTTGGCTAATTTTCACAATATGTTTCGCTTTTCAATTTTAACCAGCTTATTTACAATAATTTTAATACTTTCTAAAATACTTGACATAAAAATACATTAAATTCGTATATAACTATTAACATTTCCACATTTCGCATATTTGTTGGAACCACTCTACTTGAAAATGAAGTGTTTTATAAAATCTAAATTTCTTTCTACATGAAATACAGGTTTCACCTAAAAAGACTTCTTAGGAACAGGAAACATCATAAATAATGATTTACCTAAGAATATCTTAAATGCAATGATCAATGTTACCATTAAACCATACGTAACGGTCCTAATTTTGTTTTTTTAACTACACCTCCATAAAAAGTAAATCGGTACAGTCAGTCGCAAAAGTAACGCCTATGAACTGTTTAATTCAAAAACCTATACAAATTTAAGCTAGTACTATAATGGATTCCTACCAGAAAAAAACTGATACAGGACACATTTTACTGCATTCTAGAAAAGAATTCCCATAACATACGCTTGATACGTTAGGTCTTGAGGAGGAAACGTCCCTTTACATTATTAACTATTTACTAGGGTATATTATAATTTCATAAATGAGTCCTGGTTTATTTTAAACATTTTTTTTCGTGTTTGCTTTAAGTTTAAAGGTCGACAAAGTAATGATAAACTTTTAAAAATTCAAAGTGATGAATGGGCTACATGTTCTCCATTATAACCTAATAAAAAATGTTCTGCGTGATGATGACTGATATCAGAAATGTAGCTATAAATATTTTATTTATACTCTAATATATTATTATTATTTATTTTAATACAATGCTAAAACCATTGCTTGTGAAAAATCCTCTAAAAGGCGTACAGGGTTATTGTTTATAAAGGAACCTCCTCTTAACTTTTTAAATTTTGGATTTACAAAAAAAAACGTTTCATATGAAAGTTATAGTCAGGAACATCAGTTTTTAAATACGTCAATTATTCCTGGGGTGTAACTCAAGTGTGTTGCAACATTTTTTAAAAGGAACACCTAGTTTATTTTTACATTTTTAAATTCTACTGTAAATTCTAGACGTTTATATGTAACATACTATATCTCTAAATTCATTTGTTTTGAAGTAATTGATATCGGTATGTGTGATATTCGATATTTGCTATTTTAATGTCCTGTAGAATCTAAATGGCATGATATTAACTTCCGGTCTGACCGAAAGTTCTGATTTTCACAACTTGATATCAACAAGTGACACATACCAAATTTTGGTTTAACCGGAAGTTAATATTAGGTGGTAGGTCGTGCAAAACTAAGATATGAAAGTGGCAATAATTTGGCTCTAAGTTAAAACAAATGAATTTAGTATCCAGTATGTTACATAAAACATGTCTAAAATTTACAGTAGAATTTAAACATGTAAAAATAAACTAAACTATATTTACAAAAAATTACTCATCACCAGCCGAGCAGTAGTAGTAAATGACAAGAATTTATCTTAAAAAATGTTTTCAATATTATCGGATGAGCAGGGCAAGTTTTGTTGAATTACTTCCGAATATCGGGAAAAACATATCAAGATACTTTTTTAAACCCACAAGGCTCAATTCCCTGGCAACACGCAAATATTAAATGCATTTCTGTAAAGTGTATGATCAATAAAGTAATAACGTGATATAAATACATAGCTCTCTTTAGTTCTTGTTTCCTTGAAAATTCATTCCATATGCACACTATATTTGCACACACTCCTCCCCAAAGTTTCTACCCTCATTACCCTTATCTTATAACTTACAAACTCTGTTATAATTCTTTCTGTATAGTTAGACTCGTCAGATATTTTAATATGAATAGGTACAAACACAAAATCACTTACACGTTCCACGTTTGACGTATAGGTTGCAAAGTTTATAAATATCAAGAAGCCCATGGCTAAACAATGGCATAAAGGCAAGTGCACACAGAATGCCCGTACAATTTCTGCGACAATCGCCAGTATAGTTTATTTTTAGAGAGTTTTAAATACAAATTCAAATTTAGAATATTGAAAAGTACCTGCGACTTTAAGCAGGTGATTCCGTTAGAAGTAATGTTTTGAAATAAAGGATTTTGATTTTTTTTTGCGTTAGAACACTTGAGTTGGAACGTTTATTTGAAATAAATTTTATTTTTGTTTCTAAACGTTTGAGTTTGTGGGAAAATGGATTACCAGGATATAACTTTCGAGGAAATCGCCTCTGGTGAAGTTGGCAAAAAATAGAAAACAATGGGAAAACAAGCCGTGTGTGTTTTCAGTATTTAGTTATTTAAGAAAATCTTCTCAGACGGAAGCCATTAGTCGTTAAGAAAGCATGACAGCGATATCATCTAGCATTTACAGAATTATTCGTGAAAACAGAAGCTCAGAAAAGGCAGACGCTCCGAAAAGTTATTTGCGAGGAAGAAAATCGATAATAGTAAATGATAATAGTAAAAGAGCTTTAAGACTCTCCGTGCGTTCGTTATATTTTGCTGATGAAAATTTGCGTTAATTCAAAAACCAGAAATAGTTATGTTGCCTCGTACATACCTGTAAAAGATTACAGAGTTCGCAGCTAAGATAGAACAATATACTACCTTGATGAGACATGGCTAAAGGCAGGACATATCTTGGAAAAAGTATGACAGGACACAAATTTTAGTAGCAGACAAACAGCACTGTAAGTATGGTCACACTGGTATAAAAGATCCTTCAGGCAAAGGTCAGCGCCTTGTAATTAACATATCGGAAATGACAGGGGCTTTTTGGAAGCTTAATGTTTACCTCAAACACAACGGAAGATTACTACGAAGAAATAAATTCTTCAACTCCCTTCGAGCAGAGGTATATTTTGTGCTGCAACGCGTTGAAGCTAATTCAATAATTGTAATGGACAATGTATCCTATCGTAGTTGTCAAACTCAACGAATGACCACTATCCCAATGAACAATTTTCATCACCTCAAGGAACTGCTAGTTTTTATAGGGTTTTATGGAGGTTTCGAGTTATATTAGAGGTATATAAGGTTACTAAATGATTACGAAATTGTATAGTGGATATGCAAAATTACTAAAAAGACCAAGGGCTTTAAGGTTTATAAAGCGGTCACAGAAGCATTTCCACTCCCAACTTAAACAACTTATAGTATCGGCTATTATAAGTTATATAGAGTTTTTATAATAGTTGCAGTTACCCATTTATAAATCCAGTGTTCAGTTTCCAAACTGATGTTTGCTGCGATAAATATGAAACTTGCTTCTCCCATAGTAATTGCAGTTGCCTCTATAAAATCCGGAAAGGATTTGTGTTTACCTCAATCTATATGTCGTTTGTACATTTTGTAACCACACTTCCTGTTACAACACCATCGGTAAGGCAGTGACTCCCCGTCCGTTAAACGGACGGCGTATTTTAATTCGCGATCCGTTAAAGGAAATGTTTCCAGGTTTCCTAACCTCCAAATAAAACGTCAAAATTTATTCTGTTATTCCATTGTTTTGGCGCGCGTTTTTCGTTGTTTTGTTTTATGAGTTTATTTAAGTTAAAATAATGGATAGTCTAAATACTATTAATGTTCCCATAGAATTAAAGAAAGGAGACAAATTCAGTTCTGCAAAAGAATTTGATAAAATACTGGGTAAGTTAACTCTTCTAAACAAAAGTGTATTTGAGAAAATAAGCATATATTAAAAGCACTCAATAAATTTATTTTAGAAGATAACACGAAGAATCGCTATGTACAATTTTATAGAAGGGATAGTCGTCGAATCGAAACCGCCAAAAGAGTAGTCAAACGATACTTAAATCCAGATTTACAGTATTACCAGTTAAAATATCCTTGTATCCACGGTGGCAAGAATTTTATACCATCTGGAAAGGGAAAAAGGCAAACTAAGTATGTATATAATGTGTCATATATTTGCCAAGAAATGAGAACAAATACTTTATTCCTTTTAAAAATAATTTTAGGTTCAAGATACCTAGTCAAGTTCAGTGTAAAACAATTTATTTGTTGAACCAAATACAAAAATTTGCACTAATATTCCCATTTTTTGCTTCATGAAAGCCAATACCTCAATTCTCAAGTGTGAAGATTCATAATATTTACTTTTTAGGACCTTTAGACAAGATATTCCATGTCCTGCAAATGTTACACTTAGAGTAGCAAAAAACGGCAATGAATTAGAAATTGTTTCAATTGATACACTACATAACCACATTATAGACAAACACTTGTTTCAACATCTGCCCCAACAAAGAAAATTACCTGAAGAAGTCAGACAGCAAGCTAAAAAGTTATTAAGTTTGAAGGCAAATAAACATCTAGTTCGACAAGAATTAGAAGGCAACACAAAACAAATAATTAGCTTGAAAGATCTTTCAAACATAAAACACAGAGATAAACTGAAATATCAAAACTCTGTTGAAACTGCTGTTACTGCAATTCGGAAAAAATTTGGTGAGTTGAGGTTTCTGAATATTTTTACATAAGAGGTGCACAATTTTCATAGAATTACGATAATTTTACAGTTGCAAGGACTACCACAATAATTCCATAGCTTTTAAAAAAACTGTTCCTAATAGTCTTATTTCTGAATGCGTGTAGAGATAATGAATGATGAGAATTTTATAAAATACCCGACCGAATACCACTCTTCCATCAAAATTTCTGTTTTGTTCCAGTAAAACATGCTTTCATACAAATTTGTGGTTAATTTTGAAGCACAAGCTGTATTACCCCCCATAAGTCTCTAAACGTAATTATTCTTTCTACTTTAATGGTTTCATTGCTTTTTTTGCTATTTGCTAGCAATAATACTTAAGTTTTTTGTATTTTTCCAGGTTCCGACTGTCATTTATTGGTGGACACCAACAATATTTTTAAAGGTCTTCTTTTTTTGTACACCCACAATGAAAATTACAATGGAAGCTTATCCTGAATTAACTATTATGTATTGATGGGACATTCAAATTATTGAACATAAGGACTCCTGTTTACTTAATTTTAATTGAGGATGGATGTGGGGAAAGTCAAGTTGTAGCTGTCTCAATTTTGGTTTCAGAAGACTATGAATGCTTAAAATGGTTCCTTCAAAAATTTAAAGAAATAAACCCAAGTTGTGAAAAAACTAAGACTATAATGGCTGATAAGGATTGGTCTGAGAGAGCAGTTTTTAAAGAATGTTTTCCTAGCGCTCAAATTTTAATTTGCATATTTCATGTGTTTAAAGTTCTTCAAAGGGAAATCACTACAGAAAAAATGAAAATAACTAATGAGGAGAGAATTCTTACTTTAGAATTATTGCAGGAACTAGCCTATGCTAGCAATAAAAAATATTTTGATCAGATTTGCAATAAAATTAAGGGGTCAGTATCACAGAGTACTTGGAGATATTTGGAAGAACAGTGGCTTAATATTTACGAGGAGTGGTGTCCTCATTTAGGCGAGAACATTTTAAATTTTTTAAATAGAACAAATAATAGGGTTGAAGCAATTAACCAGAAATTGAAGATGGTTATTGAAAAAAATTGTTCTTTAGGAGAATTTTTTGAGCATTTATTTATTATTTTAAAATCCCTTGAAAAGGAAAGGAAAAATAGGTTGGCAGAAACACTTAATAAAAGGCCTGTTAGAAATATATGTAGAGGTACCCCAGAATATGATTTTTTCAATTATTTGACAGAATATGCTTTTGACAAAGTATTACATCAGTTGAAAAATTCAGAGACATTCGCCATAACAGTGACTGAAGAAGGTTTTACTCTTAAAAATAAAGAAACTGAATACAAGGTGTCCAAACATTCTTGCTCATGTTATTTTTTTAACAGTATGGCGCTTCCCTGTAAACATATTTTTAAATTATTGCATCATTTAAATGAGCCTTTTTTTAAAAAGGAAATTGTTAAAGAAAGGTGGACTAGAGACTACTTTCTTAAAAATCAGATATATTTTCAAAACTTGAATGATCCCTCAATACTCCAGCAGCTTGCAGTTGAAAATTTAAATTTAAGTATAGACAAAGAATCTCCAAAGAATGTTAAAGTGTTGAATCAGCAGCAAAAATATAGAATAGCATTTGTGAAATGTAAAGAAATTGCATCTTTGGCTTCTGAGGCAACAGGATATAATTTTGAGAAAGTTCTAGAAACTTTAGATTCTGTGAAAAACTTTTTGCAAATGAATAGGTATGATATAACAGTTGAAGAGGGTGGTGGTAAGGAGAACATTCAGCTAGGTGATGGTGGTCTTGCTGTTAGCAACAATATTATTCAACCAGGTGGTGGTAGTTAGTAAAACTTTTAAATTTAGTTGATATGTGCCTCTTATTAGAAATAATTGTATTAGTTCTGTAGTTTACCATATAATGTTTAAAAAGTAATCCCAAAATTTTATTTTTAGGTTTAACAAACACTTTACAACCAGATCAAACTGACATAGATATTAACATTTTTGATGTAGAAGATAGCAAAGGTAGGTTTTTATCATTCTTAGGCATCATTCTTTGTTCAGTTTTTGATTAAAAAATAGTATTTTAGATATTCCTCTTAAACTCTTATATTATTATTTTTAGGATTAATAGAAATTCCAGTAGGAGACGAAATCAATAGGTGCAGTATTGACAGTGTTGCAGATGAAGTAATAGAAGGTAATTTGATAATTACTTATTTATTAACCCTAAATAAATAATTAATATTAATTGAATACCAAATAATATTGAGTATATGGTGTTTGAAAATACAATTATGATTCTAAAGTCCCAAAATAATCTCGCAGTGAGCCTTAAAAATTTTATTTTATTTTCAGAAACAACACATGTTGCTTGTGGAGAAGGGAGTCAAGGTAATATTGTGAAATATAAATGTTGGTTAATCTGCTTTATATATGTGTTTTTCTAGATACATCAGATCTCCAATTCAATCTTGAAGAGCATGATTACTGTAGTAATAGAGTTATGGTTACACCAAATAATACGGAAGGTAAGCCAGCTTAATTTTAATTATTTATTGATAAAGTATTTCTTTTAATTTTTTAGTCAGTGAAAATAGCATGAATATAAATAGTATAAAGTTACCACCAATTCTTAAAAAAAGAGGAAGACCTGCTGGTAGTGATGTCACGGCAATCGGATTACCAAAAAAGAAGAAAAAAATAAAGAAGCCTTTTAATAAATTAAGCACAGCTGAAAAAACTAAAATTGTCCTTCCATGGATACTGAAATATCCAGAACAAGTGTATGCAAAAAAATGTCTACAAGAAAGTGATTTCAAGGACGTTGAAGAAGTTGATATTAGAATTACTGAAATAAATATAGCAATTATAAAAAAATTTTTCACCTTAGAAGCTTTTGAAAAATTAAAGGTGTTGAAAACAAAGAAGAAACTGACTGGAATATGGACATGTGGATCTTGCAAGGAAGAAATTGGTAACTTTCTATGTATTAGATGTGATCGATGTCTTCACTGGTTTCATTTATCATGCTCAAAAAATTCTTATAATGGAATGTATTCAAATTGGCTATGTGCATTATGTTGTCAATGACTACTGTGTATCCTGCTGTAGTTATATAATCTCTGTCATAATTTAAACTAATGTAATATACTCTATGTTATATCATACATATAATTTGTGTTTTATTACATTCAGTAAATATTAAAATTTTATCGCAGATTTGACCTATGTAAGTAGTATAACTATTCTATGCTAAGACAGCCGTGGCTATATCAAACCGGACCAACGCTGTTAATCAAAATATTTAATATCAAAATTATATGTCTTGATACTTAGCTATCGTGACACCTATGACCAATCAGGAGATCAGAATGATGTTAAGGCTGCTTTATTATATAATTTAAAAAGTATTTATTACAAAGTTTGGTCTCTTACTATAATTTAACAAGTACTTACGTGATGCAAAAGTTATTTTGCAAAATGTCAATTTATACTTCATATGTAGCAAATTTAAATTTAAAAATTCTTCGGCGATACATTTAATTTAACCATTTTTTATTTAAAGCTTTTTGTCAAATTTACTTTACACAAATGGACATCTCATAATTTCAATGATTTTGCAAAAATATGAGGTAAAATTAAAATGAATCCTATCTGGATCTGGAAAAAAGGAACACACTGTAGATTTAAAAAAATATATAAAGTTTTGAGCCATTTTGTGTGCGAGGTGCATGAAATAAAATTACAAATTTAATACTTTTATCTTGAGAACGGAGCTTTTTAGGTCATAAAATTCGAAAAAAAAACTAATTTCAAATAACGCGGAAAGAAAGCGATGGTTTAAATACCGAGTCTAGAAAAATTACAATCGACTTATAAGTTTCTAGTTTAAATAAAATAAACAGACAATATTAAAATTATATTTTGTATTCAAAATTCAAGAACAGGAGAACACCGTTACGCTCCCTATCTATTTCTTTTTAACGGATAACTAAATAACAAACGCCGTCCGTTTAACGGGCGGGGAATTAAAATAAGCTGTCCGTTTAACGGACGGGGAGTCACTGCCCCATCGGTAACGTTCAGAAACACGCCCTAACCAAATTTTATTCAGTCACACTTAGCATGTATACGTGTATGAACGTATTTGGCACAGATTTATATTATTAAAATGGAAAAAATGGCTAACTGGAAAAAAGTTAAACGTAGTGGTTTTTTTGCCGAAATAAAAAAAGAAATTTGGGGCAAATCTTACGTTTAGTACCACACCATTGATGACCCGATGATGACAATACCGTTATTTGCTCTGATGGCAATAATGTGCAAGAAATAGCAATTGTGGGTTCATCTTCCGGTGCTAAAATCCATAACGACAGTCTCCCAATTAATAGTGTTGACGAAGATGACTTCGAAAAAATCAGAAATAATTGGCTAGTCGAACTCGATGAGGAAGATGATCAAGAAAAACCAGCATCTATTCAAGTTTTGGAGTGTGAGCGTACGACAAACAAAATGGTAAAGGACAGTCTAAAAATGTGGGCTAACGAATTTAATATCCGGCAGCGTGCTTTGAAATCTCTGAAAATTTTTAATACTTGTTTGCCAAATATATTTCCTAAAGATCCGAGAACCTTATTAGTTACACCAACATCAGTTATAATTACGAATCTAGCTGATGGAGGTCAATATTGGCATCAAGGCTTTGAATTGTGTTTGAAAAGGTGCTCCTCTACATTATAATAATGGATGAACTACCAATATATAAAAACTCCAAAGACGAATTTTGGACAATTCTATTTAATATTCATGAGATAGATTGCATTCAAGCCCATGGTCATAGGAATGTATAGGCATGAAATGGTAAAAGGAAACTCACCAGCCTTTCAGAAGTCACCACTTCCTTTGTAGAGGAAGCAAAAAATATTTTGGAAAGTGGGGTTTGTTTTGAAAATGGAAGATTGAAGGTTGAATTTTGAATCGCATTATCACTAACACGAAATATTACCAAAATATATACTGCGATGGACAGGAGAGCACGCGCGAACGTAGCTAGGGGCGACACGACGTGACCCAAAATATTATTTGAGGTTATGAGATACGAATTCGCCGCCTGGAGGAAACTCGCAAGTTATAGAAAGTGCCTTGCAGTGGTGGCGGTCACTTTAGGTGATTATCATCACTCGTAGTGATGAGCGTTACCATAAGTTATATAATATCACTTTTAGTAAATTTAAACACTAGAATAAGTTATATAGTAACACTATTTTGTCCTCAAATGTATACAGAAGTTTCTAATAATTTATAAGAACACTGTAAGTTACATATTGGTTTTATAGCGTCCTCTGGTCTCTTTTAAATAAATAGCAGCCATATTTTTGTGCGTTCTCCGACGCCATATTGGTATTGTTGATAAAATGTATAATAACAGATTCAAAATACAATCGCAAAGCATAGTAATACGTTTTTATTAGAGAATCGACCTGTCAAATTGTTCTGCATGCCTTTTTTCAGAAATTCAGAAATATTAATTTTCAAAAACCGTCTAAATTCATTTTTTTACTTAAAATCTAAAATATATGTTATATTGGTGGAGCTTTAATTTCTTAGAGGTACAAATGAAAATTATGCGATCTAGAAAGAACGGCAAGAACATTCGTGTCGTAGGTACCTATGTGAACTGATTGAAAAATCACTAACTATTTTTGTATATATATATAACTCCATATGAAAAAGAAAAGACTTCATGTTGGAAGATAAGCTTTAATTTACTACCATCACCTAAAGAGGAACATGAAGAGGATAGTGCTAAACGCAAGAGCAATTAGGATAACTACTAAGTGATTATGTCGCTTAAACGTTTTTGTTACCATTATAAAGAATGTTAATAAAGGATGCATAAACATTCCTGTTACTTGATTAAAAGGCGCATAATGCCTACAAGGAGTCTATAAGAAGTTATATAAGGGTAGCAGTTATATCTATAACACTCATTATAAAAGTTTCAAAGTTTTATTGGGTTACCAAACTGTGGTAACGGTAATCCTTATAGAGTGCCCTTTATGCTCTTTAAGGGGTATATAGTGGTAACTGAAACATCGTCATAAATAAATTATATTACCAAAATTTTATAGTTTGGTAATGGTAATACTTAGAGAACCTTTATAAAACAAAAATTGTTCATTGGGATGTCAAGTCGAAAACATGAAATGCAGTCGAAAACATGAAATGCATACGAGAAAAAGGAATTTCGTTCCATGAAAATGCGGTTAAAGCCGAACTTATAACTGTAATACGACAACATAATACTAATTCCATACGTTATGTTGTAGATAAGCTAACTCGATGTCGGGGTATTACTGTTTAATGTTTACCACTACGCACTAAACTCGATTGAATTAATTTGGACTCAAGTGAAAAGATACGTGGCACACCATAATGTGTCCTATAAACTTGCGGATGTTCAACGTTTATTCGAAACCTCTTTAAAAGAAGATACGCATTTGTCATCGACAAATATAACTAAACATGTGTCGAAAGAAGAGGAAAAACTGTAGAGCATGGATAATATTATTGGCATAGTAATAGAACTTTTAATTTACCAGGCCAACAATAATAGTACCAGCGATAGTGATGATATTTCTTCATCAGGAAGCACCGATTTCGACGAACTTGGAAGGCAAATGAACACTTAAATAGCACAGATATAATTTTTGCGTCTTAAAAAAATTTGATGAAATCGAATAGTATTTGAGTTGTTTTGTTGCAAACTGCACAAACTGGAAGTTATACATTTGTCATGGCAAAATGTAACTAAACATGTGTCTTAAGCAGATGAAAAACTGTGGAGCATGGACAATATTACTGACATAGTAATTGAAACTTTAATTAACCAGGTCAACCATAATAGTAGCAGCGATAGTGATTATATTTCTTTATTAGGTAGCAACGATTTTGACGACCTTGGAATGCAAATGAACACTTAAATAACAGCTATAATGTTTGCATCTTAAAAAAAATTGATAAAACTGGTATAGCATCTTGAGTTGTTTTGTCGGGATTCGTACATAAAGGAATAGGTACATACAAAAAAACACTTCAATATGACCTATGTTCTTCAACAGGCTATTTTAAAAATGGTATTAACGACTCTCCTCTACATTTGTTTTTTTCTGTAACAATACTTTTTTAAAATGGTTTACCATTCACCGACACTTTCGATCGACTATAACGTTTCCATCGTCTCAGCTGGACGTGTTTCGGGCCCTTTCAGACTGTTTCTTAACGATGACTTTTAGGTGTTTCATTTTTTTAAAAAATGTAACTTTGGGTTGCAACGCACTTTTGTTACACCCTGTATAGAAATAAATGATATATTTAAAAAATTCAGGCTCCTGTCTATTACTCCATATAAATATGTTTTGTAAAAAGTGAAGGAGGCTCCATTTATAACCAATCACCATGTACATACCAACTAACAAAGACTGCACATTATATTTACAGTTATTTTTTAACGTATCCAAAAATTGTATTACATAAAAAAGTAGATTTTATGTTGTTATCAAATTTTAATCAAACTAAAAAAAATATTGTAGACTTTGCCCAGACTAATTTGAAAAAAAGACGAATGGTTTACTTTGCACATGAAACGTAACAACGTAAGAAATATTAATAATCAATTATAGGCCGGGCTTCATTCACTGACTGTACACGAGAGTTAACAAAAAAAAATTGACCAATAGACCTACATATCCATTTTCATCTGTTGGTGCAATTTCAAAATATTTATTATATTGATCCCTTTTAGAGATGAAATTATTCTTTGTAAGAAAAAAAGACACACAGGTAAACAACTTAAAAAATAAAAAGTCAAAAAATTAATAGAATATAAATACCTACTAACAAAAACTAGGTTCCGCCGGCTTGAGGTAACTAGGTATTTTATTAAAGGTTCTATAAATACTAGCATTAAATTAGTTACGGAACGGACATAATATGTTGATCCTATTCATTATAATCCCAGCATTCTTTCTCATAACCTTCATGAACATGTTCAAGTAGTACTTTCCTTCTACTATCACAGTATCTGTAAAAAAACGTACGAAATTATGATGTAGTCTAGAGAAAGGAACAAAATCGGTAAATTCGCCTTTACCCAAAACTTCTCTCGTACAGAATTTCAATTCGTACAGATAACAAGATAACACAGTTTATATATGCTTTAATTATTTAGTAATAACTTTAAGCAAATTCGATAAACTGTAATTTATTTCTTTTTTTTAGTTATTTACCAAACAATTATGTGGATTCATAAAAATGTGTTTTCTGTGTGTAAAGGAATTTGTATATGAAATAATTATGCACCCTGTATAGTTATTAAGATAAAATACTAAGAATTATAATTATTGGATTAATAATTAAATTAGGGAGTATTCATTTAACATGCAATTTGTTTATTTACTTTTAACACTATTAAATGCCACCTTCTAAAGTTAACTCTTCTCTCCACTTCCCATTGCCCAGGAATTTACACGTGATACTGAATATCATACTAGCACTAACTGTCGTCATCTAATTTATCCATTGCCTCGATACTATCATTGAAATTTATATTTAAAAAAATGGTAAACGGACCTCACTCGGAACTTCAAAATACATTCCATTATAATATGTACATATATTTGATAAATATAACACACCTAAATTCTGTTATCTGTATCTTTTCCTAAGGATTCATTAAAACTGAAGTTAAGGATTTTGCAAATTTTTTCTTCATAATGAACCCTTTCTTTATCAAGCAAACGTAAGGGTACCACAATGTGCATATGTGACATTGACCTGACAAAGGCTTTTGACACTATGGATTATCCATATGGTGTTACTTAAAATCTATTTAGATCTTACCTTATAAGCACTGGCTCCCAAAAAAAAAGTACTTCTTAAAAAAAAACTTCTGAAATTAAAGTATCTGAGAGGGCTACTACTCTCGTTAAAAATACAATTTAGATAACTAAACATGTAATAGAGATTTATTTATACCTGTATTTATCCTGCACTTTTTGTTTAATATCAGCTAAATTTTCAGACGTAATATCCCTCTCCAAATATTCCGACAATGTCTCTGTGGCGCTTTCAAGATCTTTTTGGTTTTCTTCAAAAATCACAGACTGATTATTTTTCTGTAAATAATAAGCAAACACATATGTATACATAAGAGTTTGTCTGCACTGACAAAGTATATCTACAGCCCTTTTAAGAAACTGAACTTCGATCCAGCTCATGTTATGTTGTTGCATCTCCTCCATTTTTTCTTTCACTGAGGCGTACAGTTTGTGTTCGAACTTTAATGACGCCATGTGATTCATATATCTGTTACAATAAAACAGGTACCGCTGAAGTGCTGATCGAGATCTTTCCTGAGCATCACGTGCTGCCCTTGCTTCGTCTTCATCATACCTATAAACAAAAGTACAATTAGTGTTTCTGTATACCGTGTAACAATGAATGAATCATTATGCAGTGACATTTTAAGGCAGGAATCTGAATCATCCGGAATGAAATTCTAGAGGGGCCACAAGAGACAAGATAAAAATAAACTTAAGTTTCGACTTGCAAACCGTAATTTTGTTAAACTTCGACTTGCAAGTCAAAATTGAGTTAAATCTTAAATTACATCGAAATTTATAGTAATTTTCACTGGGTCGACTACATTATGTATGTACACAAGAATTTGGCAATGAACCAACAAAAATAGTTGAGAGGGTCGGATTGTAATAATTTCTAGATACAAATAGATCTGATTCTTGTAGGTAAAAAAAAAGATAAACATTTTTCACGGAAAGTGTTCAGTTGTATTGCGTTATCATTTTACGACATAATATACGTATAAAACAGCACTATGTGACGTTCGTGGAAAAATATTGATGGCGCTGCTTCTAGTGTTCCAGTTAAGAAAAAGTATCCAGTATCTATCGATGCTAGGCAAATTGTAAAAACTGTTTATAATTGTTTACTTAACAGATAACTTAAAGACACCTTGCCTATAGTGAAAACCATCGTTTCAAATCCTATCACATCAAGAAAGAAGCATATGGCTATATTTTCGTTGTAATAATCCAATAAAGATTAATTTTTTTTTGACGAGTAAGTAATTTATTTATCTTTTTAGAACCGTATATATTTGATGCATCCTAGCTGTATAGGGGAAGCAAAAAAATACAAGACCATGTAAATTTTACTACATTTAAAACTGACGTACGAGATACACCGGGTGACGAAAATTTCATTTTATGAATGTATTGGATGCAGTTTCCATGGAGGTACTTGCTGTACCAAAAACCCCGCCATCTGGTTGATGGTAAGAATCTTTTTTTCGATTACAGGTGAAAAACACGCCTTTCATTGGAATTTTTGCCACGTTAAATCTTAGAAATTTTGCTTTAATGAAATTTATCGCAGATTTTATAGGGTGATTCATAATGTTTATAAACTTAATACCGCCATTGAAAATGATGACTTTTGAAGATTGTTATTAGAATTTTGGTGCATTTAATTTAAATTTTCTTAAGTATCACTAAAATACAGGGTGTCCCACGGTATTTTGACAGATTTAGCCGTTCCTAGCTTCTTTATTAGAACCGTATAGATATCAGTTTCCCGTTTAATCGGTTTCTTGTTGTTGACTAATTTGCCTCTCATGTGAGTTTACAGCTGTCAGTGTAAAACTTGTAACGAATCGCTGCCTGAAAAACTGTACCCTCAGGAAACGATTCTCGTTAGGTGGGTTTACTCTAGGATGGCCTTGTCCTCTTTCATTTGAGCCAGTTTCCCTGTACCTTTTAAAAACGTTTGAAATAACTTTTAAGTTAAGTTTTACCTAAAATTCGGACACTAGTTTCCCTGTAGCTCTTTAGAGTTGTATCACTTTTGTTTGCCCCCCTGTATCTTAAGTCACCTGTACCTACTTACTGTCACAATTGAGCATTAATCTGAAAGTTTGAAGTCTGTCAGTTTTGACATAGTGATTTTAGTGGGAAGTTAATAAGTTTTTTAATAACTTTACTAAAAGTCGTGTTTTTAGAAGAATAAAAAACAAAAAATGAACCCTAACAGAAACTTGAGACCCGAGGATTGCGCTTACGCAAGAGGACTTTCTGAGCAGGGCTGTTCCCAATCTCATATTGCACAAGTTTTGGGCAAAACACAGGGAGCAATTTCAAAAATTCTTAAAAAGACCAGGGAAACTGATTCCAATCAAAAACCAGGACAAGGCCGTCCTAGAGTAAGCATATTCAACGAAGAGTGTTTCCTGAGGGTGCAGTGCTTAAGTAAGCGTTTTGTTAGAGTTCAAAGCTATAATCTAAATATGTCGCTGCGCATGGAAGGCAAATTAGTCTACAAACAATACGGAACAGATGACGGAAAGCTGATATACAAACCTATGAAGCAGCATTGGGTCCCAAGTTAGAAGTCAATCACCGCAGAGCACCCTTAGAATTCGGGAAAGATCATCAGAGTCCCGTTTTTGCCTCGACACCAACGACAGAAGAATAAAAGCTTACAGAGGACCAGGGAACGATATACCCAGTAAAATTTTAAGGAAACTGTAAGCTACGGATGTAATTCTGTAATGGTTTGGAGTGGGATTTCGTTGAAAGCAAAAACGGGCTTGGTATTTGTAGAACATTTGACGAATGACCGATACATTACGGAAATTTTAGAGTCCCACGTTGTGCCTTTTACGCCCACCATTGGAGATGGATTTATTTTCATCCATAACAATGCACGTCCACACAAGGCACAAGTCGTAAGGGAGTATCAGGCAGACTCTGATATTTCCGTAATGGATTGGCCATCCCGAAGCCCTGATATTAACCCCATTAAGCATGTATGGGACCATATGGGAAGACAGGTTCCGGAAGCAGTGAATGCTTCGCAAAATCTACAGGAGCTCCGGCTCAAAAGTATTTGGCAAAACAGACCAACAACTTATCCCTAATTTAATTTTAAGCACGCCCAATAGATGTCAAACCACTATTAATGCTAGAGGTGGGAATACCAAGTACTAAACATCTTGATTATATATTGTAGTTATTTATTGTTACTAATTTCTTAAATGATCCTAAACAAACAATAGGCTATATTATTTGTCTTCTTTGTAACATAAATAAACTGAAATTTTTGGGTCTTTTTTGCTTAGGGAAAAATAAACCTACCCATTTGAAATAAGAAATTTGGACAAAGCCTATTTTTTTAAACAGACCTGTTTATGCAAACAGTCTTTTAAAAAATTAAAAAAAAATAATTATTAATCTTTTATATTGAATACTTTTTCCCAAACCGTCTAATAAAAAACCTATGAATAGGTAAAATTTGTCAAAATAACCCGGGACACCCTGTATTCTTAAAATTTAAATTAAATACACCAAAACTCTAATAACAACCTTTAAAAGTCAACATTTTCAATGACGGTATTAAGTTTGTAAAAATTTTGAATCCCTTGTAAAATTCTACGAAATTCGCGGTAATTTTCATTAAAGCAAAATTTCTAAGACTTAGCGCGGCAAAAATTTCAAGGAATGACTTGTTATTTTACCGTAATTTAAAAAAATATTTAAAAAAAATCTAATTTTCGAAAAAATGGCATCTTTTTCTTAACATCAGTCAGATGGCGGGGTTTTTGGAACAGCAGGTACCTCCAAGGAAATTGCACCCAATACATTCAGAAAATGAAAATTTCGTCACCGATGTATCCCGTACGTCAGTTGTAAATATAGTAAAAGTTACATAATCTCGTATTTTTTTGCCCCCCCTGTACAACAAAGCAGGATGCATCAAAAATATACCGCGCTGAAAAGATAAAGAAATTACTTACTCGTCAAAAAAGAATTCATCTTGATTGGATTATTTACAACGAAAATACAGCCATTTGAAATTGACGTTCTTCTTTACCCATTCCATAATTTATGAGCGAAGTGTATTTTGAAGATTGTAAAAAAGAAATTTTTTTGAGGTTAGTTTTAAAGGCATTCTGTATAAAAAAAGTATATATTTGTGATGCATTGGCAGTGGAAATGGGACATTGTTATGGTTGTTATGGCTCCCACCCTACAATTATGTTTTTAATCCCATAGAGCAAATGTGGCACCAATTAAAATCAAAGGTTAGGTCTGAAAATATTTCTCCGACTTTAAATTGTAGTGTTATGGATTGTGGAATTAATAAAAAAATGTGTTCATGATATTTTCTCAGGTAGGTGGAGACACTCAACCTATCAATCATGTAATTACTGTAGACAATTCCTTTGTTACTCTGGAATATATAATTAAACCCACTATAATGAATTTAGATGGGAATAGCGACAGCGTAACAAAAAAATACAATATAGTTATAGAAAAACATTATATATGTGAATAAATATACATTGTATAAATAAGTAGTATCTAAAAATGTATATTATTTAGGTTTTCTTCATTTGAATAAATGAATATAAACGTATCATACCAGTATTATTACTTGTTTTCCTTAGAATCTGAAATTTGCATCAAATACATAAATATCTATTCCTTTTTTGCAAGTCAAAATTTAACTAAAATTCCACTTTCAAGTCGGACTTTAACAAAATTACGACCTGAAAGACAAAACTTAATGAATTGCGACTTGCAAGACAACTTAACAAAATTACGTTTTCTAAATAACACCTAAACTGTTTTTGAGTACCGATAGCGCATTTACACGGGTTAAAAAAAGTTCTACCCCCACCCCCCCCCTTCCAACATGATCTCGTTAATATATATATTTTTTAATTTATTAAGTGTAGTATAGTATAAGCTGACATATATTGTATTGTTCGCCTCAGAAACAATCAAACCAAAATAGTTACAGTTTTACCTCAGTTCCAAAACATTCAATTTTAATAAATTCCTATGACATTTAGAATGGCGTTTGCTTTCATTAATATTTATCTAAAACACACCAGGCACTATGTAATATCATAAAACAATAATAACAAGATTTAAAAATATGCAAACCAAATTATAACCACACTTCCTTAAGGAATTGTTCAAGGTCTATTTTTAAATACCAGAACATAAAACGCAATATATATAAATTATCTGTTTAGTTACTGACTACTATACAAAACAAAAATGTAAACTACTGTGGATTAAGATATTTTCAACTTTACTAAACCAATATTTATTTATTGACATATAAATATAAAATGCTTAACATATTAATACGTATTTAACAATTTGATAAAATATTTAATAAACTAAAGAAAATCTATAAAAACAAATGTTAAATTTCGCCATTTGCTTTTTTTACTTTCCTCGTAAGATAGATTTTTTCAGATCTTCACGTTTCAGGGTCCCTAGTGAATGCCAATGTTTCCTCAATTCCGTTGGTCTGTCTGTAGGTTTACTGTCTCTCTGTCTGTCGTTCTGTCTGTCTGTTTTCGGCATAGTTAAAAAACTACTTACCCGATTGACTTCAAATTTTGACCAAAACTTAAGGGTCATATGGGAATGACATGGTAACATTCATTTTGGTAAAAATCCAGTATGGAGGAACAAAATAGCGGCCTAATGAAATGTTAAAAAATTTTATTACTGAAAAACTACTTATTCAATGTATCTCAACTTTTTTTATTGCATAATAAAAACTTTCATTTTGTTAACTTAACTCATTTATTATAATTTTTCGGCTTTAAAAACTTTCACAAGTATTTTATACTTATACTTACATTTTTATAAAAAGTGCTAAAACCACTAAAATGTTTCATATATCAAAGCTATTGTTTTGCACTTACGACAAGTTATCTTCGAAAGACAGTATACTTGATATTGTCATTTTATCGCTCTACAAAAGCTAAATCTTCCATTATCAACTAGTAATTTGATATATATTTATATACATATATATATATATATATATATATATATATATATATATATATATATATATATATATATATATATATATATATATATATATATATAAATATTGAATCATTTTAAAACCCCTCATTTTATGGAAGAAAATAGCATAAAAACTGGAAAACTGAAGTATCGAAGCAGTGGTTTTATTTTGTAAGTATGTATGTTCGTTAGATCTGAAAAAAAGATGTGGAAATAAAAAATATGTATTGGTTTCTATCTATGTTATTATTAGATATGTAAATAAATCCATGCCATGCATTGTCATACATTCGTGTTTGTGCATGAGCAATATAACTATTCAAGAGACCGCAATATAAAAATGTAGCAAAAATGGCAGAAAATATACACAAAATGAATATGAAGAAAAATAAATTTGAAAAATCGGTATTTGACCTTTACTCCTAACATCTCTCATAACGAATTCGAAAGAGAGTACGAGAGTTTTAATATAAGGCAAGTTATGGATGCAAAAATATGTAAGCCCATTTAACAGGACTTTCCTGGTAATACAATTTTCTCTTGATCAAGAAAAATGACAATTATTATGTATATAATGTGTATAAAATTACCAAATAACTATATGCATATATAAACGTGTTATATGTGCGTGGTGAAATCCCTTACGAGGAAAGTAAAGGCCAATTAACCGTTTTTTTACGACTATTATGAAATTTCATTTTTACAACTTTTAATTGATATTAAAATTTGTCCTATTCCGTTATAACTTCTGACATGATATTACCTGTTAATTACCTATGTATTATATTTTTTGCAGTTACGCAAGATCACACAGGTTAAATGTTCGCTTCCCATTTAAGATTGCAAAATATTTTTCACAAATTCCCATGAACTATCAGAACGTGAAACTGACAACTGATATAACAGGAAAGTTAGTAAAAACATTATAATGCCACATCCATTATATCGTTCAGTGACGAAACCTTTTTGTTTTTTGCATATCTTAAAATATGTTTCAAGCTCTTTTTCCTGTAGCACATAAGGATCTATACATTGATACAGAGCGGAGCACCGGACAAACAACGCCACCACCCTCATGACGGCGCAAAGCGCGTAGTAACAGATTATAAACCTCAAGTAGAACTAAACATCAAAATTAAAAGAAGGACTTAAGAGAACAATTTAAGATAAGTAAAAGTTACACCTAAACTGTTTTAATTTTTCCCTTCTTTTGAGATTTAGTCATGGTATCCCGTCAAGGAGCTAAATGTACTCTGGTGAAGCCAAAACACCGAAGTGTCCTCCAAGAACATGTAAGAGAGCACATTCAGAGGAACTTGAATGACTGAAAAATGACTGTTTGTAGACGAATTAAAAATAAACTTGTATAACTCAGATAGGCGAATCTTAATGTGAGGAAGCCTGGATGAAAGATACAGTGAGGGCAATTAGAGAGAAATGGGATCGATTAACTCAACAATTAATTTTACCTGTGCCACGACGTTGCTCGAATGAACTAGAAAGGGGTGTGGGCCTACCAAAATTAAGATTGCTTTTGATTATTATGATTTGTGATCGTTATATTGCTTTTTTATTTTATTAAAACACATAAAAACGTTTTAAAGTTTGCACTGATTTATCTTGTTGACCGGTATAAACTAACTAATGGTACTCGCAACAGTCCCAAAAAGCATTATTTTCTACTACCAGATGATCCTCCAAAACGTGTAGATATTTGCGAAATGTTATTAATTTGTACACAGTGTAGTAAATAACAATTCTGATATGCAAAATGTCTTATAGGAGTAAGCCTACCGTACAGTGTTGCCACATTCTTGATTCAACTAATTAGGTAAAGCAACAATGTGGTAGAACTAGCCTATAATTATTAAAAAGAAGAAGAGTTGTCTGTCTTTGTCAAGTAACTAACGTCTTTTTTCCTATCATCGTCCGTAAAATATATAGTAAGTGTTATTATCGTTGTGTGTAAAGAAAATATTTAATACGAATAAAAAGCTCTTTTTACTGGAATTACTTTTATTTGGTGCTCCACAAACTTCACACAGGAGGATCCTGATGAAAGGAATTATTTGAACGGATGAAGCAAAATTCTCACGCGAAAGGAGTCTTTAACCGTCAAAATAATCATTTTTGGGCTGAAGAAAATCCACACATTATAAAAGAAAAAGGTTACCAACCAAAATTTTACATATTAATGACGAAAATTTAACTAATATATTGAAATTCTAAGTACGACAGTATATGACTTGTTGGATAACCTACCGCTTCTCGATTTGAGAAATGGTTGGCATCAACTGGAGCTCCTGCCTATTGAACCCATGAAGCTTTCGCCGAACTGTATATGTTTGAAGGTAGGTGAATAAGACGTGAAGGAACATGGAGTTAGCCACCGAGATCTCCAGATCTTACTTTATTAAACTTTTTTCTGTAGGATAGGATTAAAGAAATGGTTTATAAAACACCAGTAAATTCAAAAGAAGATTTAGAAAATCGGATAAGGCGCGCTTTTGAATAACTTGATCCATCAGGAATTGAAAAAGCTACTATCTGTCATGTGATGAAATGTATTACCGATTGCTTACATATAAATGGTCACACTCTCATAATGACAAAATCGGTTCTTCTTTTTTCAATTTTAATTATTTATAAAATCGCTTATCAATCGACATCTTTAATGTCTATTTGTCGAATATTAATACTAATAGTAATAATTATTCATAAAAGCGCTTATAAATCGAAAGCAGTTCAAAATAGGTATAGGATCATCTTATATGAAAAAAATTCAATATGCCCACTCTATCCCACGCTTCAATAATATACCGGATGTTCCATTTAAAAATAGTCAGTTTTCATCAAATTTACAAAACCTGAATTGCAGTTAATTTTTAGGACACTCTGTATAAAAGTCGGCGATCCTATGTTGCTAAAATTAAAATACCACATGTTGACTAAATAATATTAAAATTTTACATTGATTTGACATCTGGAGACGAAAATATTGAAGTCTTAATTCACATAGTTTTGGTAAAAAAAAAACACAAAATAATTAATATTTAAGAAACGGTAAGGAAAGAAAAATATCCTAAAAAAACTTTGATTGTTTGGCAGAATCTAAAAGTAAAATAAATTTACAGGGTGTCACATTTAATGAGCAGAGCTACAGCACTGGTCACGAATTTCAAAAAAAAAATAAATTTAATCTAGCTTTAACTTTTATCTGTATAGTTGTGTACACTCCGGCAAGGCGCTTACACAATACAGCAGAATATATAGTAATTATTCTGTAAAAATGCATAGTATATTATCCGCGTTCCCCCGTAAATTCGCCTTTTGACAGATATTACGTCAAACAGCCGTTGCCGCACTGCGAAGAGATGTTTTCGTCACGCCCATTCAATAGCAGTTCGCAGGAACACATGTGATATGCGTTGTGACCTTGAAGCGACCAATAAACAACAAGCTTTCTACCAAATGCCGAGCTGCAAGCTGCAAATAATTTTACCGGCAGTATTTCGTATTCATCTGAATAGTGGTGTAAGCCGTATTTGCTTGCTACTCGGTTCTAAACATATGTCTCAGAAATACGAGGCGGGCTCAATACGAAGACTGTTACAATAAAAATCACTTGTATTTTGGCTTATACTAGTTAACAATTAAAATTGTTAAAAGTACTGTTATTATGCCTATGACTACTGTAGAAGCAGAGAGAAAATTTTCTACTCTGAACCGTATAAAGACATCATCTCTAAGGAGTGCCAGGTGTCAATACAAGCCTAATGCCTTATTGGCGGCTGGTTTTGGCAGTTGAACATAAACTCTCTCGGTCTATTCATGACGTGAGTGAAAGAGTGATTGAAATTTTTTTTATTGACTTCGTTCGAATATTGTGAGGCATACTGTATATTGAATGATCATCAATAATTAGTTAATAAAATTAGTTAAATTATATATTATATTTTATTTTCGACATAAACTGCAGCCTGCAGCACTGTCACTTTCTAAAATCACGAATCGCCTCTGGGAAAAAGGTATTATCACCAAAACAGAACTTAAGGATTGAACAATAACTCGTTGAGTATATACCAATTTCTATAAAGAAATCACATTTTGTTGAAAGGTAAACAAAAAATGTCAAAAATGACTCAAGACAAACGTTCAACATTAGACTCACCCTGTAAAATAAGTACCCTTTTATTTTTAAATTTACAAGCGTGTTACGTTACACATTGCACAATCCAGGGCTGCTATACTCTAATCTTACATTTTGTCCAACTCCCCACAATGTGGTCCTTTCCTTTTTTAGTAAACGATAAATTACTTTATTTTCCTTTGAGTAGACAAATTATTAAGGTTTTAGAACACTTATCAGGGCATAAAGGATAATATTTTTGAAACCCAAACTTGCAAATTTATTTTAATATTATCTACTGCGATTTCTAAGTGCCTAAAATATTATAAATAACGCAAAACTTCAATAGAAAATATGTGTATAAAGGAATCTAAACTCCCATCATGAAAAACAAAACAATTACTTCCGTTTCAATCCATTTTGAAACATAAATCAATCCATATTGTAAAAACTACTAACGTAAGAGGGGAAATTCTGTGAAAAAATATGTTTTTGCAAAAATGCAATTATATTTGAAATTTTTACCAAAATAATAATTAAAATAATAATTAATTCACATACAACCGCGAATATCCATATAACCCCATTTAACAACTGTTAAAAAACACCTTTATAGTGTAGAACTTAAGGCAATTAAAAAGAACTGCTACGCAGTACACATTACATACACGAGTTATAAAAAGAACAATCACTGCGCAGTGCCGGCAAGCGCACATGAGAAACCACCACTTCTTCTTTTTCTTGAGCACAATATTGAGCAACTGATGCATCGCCGACGGATCTGTAACTTTTTTTTTATTGTTGCAGTTTTTTCCAATACGCATCGAGAGAAAAAAATTGTTACAGAAAATTTAAATTGAACAAAGCGAGAACGTTTTCATACTTTTCCTTATTGAATGTAAACTAGATTAGTTGAAACGGGGATCTTATCTATAGTAAACAAATTGGTATAAACTGGGAGCGGTAAAGGTTAGGGGGTGATTGGGGGGCTGTGAGTGATGTACCCTTACGAAAACTAGCGCTCTAACAAGAGGTCCCCAACCTTACCAGCCAAGGTTTTGGTATTTTGGGAAATAAATATACTGAACCAAATAATAGGATACTTCTGTTTTCATTTTTTTCTTCAAGTATATTCAAAGTATTTATTATGCCGTTTGTCTTTTTAAAGAAAATGGGATTCACAAGGCAAATTTTCAGTTTTGTCATAAGAAATATGAAATTCGGAATTTAATGATTTTAAGTAAAATAATACATGAAACATTGTTTTAAGTTCAACAGATAGGTTAAATCCAAAATATAATTTATAATACGTATTATCATTTTACATTGAGAATGGAAAAAATATATAGAATATGGGGCAGCTGCGTTTAAAGAATATTTGACTTTATTTCTTTTGTTATTATTATAAAATAGATAAATACATAACAATAATAATAATAATTAATTAAATAATTCGAAGGAATAGGTGAAAAGAAGATATAGAAGGTAAAAAAAAAATTATAAAAAATACACAATTATTACAATGAGGGAAGTATTGTAATAATTTTAGGGTCCCTGGACCTCGAAAAACATGTCCTTCAATTTGCGTCAGTCTGTCTGTCTGTACGCAGCATAGCTCAAAAACTACTTATTATTTGGTACAAAAATCAAAGGTCATATAAGGACGAAATGGTAACATTTTCGTAAAAATTCAAAATGGTGCCAAAATAAAATGTTAAAAAAATCATGATTCAAAAACAACTGATCCAATGCAGTTTAAATTTTGCACAAGAATTAAGTGTGATGTATATGTCTTTATATTTATTAAAGATTAAATATAGATACAAATATATTTATTTGAAAAATTAGTCACTCTCATGATCACTACTTCCACTTTCTTCAGTTCTTTTGGACTCAGCTTCTATGAATGCTTCATCTGGGGCATTTAACAACGTTAGAACACCTGGATAAGACAACACTTCCTTTGTACTTCCCTCGTAAAAAGGATTTTTTCAGATCTTTACATCAAGGTCCTTAGATGCCGAAAAACATATTTTCTCGAGTTCGTCAGTCAGTCGATCTGTCTGTCTGTGTGTTCGCTAAAAAACTAATTACCCGACTGACTTTAAATTAAAAAATTAAGGGTCACATGTATGACTTGGTAATATTTTGTTAAAAATTCAGTATGGCGGAACAAAATGACGGCTTATTGAATGAAAAAAATATTATGTACTAAAAAACTCTTTATCCAATTTACCTCTAATTTTATCTAATATTTACCAATTAACTGGTAAAATTTTGGTACAAATCTGAAATGGCGAAACAAAATGGCGGCTAAATAAAATATTTAAAAATTTACCCTGAAAATCTACTTAATAGATTGATTTTAAATTCCGTGTAAGAAGTAATTGTGTCATAGAGATGAACAAAATGGGGCCCAAATAATATTTTTGTATCCTGAAAAAAAATACTATCCCACGTTTTACATATTGTTTGCGCGTCCCTAGATGCCAAAACTATGTTTTCCAATTCCATCATTTTGCCTGTCGGTTTTTTGTCTGTCTGTACGCGACAGTGGCGCAGCCATATTAAAAACAATGCATTATAATATTTGTATTGTATTGTTGGTAATTAAAAGAGTGAGATTGCACTGTTACACCATAAATTGCAATTCGAAAAAATTAATGTTTTTGTTACGTCGATGTCTTGCACTCACCCCTACGTCAACCATCCTCGGTAAGTGTTTCGCGCACATTACACCAGTCCGCCACGCCTATCATTAAGCTCGCATAGAGTTCATTTTCTTGTTTGTTTAGATAACTTTTTATATTGTGTATTTATTGTTTTTATTTTTTGTTTTAATAAAGGTAATATATTAATGAGTAGGATGTTGGTGTTTATTTTTCGGGGTTTTAGTTATAATTGAAATTCATAATATACTAAAATATAGTATCGTTCTGGTGCCCCCCTCCACCACAAGCGTAATTTTTGGCTGGGCCACTAGTTCGCGGCATAACTAAAAAACTACTTACCAGACTGACTTCAAATTTTGGTTAAAAATTAAAGGTCATATGGGGATAACTTGGTAATATTTTTCTAAAAATCGAAGTGTGAGCCAAAACATCTCGTTCGCGCATGCGTGCGGAATTTGTTATAGACCAATCGTAGCTCATTATTTAACGCCATGTCCCTGGTAGTCCCAGCGCCTATGATTCAAAATATCGCCACCATGGCACCCCTTAACTTATAAAAATACGTATCCTTAAAAATCTATTAAAACACCGCTCAGCAGTGCTTGAGGCACAGTAATAAATGACAATCATACAATGACGGCTATCAGATCCCAATTCGTAGAACATTAAAAGTTATATTGTTACTCCTGAAAGCCCAAGGCAACAAGATTACAAATAAATTAAATACGTTAATATGGAGCAAAACAGACAATATCAAAGAAAAACAGAAGCATATTATAAGCGGAGCATAAAAAAGTGAGTATAAAAACAAAAAACTTCTTGAATAAATCCGGTTTTTATAAAATTAGTAGAAAAATACTTGTAAAAGTGCCTTAAAAAACGATTATGTTTTCAGGGTTGAATCGAGGGATTTTATTGTTTAAATCACTCCAACATTTAACGTTTATTATTAAGGTTTAAAACAATTAACATTTTGAGCTCCGGTTTAAATCAAATCGGGTTTAAGCACTCGAGCTAAATAACTTAAATCGCAATAAAGCAAGTCAGTTTAATCTTAACGATAATAGCGTTTCCGCCTTCCTTTGACGTGCATGCGCTTTAGCACTGAGTATTTTTAAGTTTTACCGTAAATAGAAAAAAATATAAAAATACACTGGGTGACTAAATGTACACACTGATACACTATGTAATAAAGTAAATCTCGTACACCATATAAAAATATTTTATGTGATTTTCAACTTGCATTGCTTTGCTAGGTCTATAATGCAAAGAAAAACAACTTTTTAAGTGTGAACATACTTATGTATGCCGACTGTTCCAGTGATACTTTTTACAGTCGTTTGTACCTACAACTAATGCTTAAGAGAATCAGATTATTAAGTTTTAGTCCTCCCCGATTTGGATAATTTTGACAGAATTTATCTCACCGAAAATTCTGGTTTTTAAATTTTTTATGATCAAAGTTGATCATTTAAGTCCTCAAGTGAGCATGCATTGCGCCTCTAAATCCCCTCATTGTCAACAGATAAGGCCCCGCGATAATAAGAGAGCTGAAGAAGAATTAGAAAAATGTGGGGATGAGGTCCATTTTTTCTTCAAAATCTTACAAAGATAAAATCATGCAGGGGGATGTTAATATAATTAGGCCTTTTTTGAAAAATGGGATATCTTTAATCATATTGAAGACCAAATTATATCAAAAACCGGAAAATCATGGCATACTTGATATACTTATGGGGTTTTTTTTTTAATAAAGGTTGGGGCTCCATCACACAATAGTGCCATAACAACTACTAAATTTCTTATGAAAAAATGCTTACAAATTGGGTCAAAAAAATGTTTTCTAACAAAAAAGAGAGGTATTAACATAAGGTTTTTAAATAAAATCTGGATAAGATAAAGTTAAATTACATTTCACTGATATCATTTTATAAATTTTTATCATTTATTCAGGGAGGTCCCCTTACTAACACAATATTTTTAATTGCTTTCTTATAACCTAACCAAACCGCACCTAGTTAAAACTGAGAAGACAAATAAATTAAACATTTAATCTAGAGCAAAAACAAAAAGTACCCAAAAAATATAAGTATATTATAAGTCTTTATTATACTTATACGGACAGCCTAATCAAAAATAAAACATTTTTGTACAGTATTTACAAAATCCATTAAAAACCATATCTTCGCAAAAACTACTAATATTTTTCAATTAAAAAGATGTATTCTGAGAAAAGAAATGCAGACCTGAGATAAAAGATATAATGCAAGTACTTACGTATGAATATATAATTTATAAAATACATTAAAAACTATATTTTTGCCAAATAGGCAATGTGACTGGTGGTGTTGACTTTTCAGAAATTTTTTGACAAATTCTCTTAATTTGGCGTTTTATTTTACATACTCTAGGGGTTACGGGGCAGCATCTCCTTCATTGTTTGAACCTAGAATATCCTGAATCAACGTTGTAACGACCCCTCTTCTATTTATTTTTCTACAATGCCTATGTAGTTTTACTATTTAACTGATAGAGTAATATGTCAAAACGTAATAAATAACTTGACATTACAATGATTACAAGTCAAAATTCTAAATTCACATTTATTTTATTACCGAACTTTAAAAAGAGATATATTCTAAAAGTTGGAAGATCATTGACTTATAGTCAGTAAACTTTTTTCATTAAGGGTGCCTAAGAAGGACTGTGCCAATGTAAAGCTGGTTTTTAAAGGTAATATTTCTAACTCTACAGGTTGTCTGACTAAAGCGGCACAACAACACATTTTTCCTTTTTTTTTAATATAACCCTCTTAATATTTTGTCTAAAATTTGTTTATTCAAGCCATATTGTTTTAAATTATTTGCAGCATTGCCAAATTATACTTCATTTTCTTGTTTTTTTTTACACCTGCAAAGGTCCCGTTGATAAGTCACAGTTTATTTATTTTTTTAAATTACAAAGAGATATTTTATAAACGTTAACTTTAAAGTCCCACAGACGCCATCCGAATATTTTAAAAATTTAATTAGGTACCTTACGTGTCTACATTTTACTTCCAGATTTTGATAATTTTCAAAGGAATTAACTTAAATGGTACCCCCCGTATGTATTAACAAAAACCGAAGCAATACTAGAGACCCTTTTAACCCTGAAATATATTTGTGATCCTTGGGGGCGCTACCAACGCTACTATTTGGTAAGTGATTTTTTTTCCAAAATGCTTTCATTATTTTCATTAATTTCGACCGCTTTAAACTTCAATTTAGAAAATTTAAGAAATATTAAGATTAATCTATTTAAGAAATATGTAATATGAAAGTCAGATTATACAGTATGTCCATCTTGTGTAATTCAAAGATATTTCGTTAGATATTAAAGATCCAAACAAAAGTTCAGTGTCCATTGAAGGCGTACATTTTAAACATATTTCCAACTCTACTCTCTTGTCTCACAGATTTATTTTTTTTAATAAGACTCCCATAATATTTTACCTGAAATTGGTTGGTAAATGGTGATTTTACATTGATTTTTCGCTGGTTGCCAAATCTTGATTTTGCGGTAATTTTACCATTACTAGAATTTGTTAACCACAGCGTTTACTTTTTTAAAGGAAATCTGTACCTTTTTTGTAACGTAACAAAATATATTATTGTACATAAAATGAAAAATAATTTAAGAAATTATGTGTTTAAACATGTAGACTTATTTGTTTACGGTAGTTTTAGCCACACAATATGAACAATTTTTTTTTATTAGTTTAAGTTTTAATTTACCTTAACTTTTTATAGACACGCAACAGAGAATTCAGTATTTTCACCCTATAGGGCTTCATCAGTGCGCCTGTCTTTTGAAAGCTAAAAACACCGAATTCACCATTACATGTTAAAGGTTATCAAAATTTAACTTTTGCTAAAAAAATCGTTTGTTTATGTAATTATGTTTATGTAAAGTACATTTTCTGGGGGAGAAACATTTTATAAATTGTGATTTTTTTTCCCAAAATGCTTTCATTATTTTTCTGAATTTCGACCGTTTTAAACTTCAATTTAGAAAACTTAAGAAATATTAATATTAATTAATTTAAGAAATATGTAATATGAAAGTCGCATTATACAGGGTATCCATTTTGTGTGTAATTCAAAGATATCTCATTATACATCAAAGATAGGACAAGAAATCCAAACAAAAGTTTAGTGCCCATTGAAGGCAGATATTTTAAACATATTTGCAACTCTACAGAGTGTTTCTCAGATTTAATTGTTTTTAAAGAATATTTTACCTGAAATTGGTTTCATTAATTTTTCGGTGGTTGCCAAATCATGATTTTGCGGTAATTTTGCCATGACTAGAGTCTGTTAACCACAGCGTTTACTTTTTTAAAGGAAATCTGTATCTTTTTGTAACGTAACCGATTAGTCTATTTGTCTACATAATAAAACACAAAATTTCTTAAAGTTATTTTTCTTTATACAGGGTCCGACAAAATGATCTCCCACATTTTAATCTTTAATAAAAACGCCATTGTAAATGCTATTTAATTTTTTTTATTATTAAATGGAAATCTACACTATGCCATTTGTTTTCATTAAGTTTTGAAAATTACAGAGTCCAAGTGGCGACCATTTTTTTCGATGCACATTCGAAGCTGATTTCTAAAGGTTTCCATCACTTGAGCAGTTATTTGAGGCGATATTCCTGCAATTTCTTGGCGTATTGCTGCTTTCAGTTCGTCAATGGTTCGGGGATGGTGTTCAAAGACCTTCGCTTTCAGGTAGCCCCAAAGAAAAAAGTCGCATGGGGCAAGATCGGGAGAACGCGCAGGCCACCCAACATCTCCACGTAACGAGATTACGTGTCCTGGAAACATTTCCCTTAAAACGTCCATTGACCTTCTCGCCGTATGAGCTGTAGCTCCATCCTGTTGGAACCACACATCCGGATGTTCAAGTTCTCTAAGTTTTGGTTCCAAAAAATTACGTAGCATGTCGATATATCGATCAGCAGTTACGGTAACCGTTACGCCACCCTCTTCAAAAAAGTAGGGACCCCAAACGCCAAATGATCCAACAGCACACCAAACAGTAACACGTGGGCTGTGAAGTGGCTTTTCATGCAGCTGCCGCGGATTTTCTGGTGCCCAGTAGCGAAAATTCTGCTTGTTCACACAGCCAGATAAGTGGAAATGCGCTTCGTCACTCGTAATTAAGACAGCGTTTTGTGGGACGTTTTGAAGAATGTCGTTAGAACATACTCTGCGATTTTCCCAGTTTCGTTCACTAAGTTCTTGCACGATCATAATTTTGTATGGGTGAAACTTCAGTTCTGCGTGTAAAATTCTTCTCACAGAACGATCTGACAAACACAAAGCAGAAGCATGTTTACCAGCTGAACGGGTAGGAGATCGTTCCACTGCTTCTCTCACAGCTGCAATATTTTCAGGTGTCCTAGCACTTCTGGGTCTGCCAGTTGATTTTCTTTTTAAGGCTGAACCTGTGGCTCTAAAGTTTGAAACCCACAACAGTATTGTTTTGCGATCTGGAACCGGAGCATGTCTACCAAGCGCGAAGTGAGTAAGAAAATTTCTTTGCGACGTCGTCACAGATTCGTTATTTTTCATAAACGATTCGATAATGAATGCACGATGCTCGCTCGTCCAATTCATGGCGACAACTGAAATGGCAAGGCGCGAGCTACCGGCTAAATACACTAAGCTCCCCTTCTCTTCAGTGATTCGTGCGCAGCGGCGGTACAAAATGTGGGAGATCATTTTGCCGGACCCTGTATATTAAACAGTGTGTCCCAGGATAGGTAAACAAAGAGGTGTAAATGACTAAAGCCACAGCCGAAATTTGACGATTTGCAATCTAGACCTGCTTCATTAGAAAGTGATTTCAGTCATACTTTCAATTTTTGAAACGTCAAACAGGCCTTGACAGGAACGATTTTTTGATTTTCTGTGCTTGTAAAGTACGTTTTCTGTAAAATATATCGAAACATTTTATAAGACAAAGTTATTTAGAATTGAACATTAGGTCTCCATGTAGAATTCTGAAAAGATCGGATGACTTTAATAATTACGCCATTTTGTCTACCTAAATGTGACTCTTTTGGGCTTTGTTTACTCAAGCTTAAAGTACCTTTTGTAATATTTTCATATTGGAAAAGTCAAATAGGCCTTGACAACAACAACTGGTAAAAATCCCAAAGAGACACATTTTTAGAGAGACAAAACAGATCTCTTCAAATATACTAATGTACAAATTGTATAAGAAAATATTTTCTTATAAAATGTTTGCATCGATCTTTTACAGAAAATATACTTTACCTACACAGAAAATAAAAAAATCGTCCCTGTCCCTGCTTAACTTTTCGAAAATGAAAGTATGACTGAAATCACTTTCTAAACAATCAGGCTTAGACTGCAAGGCGTCAAACTTTAGTTACAAAATGTTTGATCATTTATAACTTTTTGTTCGCCTATCTTGGGACACCCAATATATATTAATACATTTGTTGCCTTGAGAAAAAGGTACAAAGTTCCTTTAAAAAAAGTAACGCTGTGGTTAATAAACTCTGGCAAATAGCAAACCGCCGAAAAATCACCGCAAACTAATCATTTGGCAACCACCGAAAAATCGCCATGAAATTACCGTTTGGCAACCAATTTGAAAACCAATTTCAGATAAAATATTAAGTGAGTTTGTGACTGTGTGAGAAACCCGGTCGGTGGAAATATTTTTAAAGTATATACACCTTCAATAAAGAATAAACTTTTGTTTGAATTTGTGAATGAGAAATCTTTGAATTACACACTAAATAGACACCATGTATAACGCAAAATTCATATTACATAATATTTTTAATTAATTAAATTTCCTAAGCTGAAGGTCAAAACAGCCAAAATTCATGAAAGTAAGGCAAGCATTTTGAAAAGAAAAATCGCAATTTGGCAACGCCGCCAGGGAACTTTAATAGATTTCAAGGTTGGACGGGTCTCAAGCATGTGCCTCAATTTTAAATAACACATACATGGGGTGCCACTAAAAAAACTGTGTTAATTCCTCTGGAAATTATTAAAAACTGGACCTAAAATGTAAACACCCTCTAGAGAATCAAATTTCAAAAATATTTGGATAGTGTTTGTGGGACTTAAAAGGTGACGTCTACGCAATTTCTCTTTAATGAAATAAACTGTGGCATCTCAACTTGGCTTTAAAAACGTAAAAAAGTTAAAAAAATAAAGCATAATTTGGCAACCCTGCAATTAATTACAAAAACAATTTAGGGTTGTATAGAAAACCCTTCTCCCGCTTTCGTGAGTGCAACCTGTAGAGTTGGGAATCAAAAATAAATTTTTACTCCCCTCTTAAAAGGAAAGTATTGTAATTTCGAAAAAATCACCTTCTCAGATTTTTACCCATCTTGACGTTTTAAAGCCACTAGATGCAAAAAAAAATATATTTTCTCAATTCCGTCGGTCTGTCTGTTTGCTATAGCTAAAAAACTACATATCCCAGAGATTTCAAATTTTGGTCAAAAATTAAGGGTCATATTGGGATGACCTGATGACATTTTGGTAAAAATCCAATATGGCGAGACAACATTGAAATTGATTGAAATCTCAAAAAAATATTACTAAAAAACTGCTTATCCAATTTACCTGAAATAATGCACGAAAATCAAATATTACGTACGAATCAACTGGTGAAATTTTGGTACGAATTCAAGATGAGGGAACAAAATGGCGGGTTAATAAAATATTTAAAAAATCAGCCTGAAAAAACTACTTATTAGATTGATGAACTGGTAAAGCTGTGGTACGAATTCAGGATGGCGGAACAAATTGGTGATCAAATAAAATATTTATAATCGTGAAAAAATTACCCCCCAGATTTGATATATCTTCACGTTTTAGCGTCCCTAGATGCAAAAAAAACATGTTTTCTCAATTCCGTCGGTCTGTGTGTCAGGTCGCGGCATAGCTACAAAACTACTAATCCGATTGATTTTAATTTTTTTAAATTCTGGTCAAAAATTGCGGCTTGGTGACATGTTAAAAAACATATTACTAAAAAACTAATTATCCAATTTACATCCAATTTTGCACAAAATTCAAGTGTTATATAGAAACGAGTATAGAAATGAACTGGTAACATTTTGGCACGAATTCAAAATGTGGGCTTAATAAAATATTTTATTAGATTATTTGTTTAAAAATTCAACGTAGAAAAATCTTTTTTTTCATTTGACTTCAAATTTTGCATTGCACTAACATTAAATGTTATATATAGACCAACTGGTACGAAATCAAGATGACGGAACAAAATGGCGATCTTAAAAAAATCACTGTAAAAACTGTTTATTCAATTTATTTTAAATTATTCCCAAAAATCAAGTGTGGTATAGGTAAAAACTGGTAAAATATTGGTACGAATCCAATATGGTGGAACAAAATGGCACCCAATAAGACTGTTTGAAAAACCACGGGTGTATAAATATATGGTACTAAATGAATATGTACAGAACTAAATTGGGTCACACTTCACTATTCCTAATAAAACGAAAGATTCATAAAGAGAGAAGTTTCGGGTAAAGAAAATATACCCATTTTTTTATTATCTATAAAAGAATTACATTTTTAAATGGACATATATATAATCATAACGCCTAAAATTATTTCATGTGCTCTAGGATGGTCCATAAAATAGAAAGAGTACCACAAATGGGAGTAGTACCATGGAAAAATCGTTTTTACATCAAACTGCAATCTAAAGGATGAGCCATTTTTGTAGTTGTAGGTATGACGATGTTTATGACTTTTTTAAATGGAACCCCTGTATATTTCTGGATTCTATAACAAAAAGCAAGTATACTTGATATATGTCTAAGTTTCAATTATTTTAGAGATATTGACAATAATACTAGTTAAACAAAAAGTAGATGACATAAGAAAGTCCATAAAAAACTAGGAAGCGAATGGGCAATTTGTTTTGTTCTAATTCCAACTGTTTCGATTTTACAGCCTACCAAAATGCCCAAAATTACTAATTTGAAATGTCAAATTCTCGAAAACATTTGAAGTTGGACATATGATATCTTACATGTATAATTATTATACATGTTTCTTTTTGCATAATTCAAAAATGGATCAATATACAGGGGTTCTATTTAAAGTTATGAACATCGTCGTATCTACTGCATGGCTCAGCCTGTAATTTCAGTTTTATGTAAAAGATGCTCAACTAAAAACAAAAATTAACGGATCCGAGCGATTTTTCCAAAAGTCGTTTGATTTCAGTTTATATCCATTATTCCAGACTTTAACCACACAAGTAAGCATTATGAATACATCAACATCAATGATTTAGATAGTATGATCCTTAATGCGATATAAAGCATTTTATATACCTATATTTGATACCATAAAACATTTTCGAGCACACAGTACCTATATAAAAGTTCATTTTCACTTTTTTTGTCACTGGGATATTATTTAACCATTACAGTTTAAAATAGTATTAAATTCATGAAGTAGTGTTGGTGAACACATAATATAATAAAAACCAATAATATATGATAAGTAGAAGAGAGCTTTTGCACTTCTCTTTTAATGTTCAACTTAAAAACTCATCAATTAAGCAATTTTAAAAGCCATTGATATACGTAGTTAAGAAATTGTACAGAACGAACATAAATTCGGAAGTACCTATCTATATTTACCTAAACATAAGAAAGCAAATAAAAAAATAAGTTCAAAAACAAAAGTTAAAAAGTAGAATATTAAAAATAAAAAAGTAAAAATAACAGAAATTAAAAATTTAGACCATATTTTGTCTTTCAAAAATGTACATTCTAAAGTGGAGCTACTAATATCAAATATATGGATTCCCTAGTACCTAGTAATGCTATAGCATTTTGACGCCTACCTCAATAAGTCAATTTTAAGGTTTGAGTTTTTTTTTAGTAAACCATTAACTTTCTACAAAGCACTTTGCCGTTATTGATAACAATCTAAAACTTTACCAAAGCTATTTTTCTCCATAATATAAAAGTTCTATAGTTATGGTTCAACTAATTTAATTCGCATACAAAGTTTTTATATTGATATGGTTATTTTCAATAAAAAAATAAAATCCTTTATAATCACAGAGAGTTAAATTATATTAGTCACATTTAATGGCAACTTTAGAGACATGTGTGCGAAAATCCATACACCTGGAAAAAATGCTGAAACAATAAAACTTATATCAATTGGAGCAGCATCAGATAAAGATCCCTCAGGTGAATTCATTGGGAAACAATTGGCGTGAAAGAATACGAAAACTTAATAAAAAGACACATTTCTGATCTGAAAAGATTCTAAAAAGTGCCTTTTAATTTTTATTCATCAAAAATTTATGAAATTAGGAACTTTAGGGATATTTTTAAAAAATGGGACTTTTGGGAACTAAGACGAAAAATAGGGACGTTTTAGGAAAACAGGGATTTGTTGGCACGTCGGTGATTATTTAACTTGTTTAAGAAATCATCACCACTGATTTTGATACAATAATACTTAACACAAATAAATACACCTATTTAAATTTCTAGGATCTAGGAGTTATGGGTATGGTACCAGAACATAGTGTGTGATTTATTCAAACAATCCAATAAGTATTATGTGAAGAAGTTTAAGGAAACATCATGAATGATTTTATATGCATATTTGTGTGACGAGGACCAAGAAGTAATGGATGTGATTCCAAGAGACAATATAGTATCAAGCCAATCACGTAATGTGGAAATGTTTAAGAAATCATTATCAATGATTTAGAATTCAAAAATCCAATAACCCAATATAAATAAACACACCTATGTATGTTTATAGAACCTAGGAATTATGATTACGGTACCTAAAGATACTGCATTATTTAGTCAGATAGACAAGTAAGTATTCTGTGAATAAGTTTACGGAATCATCATCAATTATTTAGATAGAGATATAATTAAAGTATTTTATATACTTATTTCTGTTTTTATGACCTAGGAGCAATAAGTATGGTACCCAAAGATATTGCATTATTTATTTAAACAGACACCTAAGTATTTCATGAATAAGTTTAAAGAACTATCATCAATGACTTAGGTATAATAATCCTTAACACAATATAAATGAAGCATTTTATAAATAAATAAATTATTTACTTGTCTGTCTAGGACTAAGAAGTTATGGATATGGTATCACGAAACTGTAGTATGTAGCCAAATAATCAAGTAAGTATTATGTGAACTTGTTTAAGAAATCATCTTCAATGATTTAAATATATTAGTAGGCGATTATAATCTTTCTCTAATTACATAGACAACTAGTGATGAATGTTTAGGTTACAAAGTAATATTTAATCAGGTAAGGAGGTTTTGTTGTGTGATACAACTGCATATTTAGGTTTATCTCAATACAATAATATCTTGAATGATCATAATACAATATTGGATCTATGTTTTGCAAATTTTGACCTTGACTCAGTTAAAAAGTGTTTTTACCTTGTGATATCTGTATCACACACCATTACAACTCTCATCGAACCCTAATAAAATTTTATATTTGGATCACGTTAATAGTTTGTCTTCTGATTTATAAAAAGCAGATATAGTCTTTATTAATAATTATTTTTTATATGTAGTTTCGAACACTGCTTTAGATAATAATGTGGAACGCAATGTTGATTGCTTTTATTATTTGTTATCTGAAGTGTTTAACCAGTTTGTACCTGTGAAATGTACTAGTAAGTGTTCGTTTCTCTTCTGGTTTTTGGACAAACTAAAACAACTTATTTTTAGAAAAAAGCAAGGCCACAAAAAATTTCAACAATCTGGTCAGAATACTAATTACAAATTTGTCTGCCATCAGTGTAGAGTTTTGACAGAATAGTATTATAATACCACATTAAGAACACTGAGAATTGTGTTATTGATAATCCTAGAAATTTTTGGATTTATGTAAGATCTAAAAACTATACTGGCACCTGTCCTAATGTGATGAAGTTGGACCCAAAAGTAGCTGAAACTGTTCGGTATATTTCCAATTTGTTTTGTAAATATTTTGCTTCTGTCACCCTTTTTGTCCCCACATGGATTTAACTTGCGTTCTGTTCTTTCAATAATTAACTATCATTTTCAAAGTACGTATATTGCTGTTACCGATATTGAGAGAGGACTGGCTGAACTGGACCTAACTAAACCAGTGGGTCCTGATGGTGTTCCAACTTCTATTCTTAAGCAATGTTCCCCTACTTTGTTCATTCCACTTTACATAATATTTAATCAATCCTTACAATCAGGACATTTTCCACAAAAATTGTATGTTGTTAACATACAGAAATCAGGTGATATGAGTGACATCTGCAACTATAGGCTCGTCAGTATATTCTCAGTAATACCAAAATTATTTGAGCTCTGTGTTAAACAGAAAATGAGCAAAGTTTTCAAAGAACTATTATCTCAACAGTATGGCTTTGTGTTCTGATGTTTAGTTGAAACTAATTTATTTCTATACACTAATTTCTAGTACCATGGCGACAGGAGCATGCTATATACACTTCAGCAAAGCCAACGATACAGTTGATTATTATTCTATTATTATCAGACTTAACACCAATATTGAATCTCAGGTACTTTACTATTGTGGTAAAAAATCTTAACTTTCTAATCGTTATCAACAGGTAAAACTTCAGGGTTTTTTATCTGAGGAATTCTGTTGAACTTCAGGGGCTCCCAAAGGGTCCCCTCTTCGGCCCCTTCTGTTGAATTTCTTTATTAACGATATTGGTGCCTCTTTGAAGAGTAGTTTTTTGTTGTTTGTTGATGACCTGAAGATTTTCCTTTTCTTCTTCTCCTATGGATATGGATTTACTTCAGTATGATCTGAACGAAATTTGCACATGGTGCCATCATAATAAGATGTCCTTAAATGTAAATGAATGCTTTTTAGTCCATTTTAGCAGGCTGGGATAATCAGGGATTGCTACAACCTATTAATGGCATTGCTTTAATTGAAAGAAGTATCTGTAATTAACGATTTAGTTGTCTACTTCGACAATTAACATACTTTACCATCATTATGAGAATGTTATTGGATGAGCAATAGAGCAATTATGGATAATCAGGCACTGAAAACTCTGTATATTAGCTTTGTACAATCAGTAATGGAATATTTTAATATTGTTTGGTCCCCTTATTACAATTTTCATATAGAGTGTCTTGAAAATATTCAATATAAATTAGGTAAATTTGCAACATTTAAGTTGAACAGGAGTGGTATTGATCTAACTGTTAATCAGACTTTAACTTGTTTAAATTTGAGTTTGCTAAAGCATAGGAGTGAGTATTTTGATGTTTGTTTCTTTTTTAAAATTTTGAACAATCGCATAAGGAGTCCAGAATGCCTTTATTCTGTGTCAGCCCATAGAACACACAATACCCCACTCCTTCACATACCTCACTGTAAAATATTTTATTTGTTGTTTAATCCAGTATACAGAATAGCACATAATGTTAATACTTATTATGATCAGTTGATGTCTTTAAATAGATGTAAGTTGGATGTAAAACGATTTATATTAGGATATTTAGTTGCATATTATTAATATTAAAACTTGTAAATGTGAAAACGTTGAATAAATAAATAAATAAATCCTTAACCTACTTGTGTTTTTGCGACTAAGAAGTACAACATAAGTAGTACATATTTAGATTCTACTGAGAAAATAAAGAAAGGGCATTAAAATATTCCATATATTCTTAAATGGCAAAATAATTTAGCATTATATTTGGGTATATTTCAACTTTTCAAGGTTTAAATAGATTTGCACAAAATCACACAATATAAATGAAGCACTCTCTATACCTATTTGTGTTTCTAGAAACAAGAAGTCATGGGTATGGTTCCAAACGAGATTGTATTTTTGAGCAAACAAGTATTTTATATACATTTTTGTGTGCCTAGGACTAAGAAGTTGTGGTACCAAGAGACACTAATATCTAGCCAAACAATCAAGTAAGAGTTATGTGAAAATGTTTAATTAAGATAATATTATTAAGATATAGTAATACTTACCATAAGAACAACATAAATATTACCTATTGAGCTTCTACTGAGAAAATAGGGTAGGGACGTTAAAATGTTCTATAGATTCTTAAAAAGAAAAAAAAACCTTTTCATGTATCATACAATTGATTATATTCAACACAGAGTTTATAATATTTGTAAAGCTTATGATGATTAGTTATCTTTGTGATCAAAAATTAACAACAAAATTACTAAAGAAGGGATTTCAGAATGTCTTTATGACAACATTGTAAGTAACAAATAATAGTAAGTAAATAAACAATTCCTTACTGATAAAAGAATAATAATAAAAGTAGGCATACAAAATTAGATTCGATCTTCACCTTTCAGATTCTCCTTTCATCAGATTATATCAGGGTGTAGTTATAGTCATGGGTGTGATATCAAAAAATACTGTATTATCTAATAAAACAATTATATGAGAAACATGTTTAAGATATTATCATTAAGAATTTAAATATGGGGTGTCTAAAACTGATGTACACATCTCAAAAACGTAAGGATGACATAAACGAATTTTTAGAAGTCATATAAGTAAAAAAAAAGGAGCTTCTTTCCTCCGGTCATTTAATTTGGGTCACATGGCAATGTCTTGAAAAATTTGTAATGACACCATATTTTTTCACTTGTTTGGTAGAGCTCTGATTTGCCTATCCAGCAGTTTCCCACTTGAAATTGGCCCACATATACTGTAGAAAAATGCAATTTTTTTGTTTAAGCCCAGTTGGCTATAACTGCTAGGTATGCTTAAAATCAATTGAATTGTCATGTTATACGTGTTAAGGCAAACTTTTGCAAAATTAGTATTTATAATTAGACACATAATCGCAATTAACAAAGTATTTTTTCAATAATGCTATGTAATGTTAAAAAATGACTTTAAACGACAAGCTTTTTTAAGATGCCCTAAGAATAAAAAAAAGTTATTCCAAAAAAAAAATATTTTTTAAACACTCTCTAGTAAACAGACGCGTCATTAAAAAAAATACGTTTTTTAGGTGCAATTAAGTTACTAATTATAAACATCAACTTTGCAACAATTTGCTTTGACAAGTACGACATGACAATTTAAATGTTTCAAAAGTATGTGGCTGTCACGGCCCACTTGTTTTAAAAATAAAAAAGACCAGCACTTTTAGACTAATTTCAATCTGAGAAAAAACGCTGGATAAACAAATGATAGCTTTAGCAAAGCAAATAAAAAATATACAGGGTGACATAAAAAATTTTCAGCTAGATGTCAAGTGACTCAAATTAAAGACTGAAGAAAAAAATTATTGATAGGAAGGAAACCCCTCATTTATTTATATGAATTCCCCAAATACAATTTTTGGCATCTTTCATGTTTCTAATATATCGCTTAGTAAAATCAGTTTGGGACACTCTAGGGATGGTATTGATGCTGGGCAAAAAACTCATGTCTTTCTTACAAATTAACATCAAATTACTAAAGAAGGCATGACCAATTTAAGTAAGTTAACAAATAATAATCATAATATATATATATATATATATATATATATATATATATATATATATATATACATATATATATATATATATATATATATATATATATATACATACATATATATACATATATATAATATATATAAATGTGGTGGGTGGCCATTCAGATATACTAATGACCGAGCCAATGGAGAGTTAATTCCATAGTTTGTTCGATGAAATTGGACATGAAAAATTTCATTCATTCTAAGCGCCCTTGCAGGTATTTTAATTAAAATTTGGGCAAGAAGATAAGGGCAATCTACATATCCATTGATTATTCCATGTACAAAGCGCACATCATTAAACTGTCTCCTTATTACTAGATGAAGATGAAGTCTTGAATAAACCTTATCAATTTGGTGCAACATATTAAGTTTAAAGGCACAGAATCTAACAAATTTCTTCTGCACTCTTTCTAATTCTTCTTTATGCGTAGTATAGAAAGGAGATCAGACCATGGAAGCGAATTCTAAATGGGTTCTAACAAGTGAGCAATACAAAATCTTTAAAGAGAAATCAGCACAAGCTCTTATAATGAAACCCAACATTTGTAGAGTTCTCCCTACAATGTATTCATAATGATCATGTAAGGTTAACTGGGAATCTACGATTACACCCAAATCTTTAATGATATTAACCATATTCACGATTTTATCATCGATCCGATACTCAAATTCTATATGTCTCTTGTGCCTAAAAAAACTAATGGAGTAGCATTTAGACGCATTTAAAGAATGACAGTTCTTGACTGACCATTCAGAAAATTTTGTCAAATCATGTTGTAAAATTTCACAATCAGTTCTACTCTCTATCACTTGATATAACTTCAAGTCATCAGCATAAAGTAAGAAATGGCAATCAGTCAGACAAAGATCAAGAACTACAATGAGTATATTATCAAAAGATACTGTGTTATACAATCAAACAAGCATTAATTATGTTGTGAGCATGTTTAAGACTCCATGATTCTGGGGTTTAGACTGCCAAATTAGCATTCCTTTCTGATGCATTCAATCTTAATGTCATGATTCCCTGACAATGTTAAGTGGAATAGAAAACGAAAACTCGGAAAGTAATCAGAGTTTAACACAGCCTAATCCCTTCAACAGTTTATACATTTTGTCTTCATAAGGCCAAGATGTATGAGATAAACACTATTGAGCGTAAACTCAAAAATGCAGTAGGGGTAAACTATTGTATACATCGTTAACTGTGATAATAACGCCTTTCGCTGAATCTAATAAAATATATCACGTAAAAATGAATACAGTAGTTATATTATTTGCATAATAAATGCAGAGGTTAACATTTTCTACAGCACTTGTAGACTGATTTCAAATTGGAAAAAAACGTTAAACGGTATTAAAAATTTTCTGGTCAATGTCACGTGTCCCAAGTTGAAGGACTGAAGAAGAAACTTGATAGGAAAAAAAACCTTTTCATTTATAGAAATTCCCCAAATATCAACCTATACAGAGGGTTTGTAATAATAATAATAAACATTTTTTATTTGCCAACTAATTACAACTATATATACATTTCTTAAAAAAGAAATACTAAAAAATAGGCAAAAAAGAGGATGAAAAGCAATTTTAAGGATCCAAGTTCAACCCCCTTATAAGGTAATAGCAACATTATTATTCCGTATTGAGCACCACCATACCTGATATACAAGAAAAGAAAAGAACAAAAAAATAAAAATGTGGGATCACCATGAACGCGATAAATTATTTAATAAAAATGTTTTATATTGAGACCTAAATGCCCCAACAGACAATGTTTTCAATTTATCAGGAATTCCATTGTAAAGCGAAAAAACGTTGTTTGATAAAGAACCGTGCTGTGAGGCTTAGGAGAAATACGTCCGCGATGTCTTGGATGAAGTAAATGTGTGTCTGTTCTATAGAGAATTTCACAAGTGAGATACGAGGGGCGATTGCTAGGAATTATTGTGTGAAACAAGGTACCAACATGTAATTTTCAACGGTTTTACATAGAGAGCCAGTTTGTTTGAGTAAATTTATGCGAGACAGGTTATCGTCGACAAATGCCATAAATAAACCTCAAACAAGATTTTTGAACGCGTTGAATTCTATCTTTATCTATTTTGTCGAGGCAGGAGTTATATACAACATCTGCAAAAATAAAATGGCTTAAAATTAATGAATCTGTTAGACTAATTTTTTGAAATCTGGATAGAAGATGCCTATGAGGAAATAATATCTTCAAATTTGCATAAACTCTTTGAATGGACTTATTGATACATGACTTGAACCTTAAAGTTGTATTAAAATATAAACCCAAGTTACAACAAGTGTTAAAGTGAGCTATTTTCTCTGCACCAACTTTTATTATAATGTTATTTTGCAATATTTCACGATTTTTCCCGAAAACCATAAAAGTTGTCTTGTGGAAAATTTTATTAAGCGATTTAAGTCCTCATTAATTTTATCCTGAATTGAGTGCATTTCATTGGGATTAAAGGACACATAGAGTTGTGTGTCATCTGCATATAGATGAAATTTGCAATATTTTAGGTAATTACAAGTATAAATGCAGACTAATAGTGGTCCAAGTATTGATCCCTGTGGAACACCGCAGTTTTAGAGGACACAGATGACACGCCACAGATTGTAATCTATTTTTTAAATAGGTGCTCATTAGTTCAGTTGCGGTCATATCAAACCAACCTAATTGTCTTTCTAGAACCCAGAAATAATACCTATTCAACTAAGGATATTTTATATATTATATATTCTTAAATGACAAAAGAAAAAAAATTCCATGTAGCATACACTATGGATTAGATTATAATCATCATAGTTTACAATATTCATAAAGATTTTCATTTTAGTCTGCACTTGTGGGAATTATATTAACGCTAAGCAGAAAACTGACATATCTTTCTTAGAAATTGACAACAAAATTACTAAAGAAGGGCTTTCAGAATGTCTCAATGACAAAATTGTAAGTAACTCAACAAATAATAGTAAATAAATAAACAATTTGTAATTTAAAAAAATATTGTAAAAAAAGCAGGCATAGAAAAATAGATATTCACCTTTTGGGTTCTCCATTCATCAGACTGTAAGAGTGCATATAAATCATGGGTGTTGTATCAAAATATACTGTATTATCCAGGAAAGAAGTAGAAATTTAAATATACTGAATAGGAGGCTTTCTTAGCAATAAACAAGATTACCTAATTTGCAGCATTCTAAATTAGTTCTCAAGAATAATTGACAAGCTATGTCTAATGACACTATCAAAAAATTGTAAGTAAGTTAACAAATCAATTATAATCCAATTTAATGTTAATAAAAATAAAAAAAGTGAGACCCCTTTGAAATTCGACAGAAACTGTAGTTTTAAAATTACATTTGAAAAATATAAAGTGGCCATATTATCTCAAGACATGGCAGTGTAGATATTTACAAAACTTTTTTGCAAGCTTTGTATTTTTTTTATAACTTAACATTGGGGGATATTTTGTCTTTTAAAGCTTTAAATAGACAGATACAAAATCACACAATATAAATGAAGCAGTCTATATATCTATTTGCGTTTTTAGAACCAAGAACTTATGGCTGTTATATAATATTGTATTACTGAGCAAACAAGTATTTTATATACATATTTGTGTCTGAAACCAAAAAATTATGGATGTGATAACAACAGACACTGTAATATCCAGCCAAACAATCAAGTAAGTATAGAATGGAAGCTTTCACAGTTGTGGTCAATTAAGAAATTATGGTTCTTAGGATTCGATCATGTTTAAAGTGATATTGAAGAGTTATTCTATTTTAACACAGTGTAATCCCAAGAACCATGACTAGTGTGATAAATTTCTTTCTGATGCACTCAGGCTTTATGCAATTTCGGACAATATTATGTGCAATCGAAAACGAAAAATAGGAAAGTAATTAGAACTTAACACAGTTTAATCCTATGATCCCTGATTTATATACAATATCCTTTAGCACAAAATAAATGAATCATTTTATATATTTTGTCTTTCTAAAACGAAGATAGTTTCTTCTGAGAATATAGAGTACAGGCATTAAAATATCCTATATATTTGTAAATAACAAAAGAAAAACTTTTCTATGTATCATATCATCATATTCAACACAGAGTGTACAATATTTGTAAGATTTTGCTGATCATTTTAGGATGCACTTCTGGGATGGTATTAATGCTAAGCAGAAAACTGACATCTTTCTCAGAAAATGAAAACAAAATTACTAAAGAAGGGATTTGGCAATGTCTCCATGAGAAATTTGTAAGTAACTTAACAAATAATAGTAATTTGCAAGCTTTGTAATTTTTTTCTTTTTAAGTTGGCATTATATTGGGGCATTCCAATACAAATATATTATAAATCTTGTTTTACAATAGAATTACATAGGTATTTTATTAGTTTGTTTTTTGTAGGTAATAATGTTTATATTGCACCTAGGGGACTAAACTCCTGTATGTGCACAGGTACCTACAGTCTTAAAATTGAATACAATAATTTTATTTGATCTACAATAGACATACATATAGACAGTAATAAGATATTACTAAGTATTATAAAACATAAACGTTAAGGATAGAAATTTACATTGACCAAATATATACATGTATACATATAATATAGTAACAAAATATAACCAAGCATAATGAAAAATAAATGGGTTGACTTATCTACATTAAATAAATTTAATCAATATGTAGGTTTAATAGTCTTAAATAGTTTTTTAATTTGTTTTTATTTAACCATTTAACTGACATGATAATAATATAATCTGTTAATTGATATGAAAAGCTTTCTTATAAATAATAATGTCTAAATTGATTAATTAATCAGGTTCTTAAATTTATCAAAGTTGTTCACAATAAAACGTCTGCATTCTGTTTTAAATGATTTCAAGGTAGCATCCTTGATTCACATACACAAAGCTTTATAGAATTTTGGCTACAAGTATTCTACAAATTTCGAGTTAATAGTTTTATAATAATAATGGTTCACAAATTTCTTCAAATATTCTTTTCTGTGAATATAAATACAAACTGTGAGTACATACAAGACATTTATATTACATATTTCCTCCTTTAATGCTTTAAATAGATTGACACAAAATCACAGAATATAAATGAAGCACTCTGTATACCTATTTTTGATTCTAGATCCAAGAAGTTATGGGTGTGGTTTAAAATGATATTGTATTATTGAGCAAATAAATATCTTATATACACATTTTTGTGTCTGGGGCCAAGAAGTTATGGGTGTGATATCAAGAGACACTAATATCCAGCCAAACAATCAAGTGCATATTTTGTGAAATTTTTTAAGAAATCATCAATTTAGCTACAGTAATCCTTAACCTATTTATCTATCTGTGTTTCTATGAACAAGAAGTACAACATAAATATTACCTATATTGAGCTTTTACTGAGAAACAGGGTAGGGACATTAAAATATTCTATGCATTCTTAAATGAGAAAAAACTTTTCATGTATCTTAAAAAATGTATTAGGTTATGTTCAAAAAGAGTTTACAATATTCGTAAAGTCGGGTAGAAAGCTGATGTATCTTTATGATTTGCAGAAGTAATTGTGATGTTTCTGTTACCTACTTTATTATATAAAAAAAGGTTTTACTATTAAGCACCTGCGAAGTATTTGTAACAGTAATATGACCTTTAAAATGCTTAAATGGAGAATCATATAATAGTCTTGGTTACCTAAATTATATAACTCTTATAGAACAAAAGAGTTCAATAACAAATTCTCAGCAATACTTCTGTCAATGATATAAAACCTAACAGAGGTATATTAAAAAAATTTATAGAAATAGAGTAAAAGCAACGCCACATACATAAAAAACGAGCCGTCAGCGGATGTACTTTCTTGATCTGTCACATTTAATAGATGTGATTTTATTTCACTCATGGATTGGTTTGTTCTTCCGGAATTAAAAATGTGGATGTGTGGCATCACTAAACAAAAATTGGAACTTTTGGTGAAAAATAAAAAAGCATGTTTTTTTTAAATAAACAATTTTACTCTAAAAATACATATATAGTGATAAAATAATAATCTGTTCCGACCATTTAGCTAAAAATCTTTTTGAAAATTGGAATATTACTTTTCATTGTTTAACACATCTCTTTTAACCGAGCTTTTAACATGGCGGCCATAAGCATCCATTTCATTGTAACAATAGTCGGCCATTGTTTATAAATAGTTTTTAAATAGTAAAGATCATATAGATCTTTATGTGCTGCTATATTACTGAAAGTTTCTATAACTAGAGGCAAAGAAAAGACGTCATCTACACGACGTTGGTGTTGGTGTTATTAGTATAGTAATAGTATCATAGTATGTTTTAAGCAGAAGGCTTTAATGAAATTTCTTGTTTAAAGTTGTCTGGTAATATGAGGCTTTTTAAATATACCGTATTACCAATATTCAGATAATTAAGGGACACAACCTTTTATTAATATTAATTAATGGTAGGAAAGAGTACTTTTGGTTTAACCTATGTTTTGACTAAATCACTAAGTGTTTTTTGTTTTTCTTGGTGTTTTAATAAAAGCTAAAAGATTAAAAGGATATACATGTTATCTATAAATCTGCTAGTCTTTTACTGGAAGTTAAAGTAAAATAATACAAAGAAAAAAAAACCTACAGCCTCCACTAGATATATAAATAAATAAATATACTTTATATACCCCTCTAGTAATTTAATGGTTAAAATTACTTGTATGCTACTTATAAAAACCCTCCGAGTGGTACAATATAACTATGGGTTGTCAAGACCTTCTAAACGTGTTATGAACCAAATGTTGACTTTAGGTGGCACCAAAAACTACGAGAATAGTTTATTTAACACAAGTTTCTCTAAGACAATAAAACTTGATTAACATTCTATATAACTTTTGGTTGGATAACATGTTACTTGGGTGTTTAAGAAATTATAAATAAATAAGAAGCTTTTTTTGCTCTGATCCTTCAATTTGGGTTACATGACATCAACTTGATGAATCAAACTATGTTTTTGCACTTGTTTTGATATAGTTTTGATTTGTCTACCCAACAGTTTTTCTGAAAATGGTCCACAAAATCAGTAGAAAAATAAAATTGTTTTTACCTGTGTTAGAACTCTCGAGTATGCTTAAAAAGAATTGAATTGTCATGTTATACCTATCAAAGGAAACTGTTGCAAAGTCAGTACTTATAACTGAAAACATAATCTCAATTCACAACATAGTTTTTCAATAATGCTTTGTCGGTTTACTGCCAAAGTATACTATACATATATCATATACTAATCATTAACACAATACAAGGGAACATTTTGTATTCCTAATTGTGTTTCTAGAACCAAGAAGTATGACCCAAATACTAACCATTGAGCTTCTACTAAGATAATAGAGTAGGGACATTAAAATATTCTGTACATTCTTAAATTATTCTTATTTCATATCTCAAATACCTTTTCATGTATCCTATAAAATGTATTTTATTGTATTTAACACAGAGTTTACAATAATTGTAAAGCTTTTGCTCATCATTTTAGTATGCACTCCCGGGATGGTATTTATGCTGAGTGGAAAGCTGATATGTCTCTTTCAGAAATAAACTTAAAAATTACTAAAGAAGTCAAAATGTCTCTATGACAGATTTGTAAGTAAGTTACTAAATAATAACTATAATATAAAGTCTTAATCAGGAGTATCTTATCAAATATACTGTGATATATAATCAAACAATAAGGTAATTATGTTGTGAGCACATTTAAGACCCCATGATTTTGGTGTTGTAGACTGTCAAATTAAAGTTTCTCTCTGATGCATTCAGTCTTGATGTCATGATTCCCTGACAATTTTAAGTGAAATGTTATTAGAATTTAACACAGTCTGTCAACCCTAATTGATATACAGTATCCTTTAACACAAACTAAATGAAATATTTTATATATTTTGCCTTTCTAAGACTAAAACTCTTCTATACATACTTAACTGTAATCAAAATATCAATATAAAGTCTCATTTTAAATACAGATCAAATTATTTAAACAGGCAAAATAATGGTTTTTAAAATATAAATTATTATTAAATGAGAATAAAACTAAAATTGTCATGTCAGAACACGTCAGTCGAGAAGAATCTCATGAAAAAAGAGTTTTCAGTGTCTGAACATATAAAATTTCTTAGAGCATTTATTAATCAGTTTTTAAAATAGGACAAGCAAATAGAAAAGGTCATCCTTAGGATTAACAATATCTGTTTTAATTTTAGAATATCCAAAAAAACAATGAGAATGTTGTATCATGTCAATTTTGAATCAGTGGTAAGATATGGTTTAATGTTTCGGGGCTCTAGAAATATACCAAGCATATTTGTTGGTCAATAGAGAATAAGTAGGATAATTTTTAATATGCATGTAGGCAATCTTGTAGAGGGGTTTTTAAAGCCCAACATATTTTTATGGTTTATGCTTTGTATTCATCTTTCTCCAGAAAAACAAACATTTATTTACCGACAATAATACAAATTTTGTTGATAATATAAGCACTCAGAATATAAAGGACCCATTTTAATTTCTTTTAAAATTTACTGTAGATTGTTTTCAAATAAATGTTCTCTTCTTTCAAAAGATGTGCTACTTGACCCTCTCCCCATTTCTGTACAAATGGTGCTCAGCCGCCATCTTCAAAATATCAATTACAAAACATACATAAAAGAGTAGTTCAGTTCTTTTTTATGATGCTGTCATGGGTTTTGACAATTTGCCAGCTCTTCTCTCTGAGTTCAGGTGGTCTGATTCCTAGATCATTCTGGTCCCACTTTTTGCACTTTATTGTCCTTTCCTCTTTTTTTTCCTCCAAAGCAGGTTAGTCTTTCACTCTCCACACTTCCCCATGAGCAAAAACATTTATGACTCTGGATATACAGTATTTAAACTACATACAATGCTGGTAGGGTTCATCTACCTGTTACTGTTAGTATATATTTCCAGTGTATACTGGGATTTGTAAAAATGTATTTGCTTTATTATGATGTACTAGAACTTATATTAAAAATGAGGCAGTGCCCTATCTATCTACATATGGTATTGTTTCGAATCACTATCTCCTGGGAAAATTTTTTCGAACCTGTTCGTAAAATTTACCTTTTTCCCCTCTGATAGATTGCCAATAGTTAATAACCTCTTTAATATTATTTTTACAAATGGTGCTTTTGTCTTCATTGTTCAGCTGTAAGTCTCTGGAAATGTTAAGCATTCTTCCATGGAAGTCTCTGGAAATGTTAAGCATTCTCTATGTTTGTCAATTTATCCACTGTTTCCATAAAAGAGTCTACTGTTAAAATGTGCAACTGTCTGATTGCAAAGCATCAATTAAAATATTAAATATAGGGTATAACCTCCAAATATTAGAGTTACATTTACACAAGTTGGGTTTATATAACTTTGTCATAAAAAAACAGAAACATGAAAATTGATTTTTTTAATACAATTTTTTTTTAACACCACAGAATATTTAATTAAAGAGCAAAAACACTATTAGAAAGTATAAAAACATTAATAATTCATGAATATGTGAAAAAATATATTAAATCATTTTAAGACAGCTGTTTGAAAAATAACCTGTAGACATGTGGTGACTTCAGTGGCCAACTAGACGCAACTTCACCTTCAACATTGCCAAGTTTATTACCTATGGGTTTCCATAATTCTGTTACTCATTATTCTTGCAAAATATGTAATGTTTTATTTGTTTTCTATGTTTATTTATTTCTATTTTGGTTAGGTTGGGCTTGGTTAGGTTTGATGTAAAGAAAGCGTGCGGTAATGTGCCAAATACATTTGCGTTCTACATGTTTTCATTTTGTTCAAGAAGTGCTCCACAATGTGGCAATATTGCAAATTTACTTACCAAAGAAAATATAAAAATTTAGTAGGTAATTTATTATATTTAAAATTGTAATAATTTATTACCAAGGAAGTCCTGTAGCGTCAAAGATTTAGCACCCTAAGGGTACCATTTAAATATTAAAAGAAACAATTTAAAAAGAAACACATGATTTCTCAAAGAGGAATTTTTTTTCCTTATAGCTGCTTTAAAATTTAGTTTAACTTTTAAATATTCTACTACTACTTTAACACATTTTTTTTAGGAATTATTATATACTAGACAATTAAACAATCTAACCACTTTCAAAAGTAGAAAATGATGCAGACTTTCATATTAATTAACCACTGCTAAGAGTGTAGAGACTCCTATGAGCCTGAAAACTCACCTATTACAGTTATACCATGAGCTTCCATGAGGTTCCCAAGGACCCAGACAAACCCAACAAAAATCTGCCTTGCAGTTCTGATTTTTACAAACCATATGGTTACAACCACCATCTTTTTCTATTGTGACATTACATCTTGGACACTCTTTAGTATTTGCAGCAATCCAATTGCTGGTTTCCGAATCATCATCACATTTTTTAATCCACTTTTTAAGCAAATGACACTTAACGGGATCATGCCAGTTTTCACCACAATAAAAGCAGAATGTATGATTACATTTGCATGTCACCTTATGAGGTTCAACATATTGCACTTTGATTGCATTGCTACAATCTGGGGAGGGACACCATCTTAATAAACGATTGCACTACAACAAAAATATGCCATTTATTATTAATAAAAAAAATGATAATTTAAAACAAATTAATCAAAAACTGAATACTTGCCTCTACAAAACTATTTGTAATAAGATGCTGATATTTAAGACGAACTTTTGAATCACGAACCAGCCGCATAACACTAGCATCATCCACTAATATATCACAACCATGAGCAGCACATGCGATGGTTTGTCCTACACCCTCTTCCATTATTTTTGTTGTCAGGTATTCTCCCCAACAATGCACACAAAATCTGTGACCACATTCAAGTCCTGTCATATGCTAAAAAGAATAAATTGTGGGAAATCTAAATTAAAATGTTAGAGAATGGGCTTACATGATTTAGGTACACTTACAAGGTTCTAATATACTTACAGATGAAGGCAGAACCATAAAACAAATTTCGCATTCTTCTGTACCATTGGCACTTTTCTTTGGGGGCTAAAACAAATTTTAAAACATTATTTAATTTTGATTTTAAACTATAACTTTTTAATATTAAGGAAAGTTTTAAAAATAAGCGACAGGCAGTTTAACTGAATCAAAATCTTCCATGAAAAAATTAATATTAAAAAAAGTTATAACACTAAAATTATTGATCATTCCTTATCCTTGGAGTTTTCAATGTTAAATTTTTTAAGCGCTGATAGATCAATTGACTGATAATGTCTAAATAGATAAAACTTATCTGCTTGAGTATTTTTAACAACTGCTTTGATCTAATGGCGAGTCTAATGTCCATTAAATTGGTTAAATCTGTTTTTTGTATTGTGGTAAATATAAAAAAAATTGACCCAAAATTAATTAACCGTGTTTCAATATATATGATCACTAGCTCATGAATACATTCTTGATTATTATAAATAATTAAATTCAATACAGATCCATAACTACTTAAAATATTATTAAATATGTATGTACAACCATATTAGTCACCAAAATTTACCTTTGTCCTAGTTGTAATATTTAGTTTCTTGAATGGATTGATAACTCTAGCTTCACTAAAAAGTTGATCTTGATCACCATCATAGAATCTTTCCATAAGTTTTTCCTTATCCCAACGAAAATGATTTAAAAGGATGCGAGTTGTAGTTGCTGGTATCTAAAAACATAATCTTGAAACAATTATATTCTAGAAGTATATTAATTTAGTTATGATTAGTAATTATATCATTTGGAATAGTATAAATAAAATTATATGATGTTATTTTTAGGCATATTAGAAATGACCTCGAAGAAAGAAATAGTGAATGATACCTCCACAACAGAGTTGACATCCTTAATAGAATCAACCATGTGTTGGACGATTTCTTCTGTGCTTAGCACCTCATACGGATAATCGTCTGAATCTGTTTGTTTTTCTCTATGCCCTGTAACTTCAACCTCCATAGGAAAATCAACATCGTCTCCACTAGATTCATTGCCAGAATCTACGTCATCGTAAGTTTCTTCTTCGGAATCCATTTTTTCTATGGAATGATATTTAACAAATAGCTTAGAAAAGGTATAATTTAGGCACTTAAACACCTAAAAATCAAATAAATTTGAACTTATTGTACTTCTTAAATACACATTTCTATTGTTGCCAACCCAGTCTGTAATGATCAAAAGTCAAAACGACAAATAAATGACGTCTTAAACTGACATTTGGTTGTCGTTTTTATGTCACAAATATGCACGTATACCCGACGTACGACTCAGATACATTCTTATATACGACAAACGGCTGTTTTGGGCTATATCATACAAATGGCTCTATATACATGAACGTATTGGGCACTGCAAATCGGGATTCAATTAAGGACACTACCGCAAGGTGGCACTACTATGATAATAATTTGCAATGCTGCATTGCAAATTACTTTCCAAAAACTAATTTCTGAATTTTTGGAAAAAGGGTGTAGTGTGTTTTTCCATTTTTCCAAATAACTTTTCAACTCAATATAGTGTTAGCACGTCTGTAGGTTCAGCTTTAATTTTAAAAAATACATAACAAAATCGGCTATGTGAGATTTTACACTGAAAATTGTTTTCTACGCTGAAAATCGAATTACATGCACATTAGCGCAGCACTAATCATGTGCACCAGTCACACTAAAATCACACCATTGTTAAACTTTAATGACTATTTTAACCGGCACTTTTATCAAAAAAAAAAACCAAACGACCTAAAATTTGAGCCCAAAAATATTTATGTATATAAACCCATTTAATGTTAAGGGTGAAAGCGAGACGAGAGTACCCCACGACTTTAAATCTTTCTCACATTTTCACCTGGCACACTTTTAAAAGATACCATTCCAGTTTCGTAGTATAGATAATATACAACATTCAATGTCGTTAAGGTCATATTTACCTTTCGACTGCAAAACTAATCTTGATTAGCGGTAGCGTTGTTTGATAACTTCTTCAAGTAACGGCGCGGGCGTAAGGAATTAAAATTTTGAATTAGTTTTATTCTCGCAAAGACAGTGTTGAAAATATACCTAGAATAACATTTTTTTTTATTATTTTATTTTCATTCGGCCTAAGAGTTTTTAATCACATTGCAAATTTTGTAAAAGTTGTTTATAGAAAATAAAATAAGCAAACATTTACTATCTGTCTTGTAGGGCGAGAGTCGAAAATTCCGTCGGCTTTCTCCAAATACTTGTCTTCGCAGTTCACCGAGTCACTGTAGTGAACGTGGTAGTACCAAAGTACTGACAACCAAATTTTAGGAGTGAAAGGGGCAACCATAATAGGCGCGCCAGAATTAAGTAAAACTAGACTATTTTTTTGCAGACGTCGAAAATACAAAATAACAGCTAGTAAAAACAGACGACTAAAAAAAAAAGAAAAAAGTCATCACGCCGTTTCGGCGCCTTAGTACGAATACGTCACTTCACATGTCCATAGGATTTACTGAAAACAAAACAAAAGGGCGTCACTCAAAGGGTCGGGGGGAGGCAGAGGCTATATTTATTCTGATATACATAAAACTAGCGAAAGAATATATATATATATATATATATATATATATATATATATATATATATATATATATATATATATATATATATATATATATATATATATATATATATATATATATATATATATATATATATATATATATATATTCCTTTTACGACTACTTGTTAAATCTATCAAAAGTCACAATTCAAGAATTCTGCAGACTTGTTACCTTCAGGGTTCACTTCAAGTCTTCTTAGGCGTCGCGATGCGTGTATTGACGAGGACGTTAATTTTATTTTTTTAAGCGTCAAATAATTACGGTTTTTCTAATTAAATAACCACTTTTTACCAAACTTTGATATCTCCGTTAATTCCCGAGAAATCAGCATTTGAAGTTTAAGCAAAACACCCTGCATATATCAGTAACCTATACTAATCAAGCTGGTACAATATATATAATATATATATATATATATATATATATATATATATATATATATATATATATATATATATATATATATATAGTTATATATTATTTTTATATATATATATATTACCATTTATATATATATATATATATATATATATATATATATATATATATATATATATAAACATCATGTATAAACTTCTATACCTTAAAATTGTCAAAGCATCACATCCTGAATTATTGTCATGCAATATGGAACACCCTACAGAACATTCCTCAATCAAGAAAGGACATTCAATTGCACTCTGTAATTTATCTTGCCCCTTAATTATACAATATGGTTCCTATAGAAATAAGAAATATAAAAAAACTCAAAAGATTATTTACTGACAGAAATATATATGTATTCATAAGACTTGTTTAAACTGTGATAACTATTAGTAAAAAGGATATTATTTTGCAGTACCACTATATCTATAACACGTAAAAGGAAACTATGTGAAATTAATATAAACCAGGTTCATAGAATTTATAGGCACATACAGGACAGATGTTTACACTACTATTCTATTACATTTAAGAATATAACAAACTGTACTTAGGACTTAGAAAATGTATTATGATCAATTTATAAAAAAAAAACAAATATACAAATACAAATATAAATATACAAATTTCATTTATTTCATTTTTTTAAATTAATTTTTGAGGTATATAGAAGGGGGACATTTTTTTTTTGAAGATGGCCGTTGGTGGGCAAAAATTCCAATAAACCGATTGAATACTAGTTTCAAAAATTTTACAATAAAACGTTGAATTAAATAAATTCTAAAATATATTTAAAAAATAAGTCGGTGGAACAATTTTCAATGAAAAACAAAAGTTGAATAATTTTTTTCAATTTATTGCAAATTATCTATATGCCAAAAAATAAATGCGTAAATAATCAAAAAAGTCATTGTCTTGCAATACCTGGCATAAATCACTCACGAGAGTCAGCTGTTATACTTTTTTCCTGGCCGTAATCACAAATTCGGGGTAGCGGGGGCAAAAAATGTTTCAGTTAAGGACATGTCGGATTAACGAGAGGGCAGGCAAAATATTATATAATATTTGAAAAAGAACGCTGTCAAACTTTTAAAACTTTACACTTTATCACCACGGGTTAAAAATAAAAAAAATCTTTTAATTTCACATATGATTTTAGCCAATTCAACACAAGTTTTTCCAAATTATATGGTGACTTTCAAAAATTATATTATTCCAGAACAGCATGGATTTTATAGAGGACGCTCAGCAACCACCAACCTTGCAGTTTACCAAAACTTTCTATTATCATCAATAGAGGCGGGTCACCAAGTCGACTCAATCTACACTGACTTATCTAAAGCCTTCGACAGCGTCTGCCATCCGCTCCTATTGAAGAAACTATCCGAAATTGGCATTACCGGAAGTTACCTATAGTGGACCAAATCTTACTTCCCTGAGCGTCGACAATATGTACAGATCTGTGGCTCTTCATCCCGAGGAATCATTGCGACTTCTGGAGTCGCACATGGGACCTGTTCTGTTTCTACTCTTTGTCAATGACGTAGCATCCTGCTTTGGAGTATCCCGCTTCCTCCTATACGCGGATGACTTAAAATTTTACAATATTGTCAATGACAGTGCCAATTCACCGCAGTTTGACCTTGACATTTTTGCTTCTTGGTGCACTGACAACCTACTAAAGATTAATGTATCCAAGTGCAAGGCAGTTAGCTTTTATAAATGTGCCAATCCGATTATCTCTACATTAAAGGTATACAACGAATCTATTAACACTGTAAATAGTATAAAATGACCTGGGAATTATTTTCGATCAGAAGTTGTCCTTTAATCAGCAGTTGGATAGTATCATACTCAAGAGCTTCAGAATGTTGGGATTTATCAAAGGTAATACAAAATATATTAACGATACCAAAACAATCATGAGTTTATACAACTGCCTTGTACGCAGCATCCTCGAGTATTGCTCAGTTATTTGGACTCCGAGTTATAACACCCACAAAATAAGATTGGAAAAGGTACAAAACCGATTCATCAAGTACCTATTGTTCAAACACCAATTTTCCTACTCAGATCTTCCTTATGAGACCAGACTATTGTTGTGTGGAATGAAGAGTCTGAAAAAGAGACGTAATGATGCACTGCTTCTCTTTGTGTATAAACTCATGAACAATTTAATTGATTGCTCTGAACTTTTAGAGTTAATCGCATTACTGGTTCCCAATAGACGTACAAGGCAGCAACAACTGTTTTATGAACGTCCACACCGTACAAACTATGGACTCAATGCTTTTGTTGACAGAATGTTACACAACTACAACCGCCTCTATTCTGACTGTGATATCTTCAATTCTGGCTTATCGAAGATAAAAAGACAAATTTTGTACAAATAGCTTTAGTTAGATTTCACATATTTTACTACATTTTAACTACACATGTTTATTTTAAATTATACAGACTGTTTGTTTTCTTGTTTTCCCTCTTTCTAGTGTTTCTTTTTTTGTTTGTATTTTAAGTATTTTCTGTTTGTATTACTTATATATCATTTGGAATTATCATTCCGTAGTGTATTAAATAAATAAATAAATAAATAAATAATTTAAAAAACAAACAACCCTAGTGCCTAGAACTTGTATACTAATAAAGGAAAATAAACTACAAAACATACTAAAAACTAAAATTAGCAATAGTTAACTTTACAGAGGTACCCAGGATTCTATATAAAGCAGGAAATAAAAGTACTTCTGAATCCCCCATATACCGAAGAAAGCATCTACTCCGATGTCATGTTTGACACGACTCATCTATTTATTATGTTTATTATAATTATGATCATTTGGTAAACAAAATGTGGCATGAAATATATGTTAGGATTTTACAAAATTTGGACAGTCTTCAAACGCTCTAGCACTTTTTGATTAGAGCGTACTGTCGTTATTAAGACGTTTTCACACTGCGCAAAATATTTGTCGAACAGACGATAAAATATGGATGGCAACATGATATTGAGATCCATTCCTTTTAATATATATAATAACTTCCAACTTTGGGGTCAGCATTGGCTCTAAAGCCATTTTGTCGATCCACGCATTGGAGGAACGCCATGTTGGTCGCAATGTTGTGAAGCAGGCATTACGGTCTCTACCAATTAGTCAAGGATAGCACCATCAGCGCCTACTGCGGTTTTCTTTGTGTGTTCTGTTAACTGTTCACTAGTGGAAATTTAATAAATTATTTAAATTTTCGCGATGCAATGGAACGTGAAAAGTCAGGCCATAAAAGAGGCAAATCAAAAAAGAATACATATGCAGGCGACATCATCTGAAATGCCCTGTTAGCTGCTAGTTTTTAAAATATTTAACAGGTCTACGCATTAACAACAAACAGTGACAAAAAATAATACTCAAACCGAAACTGAATATGATGTAAATTTGGTATCAGGTTACATTGTTTTTCATATTACACATTTGTATGATTTATTTCAAAAGAACCAATACTTCACTAGTGTCAGTGTAGGTCAAAGTCAAGGTTTGACACTTGTGTATCTTGGGTAGTTGGGTGTATCAACTTTATAACTTTTTGGAACGATTTAAGGTACCTATGATTTATATTTAAATAATAAAAATGTAAAAACAACGTAATTTATGTTTAAATTTTTATTCGCTAGTTTTACCGTAGTATGAGCGAGGACTTAGGGGAGGCTGCCAAAGAGTTAAACACATCTGCTCTGATTTCGGATTGCAATAAATATACCGCGCCAGTGGCCAGTGGTGTAAAGCTTACAGCTGGAATTATCTTTTTTTGTTCATTTATATTACTTGCTAGTTGCTGGTCTCTTATATGTTATGCGCATACAGTTTAAGTGACAGTTTAATTTGACACTTTCCTGTATAAAAAAATCAAATTGGTGGGGTATTTAAAAGTGCAAATTAATTTTTAGTTAACACTCAGAAAAATATGGCGTTTTTCGGCGTTTTTCTTTAAAAACTGAGCGTTCGTTAAAATGTGTTTTCTATAAAAAAAAGTAGTTATCCAATTATCAAGGAGATAAACTTTTTGAAAGAGAAAACAATTTAACCAGTGGCGCCTCGCCGGGGAACGCGGGTGAAGCACTGCTTTACCTATATTTTCCAATCAATTTACTTAAAAATAAAAATATTTTTAAAATATTAAGCATTTTATAATCTACATTTTTATTATAAAAATGTAGTATGTTTTATATAAATTAACATTATTTACTTAATTATATTATTATTTTCTATCAAAACTGTGTGTTATATACTCAAAAAATAATGATTACTTAAAAACGTAGCGCGCTGAACACCTTTTCATTAGAGCGACCCGTTCAGGAATCACAATCAGGAGTAACAAATCCCGCACTAGACCCCCCGGCAAGCCGGCTGTCGCGCTTTGATTTGTTTACGGCAGTTGCTATGGCAACGCAATGGTGAATATCCATAAGCCAAATAGAGATGCAGCGACATAAAACTGCTGCTGCAGGCTGCACGCGCTTGTTCGCTTATTATAGAATTAATGTAAATTAGTGCGTTCGGATCATCGGAGGCGGAAGCAGTTTTGCGTCGATCGAACCGAGCTTTAAGATATAGGTACATAACTGTTTTTTAAGAACAAAAAATATATTTAAAATCTTATCTATCTATCTAAGTATTAGAAAACGCTCCAAAGCTATGGATAATTAATATCATAAAAAGGTTAAAAAATAGCCGTTTTGGGCGTGGCACCCCGAAAAATTTCAGTCTGCGGCGCTATTTTTGCCTGCGACGCTGTAGATCCAGCTACGCACCTGTTCTTAAATCCACGAGCCGCCACTGAATTTAACACAAAATAATATTGACTATCCTATAATCTACACGCGCAAAGACACCATACGTTTACTTTCGACTTCAAACAGAAAATACGTTTTGAGATGTTTCAAGTCAGTATGGCATCCGGACTTTAGTTAATTGGCATTTTCGAAACGTTCTATATAACTTATCTTATACAAATTATTTTTTTAGTGGAAAAAATCTCAACAACTATTTTCAACACCTAAAGATTAAGTACTCCAAATGCGTAAAACGTCATTTTAAATACAACGTAACAAATAATAAAATTGGTCAACTCAATAATACCAAGGTCGGATTAACGAATTACTGGGCACGGGGCTTTAAGTATTCAGGGGCCCTGAACTTTTGAGATTTTGCAAAAATAATTAATAACATAAAAAAAGGTCATTTGAATTTTGCTGATGGGGCCCTAGATATTTAGTCTTTCAGTAATTGGGGGCCTCTAAGCCGTCCGAGGAGTCCTTTGCAAATAACTGACGACTAAAAAAAGATTCTTAGATTTGTACTCTGCTCATGTGGACCTACGGATTCAAGTCTTTCAGACATTGGGGGTCCTCTAAGCCGTGCGAGGTTTTGCGAGGCTTATTTTGCAAATTACTGATAAGACTAAAAAAATATCACAATTACTTCAAAAACTGATGAGCTACTAGTCCTCAAATTGCCCATACCTCGCGGGGCCCCCGCTGCATGTGGGCCCTACAACATTACGTCCCCGCAAAACCTCGCGCTAGCTGTGTGCTGGGGCTTCTATCTACGACGGGGCCTGAAGATATAGCCCCACCCTTACTCCAGGACTGAATAATACAAAAATTCCGAATTTCTCTGCACTAATTCTTGTAATGTCAACTATAGACACTTGTTTTCTTTTCTTAAGTTTTTGAAGAAAAAGTATGATAACAGAAACTTTGATATCTTACATATACCTTAATATTATTCAAATAACAGGTACATTTAAATACCCCTGGTCCGTAATGATTAAATTTTAATGCTTTAATTTATATGCTACCTAACAAAATGAACGTTACTGGTCAATGGAAATTTAAGGCAGGACCCAAAAGTAAGGTCACAGAGGCTACAATCTTTAATATGTAGGTCGGCATGCAGTACAAAAAAAGTATTATCTCAAGTATTCAAGGCCCGGGCATGCTAAGCACCCACAAGGCTCTTATGGCCGTAATAACAAAAAATGTACCTCATTTTTGGGTTCTAACAGACCTGGCATAAAGCTGATTTTCTGTTTGGTTGAAATCGAGACTGATCCTTAGAATTCATTAAAACCGGAGATAGTGGCCGATTAGCGTCTTTCTTCAATTGGTTATAAAGCGTTTGTATGAATACGCCAGTCAGTGGCGTATTTATACAAAATTAGCTTTCCCTTCAACGCGTTGCCGATGGTGTCGAAGAATTCAAGGATCCCCCAGACCATCGCGAATAAAAATAAGTATAAAGTAAACGTTTCCGTTTTTCTCAGTTGCTGAAATTATTTATTCTCCTCTTGTCAAATAGTTTAGTTGATTCTCTGAAAATTTTAACGCAATCATAGGTAATAATTTCATGTACATTTTTAGTAAAGTAAAAAAAACCAGAAACAATTTCTAAATACACCACTGTAGACTTCCTAATTATATTATATATAGCGTCGTTGATACTGTTTCCATTCAAAAAGGCAAACTGATTCTGTGACAATATCTTGTTGCAATCCAGAAAACTCTTGAGGGGGTCTTTTATTACTGTTTCTAAAATTTTACTAAAATTATTAATTAAACTAATTGGTCTATAGTTAGTTAGATATTTCTTATCACCAAATTTAAATATTGGAGCACCACAGATTTCTTAAATTAACCAGGTATTATGCTTGATTTTTCGGACAATATTAGTGATATGTACGAGATGCTTTGTAAGATACTGAACAATGCGAATATAGGTATTCTTAATAGTTTTACCTAGGCATTGTACAATCGTTTCGCCATTTATATAAAAGGGTGTGAATTAAGCGCTCATTAAAATACGATGGACCTCCCAATAACTAAACGTAGATATTTGAAATGATTAAAATTTAAACTTACTATATAATATAAAGTTGGGCAAAATATACTATCTGTTTAAACATTGAAAGAGTTCCTTTTAAGCATTACTATTTGCGCACTAAAATATAGAATAATATAGTTACACTAGTTTTTTAAGAATATATTTTACATATCACTAGGAAATACCCGGCATGCGTTGCAATACCACTCAAACAAAGAAAGTATTTGTGTTGTTGGGTAACACCCTGTAGATTTTTTGAAAATGTATTATGCTTATTTCGTAGACATTGATCAGCCTATATTGTGTGCCAAATTTAAATACATTATCTCTAGAAATGTATACGGTTGATACAAAGTAAATAAAACTCAAGCTCAAATATACTTTATTGTTAAAACAACATATCGTCTTTGTCAACAAAATAAGCTCTATAAAAATATTGGGGTCTAGTCATTGGAAAAATAAAATAAATAAACATACATTATAAACTAAGTAACTACATGTTATACAAAATGACACAAATGTAACCATATTAAAATCCACCATTAAATATATAATATAATAAAAGTGACATAAAGCTTTTAAGTACAGATTTTAGCCAAGGCCTAAAATACACGAAAAAAAAAAAACAAAATATATGGTATGTTCACAAACTATCATCGTACAATTCGTGTACGTTATAATATGCTTTTGCCTCCAAGCTACATGTTACTTTTTTCTTAAACAATTCAAGACATTCTATATTTCGAAATATTTGTGGTAGGTGATTTTTTTACTTTCATATAAAATTGAATGATTTACTAAGGTTGTTCTGGGGATAAGAAGTGGGAGGTTCAAATTCTGTCTAGTATTAAAGGCCCTTTCAGTTATTAAATGTCCATGTTTTTTATGTATGAGAGATACAGACTCAAGTATTAAAAGGCAAGTAAGTGTTAAAATTGTATATCTCACATAAAGAGGTTTCCAATGGTCTAGGGCCCCAGCTTTGCACATGTAACGAAGCTGTTTTTGCAAAATAAAAGTAGAATTAAAAATTTGTTCGCTACAGTAATGCAAAGAAAGCTATTCTTGCTGCAGTAATGCCAAGCTCATTTGAAAGTAAAGGTAAAATTATCAAAGTTAAACTTCAACGTTAAAATATTAGTTTTTGATACATTAAAACTAAGGTGATTCGCATCACACCATTTGTCAATTAAGATCCCTTAAAATATTTTCTTTCAATAGGTCTTCATTTTTATTTCGCCAGACAATGGTAGTGTCGTTCGCAAACAATGTAAAAGTTCCATTCATGTTAAGGTCTGTTAAGTCGTTAATGTATAATAGAAATAAAATGGGACCCAAGACAGATCCTTGTGGCACCCCACAAGAAATTATAGTTGAACTAGACATCTTTTGTCCGTAGCTAACTAATTGATTCCGATTTGGTAAATATGACTTAAACCAGTTGTAGCAGTTACCGTGGAATCCATAACACTTTAACTTTTTGAGGAGAACTTCATGACTTACACAATCGAAAGCTTTAGAGTAATCGCAAAAAAACCGCAGCAACTATATCACGACCGTTTAAACCAGAATATTTTTTTCTAAAAAGGAAAATATTGCATCTCCGGTACATTTAGAATTTTGAAAGCCAAACTGATTTACACTTAGTAGATGAAACTTGTTTAAGTGAACAATGACACGGTTTTTTACTACTTTTTCTATTATTTTTGAGAGTGTAGGTAATAGTGATATTGGGCGAAAGCGGGAAAATATCATTTTTGAAAACTTATTTATACATTTAATCAATTTAAAGTAGTAGTGAGCAGGGACGTAGACAAGGGGGGGACTGGGGGGGCCACAGCCCCCCTTTTTATCCTGTAGCCCCCACTGGCCCCCATATTAGCCTGCCTAAATATATTATACGCTACGCCCATACACGCACAATATTTTTAATTAAATAAAATACCCTCTAGTGCTTCATGTGAGCGAACTTGTTTAAGAATAATAAAATCATTTTTGAGAAATAGAATCGGAAATGACAGACTATCAAACTTGGCTATTTTATTAATTGAGAAGTCATTGGTAGGAAACATAGATCTTCAAACACTAATAGATATATTCGCGGAAAATAAGAGAAGAATAAATTTAATTTTATGAACTGTTTTTTTTGTATTTTTTAGTTAACGGTTTATATTATTCATGTGTATTTTTTATTAGTTTTAGTAATACTTCCACAACTGTACATTAAATAAAAGTGAAAAAACATGTTTCTTCAGATGTGTTTAATTAAGTTACTTTTATATAAAATTTGTTATTTAATTTAAAAACTTAAAATAAATATAGAAAAATCGTTTTAATTTTTTTACTGTATTAATGTAAAAAAAATCTTTACTAGGAAAGTATGCTACTTTCAAACAAACAAGCAAACAAAAGTGTGCTTTATTGGCGCAGGAAAATGGACAAAGCGAAATTCACCTTAAAACAAAAACAATGAAAAAACGAAATATTGATCGAAAAAAAAAACATTTCTCGATGAGTCAATACAACGCAAATAAATAAATTGTAAATATACCTTGACATTTTGACACACTAATGACAGACCCTGTATATAGACCCCTCTAGAATTATTTGTGCCCCCAACTGGCCCTCCCAAAATCAATTTTCTGTCTACGTCTCTGGTAGTGGGTATGTTTTCAAATATTTCTATTGACATGCACTCAAGACCGGCTGCATTTTTGTTTTTAGAGTTTATTTCTCTTATAGTTTCCAAAATTTCTAGTTGGTCAGTATCCAAAAGCACCAAATTGTTTATGATGTTGAAATGTAAAAAAGACATTGGATTTTCAGCTTTTGTTATATTTTTTGTTAATTTTGCTGCAACAGAGCAGTAATACTCATTAAATACATTTGGATGAATATTATTTTGCAGATTAATATTTGTACTTTTTGTAGGGCGCCCTTTAAGTTCATTCATGATTTTCCAGTTTCCTCTTGATTTATTCGATACGTTAAATATTTCTCTGTAGCACATACATTTTGATCTTTTTAATTAATTTTCTATAAATGTTTCTATATTTACAATAATATTTTAAAAATGCAGTACTGCTTGTATATTGTCTAATGCAATGGGGGGGAGCGTAAATTTTTAGCAGATGTTTTAATACCCTTAGAGATCCAACCTTTTTCCCGTTTTATTTTTAATCTTATAAGGAAACGTTTTATTAAAAATTTGTTTTAATGTATCGTAAAAAAGTTGTAGCTTATTATTTATATGTAAATTCCAGTTGTAATTACTGCAGGCAACATACCATTTTTGAAAGTTTTTTTTTGCTATAAATTCTACCTAATCTAAATTTTTTAGTATAAGGTGATGCATTAACCATAATTTTGCATGTTACTCTACTTGATGGTCAGACAAACCCGCAGAAACCACACGACATTCTATTTAATCACCGTCAAAATTAGAACAAATATAATCAATTGTAGATTCTAAAAATTTTGATATTTTTTTGGACTAAGTACATGCATACTAACATCTAAAGATAGGAAGAAATTAATTAAAGACCGAGTTAATATTAAATCTTTGTTATTAGGATTCATGTTAAAGTCTCCAGTAACGACTAACTTACAGTTCGTTGGTATTTGATTTAAAAGAACCTCTAATCTATTAATAAAGACATGAGATGCAAAATATCAAAATAATAAAATGCCTATTGTAAGCTATTGAAAATTGAAATTCGTTTTCCACTATCATATGATTATACTTGTTTATACCAACGAATTGTAAGCTGTTACAAATGTCAGATTTCATGAAAATTATTGTTCCTCCATGTATTTATTTATTTTATTTATTTATTTTTTATTTATTTATTGGTGTACAACAGGGATACAAACAGGTGTGAACCCAAAAGAGTATCCACAAATTTATTTGATTGATGCCTTATTTAAATATTAAAAAAAAAGGAGTTAATATACTTAAAAAACTAACAAAATCATACATAATAGAAATTTATAAAAAGGTAAAAAACTAAATTATATAATAAATATATATAAATAAGCTAGATTAGTGAATATTTTTTCGTAATATTCTTTTGACAGATATTAATGGCATGGAGGAAAAGTCTATGTTACGGTAAGCATTACAACTTCTCGCTATCCTACATAACGGGGAGTTCTGCGAACAGTTTGCCCTTCTAAAAGGAACGTGAAATAATTGCATTTCTTTAAGGTTAGCCTGTGGAACATTTATACCTATCACTGACAAAAGATGTTGATTACTGATGAGATTATTGATTACTTGATACAAAAATAATATGTCTGAAACAGTTCTTTTAGCAGATATAGATGGTATAAGGAAATGTTGTCGAATCAGTCATAATCGCCTGTTGGGCATCTGTAAGTGGCCTTAAATGATATAAATTTGAGAAAACGGTTTTGTATATTTTCTATACGATCAGCATAGACAGCATATCTTGGGTTCCATATCAAACTGCCAAAATTCAGTTCACTGACAAAGAAAGAGTTATATATACAAATGATTGATTTGATATTCGTGAACATGGAGCATTTTCGCATAACGTATCCTAACATCCTGGAGGCTTGATTTACGATTGAGTCAATATGTCTATCAAAGATGAGTTTTGAATCTATGATTACTCCCAAGTCTCGCACATGGGTCACTTTCGGAAGAGTAATAGTGCCTATTTTATAGTCAAAGATATATTCCCGTTTATTCCCAGAAAAAGTGATGGTGGAACACTTGATTAAGTTAGGAAAAATACTATTTTCGTTGCAAAATTCAGTCACTCTATTCAGATCACATTGAATTTTTTCACAATCCTGAATGCTAAGAACTTTTCTGAAAATTTTTAAGTCATCCGCGTACAAAAGAAAATCACAATGAAGAAAGCACGACTTGATGTTATTTACGTATATTATAAAAAATAGAGGTCCGAGGTGTGATCCCTGGGGAACACCTGAAGTTGGCCTAGATTGTTCGAAGAGAGGAAACTTTGAAGGGAAACATGCTCTGACCCATCCTTGATATAGGATTCTATCCATTTCAGGAAGGTACCACCCACACCGATCTAAGCAAGACGACTCAGTAGGATATTATGACTTATCTAGTCGAATGCCTTGCTAAAATCGATGTAAATAGCATCCACCTGAGTCTGGTTGTCCATATGTTCATGAACGTATTGGGTAAATACGAACAGATTTGTTTCAAGCGAGTGTCCTCGAAAAAAGCCGTGTTGTTCTGAACTTATAATATTTTTAATTAGATTAAAGATATATTCATAGACCAGCTTTTCAAAAAGCTTTCCGAATACCGATAATTTGCTTATTGGCCGCCTTTGAATATAGGGCCAAGCATTGCAGACTTCCATCCATTTCGAAACTCTCCATTTTTTAGGGAACGATTATAGAGTAGTGTAAGCGGCTCAGAAATTGTTAATTCTGTTTTCTTGGCAAAAAGTGGGGATATCTTGTCTGGGCCTGCACCTTTTTTGGTGTCGAGACCCAGAAGTCCACGTGGTACTTCTGACTTACTATATACAATAGAATGAAGCCATGCATTTTTTGATGAGGGAATGATAGAGGATGATAGAGGACCCACCCGGATTTCGTTGGGTATTTTACTGACACTTTGTTTTTTTATAGATGCATAATTCCAAAATCTGTTGGGATTAGTGGTTAAATCATTTTCCACAGAACGAATATAATTACTAAAATCTGACTCAATGAGTATTTTTGATTGGGCTCTTAGCCTAGAAAAAAGATTATAATCATTTGGGTTTTTATATTTGCGCCATCTTTTATGCATTTTGTTTTCTTGTTTAATTGTTCTAATTGTGTTAGACCTATAAAACGTCGGAAAATATTTGTTTTTGCTATAGGTTGGGACATATTTGTGAATAATATTATTGATTATGGAGTAAAATCTATCCAATGAACAGCTGGGTGATTTTTGCTCAAATTGTATTGGATGTATTAATGCGACTATATCTAGATATAGTGGTATAGTTTGGCATATGGCAAAAATCATGTGCATTAAGCCAATGTTCCGTAATTAAAACTAAACTAGGGTAGTAGTAGTAGTAAGATGGGGGGGACAAGCCCAGCAACTACGCCTCAAAGGCCCTTTTCACTAACCCCGGCTCCACCCACCTCACACCACTCCCCTACAAAGGCGACCCGTCCTTCTAATGAAGGAGAGCAACTTGCCCCAGTCGAGGTGTTGTAGTTCTTCCTTGGAAAGGGACTCGACGCCGAAGGTATTCCAGCGTAGTTTTGTCCACTTTTCACACGTACCAACAAGATGATAGGGATCCTCCTCCTCTGTCCCACAGTTAGGACAGCTAGGGCCGTCCGCTAGCCCCAGTCGGTGCATGTGCCTGTTAAGTATACAGTGACCTGTCAAAATGCCAATTAGGTCTCCAATCGCCTGTCTGCTCCTTGACATCAGCCAAGATGTCCTGGACTTGCATGGGTTGGGCAGTATTTCCTTTGCCTGTCTGCAATGGTTTATCCTTGACCAATTCTCGTTTGTTTTACCCCAGGCACATTTATTCAGGGCCTGGGAGCATTGCAGTTTGCCTATACCCAGGCAAGGTTCTGGGCCCGAGAAATGAAGGTTCGATCCATTCTTGGCAAACTCATCCGCTTTCTCGTTGCCCTCGACTCCACTATGCCCAGGGACCCATTTTAGTATTACTACCTTTGTCCTTGCTAGCTCACTTAGCGCATCTCTGCATTTCTGGACAAGAGCTGAGCTCATCCTGGGATTGCTGACGGCTTTGAGAGCCGCTTGACTGTCTGAGTGAATGCGGATTTTACTCTCCGCTCCCATCCTGACTTCATCCTTTATTGCAACTTGCAATATAGCGTATACCTCAGCCTGGAAAACAGTAGTGTGTCTTCCCAGCGGAAAGGCCTCTCCGACACCTCGGTCCGACCGGTATATTCCGGCGCCGGCTGACCCAGAATTGGCCATCTAGGGTAATTACAATGTTCAAGAAATATAGCTAATTGATCAGTCTTATTTCGTATTCATTGCACATTTAATAATAACAAAATTAGGTCCTGTCTGGTTGACCCGGCTGACGTATTTGTAAAAAATTACTGTCATTATTTTCAGAATTTGTAGACTTATACCAGACCCGAAATCTCATCAGAATTATTAATATTATTGGTATTCTCTTTTTCTATAACAGTCCTCCTCATTAGACAAACCTCTTGTGTCTTATCATTCGAGTTACTAGGGTTATCAGTAAAGTGATTGTCAGAAACAAAATTATTATGATCATTATATATTTTTCTTGCTTCCTTTTATTATGTATTTTCACAAAAGATAAGTTTTTTTATTTTGTTTAAATTCACTAGTTACTATATTACACATATCCGGTTAAACCTTCCAAGGTTTCTGTTACCTGGTCAAATCTTGCTTCTGGTTTAAAAACTGATTCTACTTGATATTCACATTTTCCTAATTTTTTAAGTCTTTCACTGATATCGTAATCTTATGTCTACGCCTCAAATTATTATTTGTTTATTAAAATAAGGGGTTTTATAATTAAGTGGTTCTTTTACTTTATTTTTTCAAAAAGTAATTTAGTCACTAACTTAGTTGTAGATATGAATTTTTCATTAACATTTACCTTGGTTTTAATCTTAAATATTAAAACTTTAACATCTTGGAAACAAAGCACTTTTGACACATCTTTATATGAACCTTTTATCTTAAAAATGAGTTAAAGTTTAATTAAATTATTGTAAGTATACTAACTCATACGTAATTTTATTTAAATTTATGATGTAGCCTCATAATATAATATCAATTTATTTATTGCAGACTAATTATATTTAAATACAAGAGCGCCTATTTTTATTCAACAGCACAATGCTTTTTGGATCGAAATTAATTTTTGTTAGTGCTGAACTCAGTAAGCAATTTCTCATATAATTAATTTATTGTCGCTTTTTCTTTTTAAATACTTGCTTTTTTTATTAATGGGATTTATATATAACATTAGGCAAGCAGCAAATGCTACTCATTTTTAAAATAATGCAAAAAAAATCACAACGTTTGCCGAAGCTATTTTTCAATGTAATTAGTACCTGTTCCTTTGAATGTACTTGATTTTTGGTACTTGTTAATCATTTGGTGAGTGTTTGGTAGTTATAGTATCAAAGTGTACAATCTTCATTAACGCACATTTTAATAAATCGACGTTTAGTAGGCAGGAAATTGTAAAAAAAAACAACATAATTCCGATTAAATCAAAAACTTGATATAGCTAAGATGCACGTCTGTTATTATGAAAAATTAAATTAGCATGAGAGGTTTAGTCTCTACTGATTAAATTTGTTTGAAGATTGCTTGCTTTGAAACTGATGAATGGTTATGGTACGCTTTCAAAGTAAATACCAGAAAGAAAATAAGTCTGGATAGACATAATTGCAAATATTTAGGAAAGCTGATACCAGAGACGTAGCCAGAAATTCAGTTTGGGGGGGGTCCAAACCTATCAAAAAGTGACGGTTTAGAACGAAAGCCTTCACGGCTTTGGCCAATTAAGAAATCATGGTTCTTGGGATTAGACCGTGTCAATTTGGAAGTGACGGTTTGTTAATAAAAGCTGTAGAGCTGCAACACTGGTCACATATTTCAAAAAGTAATAATTTTAATTCATCTTTATATATTAGCTATTCTGTAACACTGCGTATATTATCCGCGTTCCCTCGTAAATTCGCCTTTCGATGGATACTGCATGAAGCAGCCGTTGTCGCACTGGGAAGTGACGTTTTCGTCACTGCCTATAGTAGCTCGCAGCAAACACATGCGTTGTGGCCTTGAAGTGACCAATAAATGCCAAGCTTTAGATCAAATGCCGAGCTGCAAATAATTGACCGGTAGTATTTCGTATGAAAAGGACTATGGTATTTGCGAGATACTCGGTTCTTAAGATATGTCGCAGAAATACGAGGCGGGCTCAGTACGCAGATTGCTGCAAGAAAAATCATTTGTATTTTGGCTTACACTGTTTCATGTGGACATCCTTTTAATGAGTTTTCAGAAACGAATAATAGTAGTTCAAAAATATTTAAATAAAATATAAGCGTTATCAGGAAGGGACAAAAAAAGAAGGCTAAACGAAGAAAATCACAGAATATCAGCACTTGAAATTTGAAATGTCATAATTAATGTTACAGAGGACCGTTTTCAATATACTGTTCAGGTAAATGCAGCAGATTTATTTATTTGTGAAACATTTCAAATGTACGACAAATCGTTTCCTCATGACTCGTTTAAAGAAACAATTAAGTCTTACCCAATGATTGTAAAACAAAGATTAAAAACGGAACTTAGTGTTTTGTATTCCAGCAACGAATATAGAAATGGTTCATAATGTGCAGTACTACTCAATTTCTTATATGACAATAACCTTAAGGAAGTTTTTAAAGAAAAAATTAAATTTTTAGTTATGCCGATGACGACTGTAGAAGCGGACAGAAAATTTTCTACTCTGAAACTTATAGACATTTTTAAATAGTACCATGTGCCTAGACCGGCTTAATGCGTTAGCATGTTTGTCGGTTGGATAGGAAACTTATTCGGTCTATTCCTGATTTTAATGAAAGAGTGATTGATAAATTTGCTGCAAAGAAAAAAAAGCACACTGATTTGATTTTTAAAAGAAATAAACAAATTATTCGTGAATCGCGGATTTTATTACGTGGAGTACAGAAAATCATGAACAGTGTTTTTTTAAAATTATTTGTTAACTTTGAATATTGCATGTCATATATTGAATGATCATCAATACCGCCCACATGTGAGTCATTTAAATTATATATTATATAAAACGGGAGCTTTCACGGCTGTGGTCAATTAAGAAAAGCTAGTTCTTCGGGTTAGACCTTGTCAAGGAAAGTGATTCCATTTTGACGCGTTCTAATCCCAAGAATAATGATTTCTTAATAATATATATAAATTATTTTCCATATAAACTATAATCTGCCACTTCTGTTAACACCTTTCAGCAAAAAAAAACGAATGTATTGGTGGAAAATTAGGAAGCATTCCAATTTTTTTTCAATTGTTGTTAAACCTGTTGCAAGTGCAACAAAATAAGAATAACATATGTAAGGGTATCTTGAGTAAATGTGATCGTGATTTTTATAAATACATTAGTTTATTTTCCTCCCCATCTCTGTCAGGGGAAACATTTGATATTAGTTTTTATCTGCAAACTTTTCTAAATGTGGAAAAAATGTAGATTTTTTTGTTAATATTTCTATAGTTTTAAATATTTAATCCTACATATGCCCGTCGAAGACATAGTATCATCCGTCGAAGCGACAATTAGCAGAAAAATCTGACGTAATAAGGGACAAAACAGAGAAGATCATCAAACATTCTAAGCCGCCTAAGTCGAATATATCAGTTGCGCAAAAAAATGGCGATAAAAAGATTAAGCAACAGTACAGACTTTTTGATAATTCCAACAGACAAGGGAAATGCCACTGTCGTCATGGACAAAACAGATTACGTGGAAAAAATACAACTTTCGGACGACAGCACCTACAGAGAAATCCAAGCAGACCCGACCAATAAAATCGAGAGACGGATAACCAACCTTATACACATTTCCAGCCTACCAGCAGAGGAGAAGAAGACGTTAAGGTCAAGCAGCTTAAGGATTCCATGGTTCTTCGGACTACCTAAAATACTCAAGGTTAATGTACCACTTCGACCTATTATCAGTGCAACAGGATCGCCCATTTACAAAATCGGTAAATATCTTTCAAATATTTTTAATAATTTCACAGGAAAAACACATTCATATACTAGTTTTAGATCCAAAATAAATTTTGCTTAGTTGCGATGTAGAGTAGCTATATACGAATGTGCCTATTTATGATTCAATTTCCATAATATCAGATTTATTTCACCAAAATAATATTCATCCAACATATCACTTTTAGATCTGACTAAAACATGTCTGACATCAGCTTATTTTGTTTTGCAAGGAACTTTTTATGAACAAACCTCAGGAATAGCCATGGGATCTCCGCTGTCAACAGTGGTAGCTAACATCTTCATGAAAGCTTTTGAGGAGAAAGCCTCGGAGTCTTCTCCATTAAAGCCAAAATCGTGGTTCATATATGTAGACGACAAGTTTGTAATATAGCTGCATGGTCCAGAAAACCTCCCCGTGTTTTTATCCTAATATAAAATTTACAATGAAAATTGAATCAGAAAGCACGATTCCCTTTCTAGATGTTCATGTACAAAGGAAAGTGTATGGTTCCTGAGGACGCTCTGTATATAGAAAACCAACGCGTGCGTAAAAATACCTAAATATAGATTCACATCATCATTCAGCACAAAAGCAATCACTTATTAATTCTTTGGTTTACAGAGCCGTTGCGATTTATGACCAAAATTATTTACAAACGGAAACGGAGAAACTGACTCAAGCTTTAAGAGGGAAGGATATCGCACTGAGGATATTAGACGGTTAATTAGAAAACATAATAATCCTACTCCCCGAAATGAGACTAATAAGGAGTTACCGATAGAATATGTTGTTCTTCCATATGGACACGGAACTACAGACAACATTGCAAGGTTACTTGGTCGGTCTAACGTACGTACAGGACATTATTCCTTTCCAAATAGAAAAAGTATATGCAATTCCTTGTTCCTGTGGTGATGTATATATTGGAGAAATATGTCTGACGTATTAGAATGAAAGAAACTGTACAATCTGCTGTATCTGAACACCAACATTCCACTGGACATGTCATAAATGTAAAAGAAACCAAAGTTCTTACATTGGTCTCGGGATTCTATAAACGGAAGACAATCTACTAAAATGTATAAGCACCCTAACAATTTTAATAGAGATACGGCCTTCCGTTAACTTCATACGTGGAAACCGATCGTTACACAGGGTCTCGGTTCGGTGAACATAGGTCGACTATAAATAGTCGGCCTAGATCTTTCCGAGCTCACTCAGTGTTTCAATTTTGTGAAGTTCCATGAAGATGCCTCGTACAATCGAAGGCGAAACGTTGGAAAGTGATTCCATTTTGACACGGTCTACCATGATTTCTTAATTTAATTCTATTTTTATAAATAAGGTTTTTAGTCACTTTGTCAGTATGGTGTTACCTTTCATGGAGGGTCTGCTTTCTTTATGAGGTAAATAATCATAAATTTATTCATCTTACCTTAGAAATTATGATATCGCTTAATATTTAGCTAGATATTTAGTATCACTGGAATTTTTCAAATGCCTACATTTAATGAGCGTATGTGTTTTCTTAAACATTTTCCAATTTTTGAGAATTTTAAATATCCCTCGCTGTCAAAATCGGCGTTGTTTCTGAGGTAATTTCTTCAAGTAAAGGTAAATTCACAATCTCCATATTCGTTGTATTGATCGTTGTGTTTCGAAATTGAGTGGAAACGAATGACGCGGGGAAAGCTTTAGCAGCTACCGCTGTTTTACTTACAAATTGCTGTATATGCTAAATGCTATGCTATTAAAAACGAATTATCACATCTTGTAGCTTTAGATTTTCCCTTTCAAATTCTTTTTAAGGTATCATGAGAATAACAATTATTACAAATTTGATCCCGGGGCGCATTTACAATGTTTAGATTTTCTTTTGACAGGAGATCTTAGTAAAAGAAAAATAAACTATAGTTTCGAACCGATTTATCTCAGAAACTATCGTGTTGCAGAAAAACATCATTAGGTACATTTTGTTTAGGATATCCTTACCTTCGTTATTTACATTTACATATTTGCTCTCTGAAACTGCTTGTTTGCACTCGCAAAGTGTCTAGCAACGTAATCTTTGGCTAGTTCAAAAGGGCTCTCAATAAGCTAGAATTTCAAAAAATTGGACTGCTCCCTCGGCGGTGGGGGTCTAGGTCCAGACCGTATGGACTCCCCCTGGCTGACACATTTGTTCCATCATATACTTTACGGAACTAAAATTTATTTAAAAATGTTGGTATACTGTATAAAATGATTTCACTCTTTGTTTTCGATATCCGCCATCTAAAACATATTTATAAAATTACAAGTATTCATGCCTTCTCTATTATCATAATAAGTTTTAAGTAAGGCAGTCAGTAGTACTACTAATTTTCTTTTCAGTCTAACAAGGCTGTTGAGGCAATTGACAAAAAATATTAATCATGGAAGTGTTCGTGGACTTTCCCAGAGGTTTCGATACGGTAAACCATCAGATTTTGTTGCCAAAGTTGACTAGATACTATGTTCGGAGTTAACCTCTTCAATTACCCTTTTGTTATCTTAAGCAACGCTTCCAGTATGTAAAAATTATCAATAGTACATCTATAGTGCATCTTTATCCATAATCCAACATAATAGTTCAATTACTTTATTTAATATTTACTATCGATCTTATCCTCTAGCTCAGTAAGAATACACCACAAACTTTTCCTGGTTGTTATGCGGGCGGCACTAACATTCTGATGGTTAGCCCATATCTGTTGCCTCTTAGAAATGGGGCAGGGAAGGTCTATATAAACACATAATATCCCTGGTGGGACAAGAACAAATTAACTTTATATAAATCTTAAACAAATATTCTTTGTGTAATCCGTCCTAGGTAGCAGACTGGCAAAAAAGTGAAAAAGTATATAATATTGCATAGTCAGCTGTTATAGCCCTTGTGACCATTGCACGGCTTCCTAATGGTCGCATGAAGATCTTTTGTCATTACCGGAGATTGTGCTAAACCTAATATTTAAATTGACAGTACAATGGGATATTGAACGTTTTGAAACTGTATGGAATTATAGATGTATTAAGTGTTAAATTTTACACCGGAAACATATTTTATCTAGATTATTCAAAAATTGGAGATTGTTAAAGTTTTGATACTATGCCCAATGCTCAAATAATTTTTGTCAGGATCTACTTGTGACAGCTCTCAAGTATATGTATTTTTTGAAAAAAAAAAGATGAAGGTTATGCAACTTGTACCATTACTCGGTTCATCTCTGAGAACAAGTGAAGGTATCTTTATATGTAGATGCCTCTTTTCTATTATTACTTCTTGACATTTTCTTAGTGGCAGTAGGTGTCTTTTTAAGAATAAGATTGTGCAGCTGGTGCCATTACTTGGCATAGTGATGATATCAAGTAAATAGGTTTATATAGGTATATCGGTTGTAAGTATATCTAGGTATATTATTATTATTACATAAAATTTATGTTTTGATAGTCCTACGTATAGTTTAAAAAAAAAGATACTATTACAGTTGTACAGCTGGTGCTATTGCTAGTGTCAGTTATAAGATTTAACAAAGTTTTACATTGGTAAAGTATCTATTAGGTTAAAAGAGGAAAGATATTTATACCTTCTTAATACGTTTCAAAAACCGTAAATGTATGTTCAAGTCGGTAGCTCCCTCTTACAAAAAAAAAAGCAAATGCCTAATAGCCGAAATTGGGATGTGCAAAAACTCCGCGCTCCAACTTAAAATAGTGTGCTACGTTCTAGCTGTTGCTTTGTACTTGCTTGCAGTTATTCTGCTGGTCATCTTTTATTTCTTGGTATACAGTGTGATAAGTAAAATGCGCATTATATAGGAAAGTTAATCAGGTGATCTATCGTACCTGTCAAATTTGACATTTTTTTCAAAAAAATGGCAAATAAAAAAAATTTGAAAAATGATACGGAGAAATTAGATTAAAAAAGACAACTAGGCGAGTTTATAATTAAGGCTTTATTTGGTTATTTCAACTAATTTAATTGGTTAGGTATTTTAATTAATTTAATAAAAATGTTATAATAATAATATTCCTAAATTAAACAGTTTGTAAACAATAGAACTTGAAAAACCACTGAGAAAATTAAGTTTTTTTATAGAAATTATAGGCATCCTTTTAAGAAAATTATGCTAAGCTCCAAAAGTTTTCTGTTATGTATCAAAATTTAAAAGCGTTTATGAAATAAATTTACTAAATTTCAAAAATCGTCATAAACTATAAACGTTAGGTATACAATTATATATCCACAACTAACAGCAGGCAACCGAGAACCAAATATGAATTGTCTAGGTACCTTACTAATAAAACAAAAAATGCAAGATAGGTAGTTTTTTTTAATAATTTAACTTCACTTTGCATCTCATGCCGTTATCTAAAGGCTTTACGTTTCATAACATTTATATTTATCTCTAAAAAATTTTACGCCTATAAATTTAATATCTAACAGAAATAAAACGTGTAATTACAGGATTTCCTATACAATAGGTAATATACTAGTTTCAATTTCATGTTTCCAATAACACATGGAACTACATCTCCAATTTTTTCCAAATGAAAAAAAATTAAATGAATTTATTGAGTATCCATTATGTTAAAATAGGAAATATATTTATACCTTATTAATACGTTTCAGAAATCTTTAATTCACGTTCAAGTCAGTAGCTCCCTCTTACAAAAAAAAAGTAAATGCCTAATAACCCTAATTGAGATGTGCAAAAACTCCAAGCTCCAGCTCAAAATAGTGTGCTCCGCTCTAGCTGTTGCTTTGTATTTACACCTGTTCTGCTGGTCCTACTTTTATTTTTTGGTATAGGGGGTGACGAGTAAAATGTGCATCATAAAGGAATTTTTTTTAATAATACCTTGGTAAAAGTTTGAGGTTGCATAAAATGGGTTAATCAGGTGATCTATCTTACCTTTGAAATTTGACATTTTTCAAAAAAATGGCAATCTTATATATTCGAAAAATAATAAGGAAAAATTATGTTTGTTTTTTGATTTCATACGTAGGTATATCCCAAATTTCAACTTGACAACTAGGCTAGTTTAAAATTTAGGCTTTATTTGGTTATTTCAATTAACTTAATAAAAATTTTCTATTTATTTTTAGAACGGGCGATACAGAAATAGAAAAAACGGGGTTTTCTCAGTTTCGTTTTTATTAAAAAGCAAATAAATATGTATTAACTTAATTAATACCTCAATTCCTAATTTAAAAATATTTTGCATTGAATTATGGAAACTGGATAATCTTTGCATGTAGTTGGTTGTATTTCTTTGGACCCATTTAAGTTTTCATGAAGAAAATGCCCTTTAAAATAAAAAAAACTAATTAGGAAAATGCATACAGGCCATGAGCTTATCAGAAATAAATAGTTTAATTTAGGTTCGCTTACATTCGGAAAAGTGAAAAAGAATCAAGTTAAAAAAAATTAGACAATAGCAAATATTTTTTTTGTATTTTAAAGAGGTTAGTTTAAAAAAATATTTTATCTCTGCATATAAAACCTTTTTCCACTATACAGGGTAGCCCTAGAGAATACAAAATTCCCTTAAAAATATACAAATATTTATTTCCATCCCTGTTTAGCTTTAAAAAAAAACTGTAAAACAATAAAAAATTACTTTTTGCATACCCAGATGCAAAAGCATTTTGTTTTATATAGGGTTACTCTAAGGGGGCTGACATAGCTCCCTAAAAACAAAATTAAAATTGTAAGTTTATTTTAAAGGGTGGGAAGAAGCTAAATTTGTATTATTATTAGTATAAAATTTTGCTTAACCAGACAAGGCGGGGGGTCAACAAAATGTTATTTTTATTTCAGAAACTATGAATACTAAAAAAAACAGCAAAACACGACAAATGTATGTAGCTTGCCTATAAATCTCAACTTGAGAAAACCATTGACGTAGGTACTAATTGTGTAAAATATATCACAATGTATATACGGTACCTACTGGCATTTAAAACATATAGGTAGGTATTTTTATTTTCTAAACATTAGGTAGGCAAAGTTAGCTATACGGAATTTGAGACAATAGCCACCCTTAATTTCTAGCTGAATGCTCTAAACTCTGAACACAGTAGAAAGAGGGAAATATGAAGAGAACTTCAAATACATTGTTTCGAAACTGATTAATTGTACCTATTTACATAAAAAAATGACTATACATACACCTTTGTATAGGTATATCTAGTAGAATGAGAATAATTATGCATAAGAGTTTTCGTAAACACGTTTTCGAACGATTTTATTCCGTTTAGGCTGCTATATCATGTTATTTCGCACGCTATCTAAAAGCCATAAACGGCGGCAACTAGAAGTTCACTTTTAACTCTTTATTCGCTATCAAGGTCATAATAATGACTCATCATGATAAAGCAGAGGCTAGTCGGCGGCGTACCTACCTATGCGCACATGCGCTAATGCAGAACCCGTTACGAGAACGTGGCAAACCTAGATAAATAAGGTTACATTCCGGGGTGAACTGAGGTCATCCACTTAAGTTAGCTGGGCAATTTTTAGCGAAGCTGTCAATCACAATTCTAATATTTATACATCTATTCCTTGTATGAATACTGAGTTCTTTTTTTATTACAATTAAAGTTAAATAAATACACAACTGCCTTGTTTATGACAGTGTTACGCAAGGTCTCCAAAAATGCGCAGTCGTAGTCGCCATTTTGTAGTAAATTAATCATAAAAGTGGAAGTGGTAAAGGGCAAAGTATTAATTTAAATTTAGCTTATTTGAAATCTGATATAGGAGATTCGAATTGTCATTTTTGTCAGCATCTCTGGGAACTACTTTGCGCTATGAATGATTTCGTAGCTATTAAAAAAACTACAAAAATAAAATAACCTTGAAACTGACATAGAGTCGAATTTAGTTTGAGGCGTAAAATCAATTTGCCTTATGCACTGGTGCAATAAGGTCCAAATTAGCAAGTAGAGAATAAAAAATTGACTTGTATAAGAACGGATATTTTGCAACGTTTCGTAAAAGAAGTAAACCAGTGTAGCCGGTTTTGGCGTCGATTTAAAAGACGGCCGCAGCGAACTTACTGCACGGATTTTATATTTGGGCTCTTTTGTGAGTTAAAGAGCAAAAATATTCAGAAATATCCTTGAACAGTTAGACCTTGGAAACGGTGTAAATAGCCTCGCGCGAGGTATTGTTACGTCATAAAATTGTGTGTCGTCACACGATCTAACTATCAATTGAGCTTCATGATTGGTCAAGAAATGGATTCGGCGGCCATCTTCTAATGATCATGTGAAAGGTGGCTCAAAAGTGGGGTAAAATACCCTGGGGAGAGGCTAGCGAAATATTCCCGTACACCGACACCGACCGAGCCGATCTAGCAGCGCCGATGCCGAGCGCTGTCGACCGTAAGGTTCTGTTGTATGACAGGAACGGAACGCGCTGACTTCGAAAAAAACCTTTATTTTAGGATAACTTCGGGCAAATGTGTGTAAATAAGTTGAAGATTGTACAGTCGAAAGTGTAAGTTAAAGTTGTGTAGCCTCAGTTGTTCTCATTTAAAAGAACTAACAATATTAAAGTCAGTACAACGTCAAGTGTTCCCGACGATGGCGCTATGGCCGCTAAACAAGTAAGGAATAAATCCGCCTTAACCTCATTTTAAACTTTTGTAAACAAGCACAAAAATTAGAAAACCAACAGCCAAAGATTGGTTTTACAATCTGGAATACAGTTGAAACTTCAGTTATGTGAAGTAAAACATGGGAAATGACTTTTTGTTGACAATACCGCCAATCATATTTTTTGACTATTAGTCCTAAGAAAAGACCAGCGCAATGAATAATCATGCGAAGAATAACTCAAATAACTCCTCTGGTAGTACATCATCGAATAGCAACTCTAACAACAGCATTAGCAGCAATGTTAAGCAGGAAAGACAAGATGATCCTGAAATCAGGGAATTGGCTGCTAAATTTGTCGAGGCTAACAAGGCTAAAATGGCAGTACCTGCGAGAAATCAAAATATTGTGGCACAAACCATGAATATTCTCAGTTTTTTAAATAGTGACAAACCTAAAGCAAAGATACCTGCCCAATCAAACAGTGAAGAGACTAGAAACATCGATGAGGATTCTGCCAAAGGCAGATTTGGCTGGACTTCAATGGGTAAAGTACATATCCCATACATTATTCGTTCAGGAGAAAACTATTGTGCTGTCCGGATGGTGGAAATGAAAGTACTGAATAAGTGGTTGAACTATTTACATCAAGACCTTTATAATTGTACGAACATTCGAAGTTATTATATTACAGAAATAGAAGCACGGCTTCTAAATGAAATTAATCTTAAGCATTGTGACTTTCAGTTTGGTAGGGAACAGTTTACATCTAGGGACTTAATAGTGAGACTATCTGATGCAAATGAATTTTACAAATTCTTAGGACATTGTTATCACAAGTTAGTGAATACTTTAGAACCTGATACGCCTACACGATGTGGGTTTATTCGTATTAACAGGGAATCAGTGGTGCCCTATACAGTGTATAATGATCAAAAATTTGTACCTCTCTTTTATTTTGAAGGTGAGACAGAAAATCTAAAGCAGCGAGCAGATAAATTAGAAGGTTGGGATCTTGCCTATCTAAAATTTTGTTGTAAAGTACAAGGAATTAGGAATGAACTATTTGCACATGATTCGTGTTCAGTGATTAGTTTAAATGATATCAAAAACTATTTCCCTCCTGGAACAGTTTTTGAAGATTATTGGCCCAAAAAAAATTTAGATTCCTCACAGCTCCTGATTAGTGGAAGGACAAGTTTACCGCAAAATGTCCATTGGACTAGGCAGCCAGTTGCTCCCCCAATTACAGCTCATCCTCCACCCAGCCCCAAACCAGCTACACAAGCAAAGGCAGCCACAAATGGGCCAATGCAAAATATGCATGTCTACTCCAACAGTTATGCAATGGCTGGTGGTCAGCCTCCATACCATGCTACACAACCAAGAGCTGCAAGTTCAGCAGTGAGAGGTGCTACATACCCAACGGCTTCTCGGCACATGCGACCAGCAGCAGGTTATTATGGAAACATGGGACAGGGACCTCCGCCACCATTAATTCGACCTGCAACGTAAGCATTATGTTTTTTAATATTTCTAGTGATTATACCTACATACCAATACACATAAACATGAACGAAAATTAAACATTTAACCTGGAATGGAAATTTAGCATGCTTTTTGTTCTGTTACTTTTTCTTGTTAATTATTCATTTTATAATTTGGCATCATAGTTAGGTATTGGGGTTTCGGTAAACTATGATGACACTCTTAAATTTCATTTATTTTTGTTTCTTTTGTTTTTTTTCCACAGTTCTAGCAGTCCAAATTGAGGAAATGTGTGCAAAACTGTTTTCAGCACTCGAAATTTAAAATGAGACTATAGAGACTATTCCCATCATTATGCTTGTTTTTAATTCAATTTGTGACATTGCCATATTTATAATTAAAGAAATACCTATAAGTGATGATACATATAAAACTAAATTTTGTAGTGTTAAGATTTTTGATTTTTGGTATAATTGTGGAATTCTGGGCAGCATATTTACAAGCTATATTCTCTCATAAATATATGGGTATGTGTGTTCGAATCCTGACTCGGACGAAATTTATAACAAAACTTATAATTAATAAAAATGCAGATTAGATTAAGTTAGGATTGGTTCGGTCTGCTGTAAAGAGAGTGTGCTGTAGCAGCCCAAGTGATTTCTGAATCTATATTTGTAGCAGCCCAAGTGATTTCTGAATCTATATTGAAAGAAGGATGTTTTTTTTAACAAAACCTATACTGTAAGATGGATCTGTCCCTTTAGCGTTAGGTTAGTCCAGGTTCATTGATAAAACTCATTAAAGCTGTAATAAAACAATAATAACAATACATTTCTGTTGTCCAAGGAGAAGAACTCTAGAAACTTCGGAGTCTGATGGGTTATGTTCGATTTATTTTTTCATGTCAACAATATTGGATATTTGATTTAAAATTGGACAAAAATGTGGATATTTGTTTATTTTATAAATCAGTTATATTTGGTTTGTGATTTTACTCAGTTTTGGTTAAGTTTTCTTTCAATTTAGTGATTTCATTTCCCTTAAGAAATTGGTAAACCTAAAATCTGGCAACTTTGCTAGATTTTTCATTTTAAGGCTGTCAAATTGTGATCAGGGTGCAAAAATCGTCAGGATAGTTTACCGGACCCATAAAGGAGTAACGACTAAAGATCTAGTAAAGAATGGATTTGACTGAAGCAATTAAACATTTTATTCTTTTTAATAACCTCAAAAAAATTATAGTTCTTATGGGATGATGTTTGTAATTTTTTACAAAGGAAACACTGCATAAACATGTCTCATTCATACTGGAATGAAGAAATTGTAATATCTTGACACTGTAATGCATATATTTAAAATTTTAGTTGTTACCTCTATTTTGTGTCATATTGCCTTATTCTTTGAAATTCTGTTGGCAATAAAGGACATTTATTATTATAAATATTATGTTTGCACTTTACCCAAATTAGTTCTGTTAGATCTTTTTATATGTATGTTTTTTTCAGACTTTATTTTAATTTTAAAAACAAATTTTAACTATTGCGAATAAAAGATAAATACCACAAGATAAGTATTTGTTAGTAAAATTTAAATGGATCTGTCTGGCATATTCTAGCTTCATTTTTATAAACTCAGTAGAATTGGAAAGTAAACTCATGGACACTTAACTTTGAAATGTGTGTAGCTGAATAATCATATTTTATTTTGAACTAACTTCAAAAAAAGGAGGATGTTTCCAATACAACCCTATGTTTTTAAAATGTAGGTACATTGATTATTCCATTTTTATTTTAAAGTTTGAACTTGAACTACTGTAAATTTTAATAGATGTTGAAAATATTAAATAACTTTATTCTCGGCAGAAAAATCAGTCAATTCTTGTTCTCCAGTTCTGCACTATATTTATTATTATACTTGCTTTAAAAGACTCTGTGTTTTCCGTTGTGATACCAAAAGGTGTTCATTCTCAGTTATTTTAATTTTTTCCCTAAGGTATGCTATTACTGCTTGGGAGGTCGACTTACTAGAGGCTTGATTAACAAAATATAATATTTTCACTGGTATCTCTTATAATTGTTTGCCCGAATATCTGTGTTATTTAATGATCCTATCTTCAAATCCATTCTGCACCTGCAGCCTTCATTAGGAAATATTTCAACCAATTCTCATTTATTTACCTGTTCATGATACCCCATAATTTGTGATTTAAAAATATATAATTTAGTTTGCTTTTGTAGTTGCAGTATCTACAAATTTTAAAAACTGCTACATCAATTTTTTACGGTTGAGATTCTGAGATTGCAGCAGTGATTTTGATTGTCTGTGATTTCAGTGATGAGTTAGGGGTATTGGTTGAGATTTCACAATTTCAGCTGTGATTTTGGGATTTCAGGGCAAATGTACAACTATTTCTGAAGTGATCAACCCCTCGGGGTTACCTAACCCTAACCTATAAGGTTTTCAAAATGATAACTAACCACAAATTTTGATGAACATTTTAGACATACTTTTATATTTAGTTAGTGAGGAGTGAGAGTGTTTTCATACCTCCATGAGTGTGACCCAGAATTACTAGATTTTTGGTAAAATCTATGTGCACTGACAACTTTTAATTAACTGTTTTTTTGTGGGTCCTGTATTAAATATTATTTTACTTTTCATTTAAACTAACATCTTTTATATTTCTGAGTATCAGCATCATTTTTAATAACATTCCTTTTACTGATGTTAATAATGATGTGTGCTCAGAACTTTACTACACTTTCACATACAAGATGACCGGAACATACTTGGGAACATAGGACTCTTAACATATTCCACAGAATAATTACTTAGGACAGCAAATATATAATTCAGTATTTTCCTCTAGTTATATTCTGTTGAGCCTATTCTATTCTTATATTTTAATGTTTTTCACTTTTATATTTTAGTTGGTGTATAAATTCATTCATATGTATTTTTAGGATTAGAGGCTGTTTCATTACTTAAAAGACATACATAGGTTGGAAAGACACCCAGTTTTCTGGAATTTATTTAAAGCTGTCTCTGAGAATATGCCTCATAATTTATTGTTTATGTAATTGTGTGTGTCCCTGTACATTTCAGATATCCCAGGAAGAATTTTAGTTGTGATTTCAGCACAAACATATAAGTATTTCTAAAGTGATCAACTCCTCAGGGTGTAACCATAAGTTGTAGGGTTTTCAAAATGATAAAAATATATAAAAAAATAAATAAAAATCCAATACCAAAATTTTTTGATGGTCATTTTAAACAAGCTTTTATATTTAATTAGTAATAAGTATGAGGGTGTTTAACTGGATTTAGTTTTTGCTCTAATTAATTAAATGGGTTTAATCCTAAAATCCAGGTTGAAGCCCAAGCTGAAGTTAAGGATTGTCATTTTTCAAGCAGTCCAATATTTTCAAAAACATTTTTTTAATCCATTTTACATTATAAAACTGGTTTAAACTTTAATAATTGATCTAGAATTTTCCATAGGTAATCGTTTTTAGTGTCCATGAGTGTAGTGATCCATTCTTGCTAGATCTTTGCCAAAATTTATTCAGACTGACAACTTTTAACTAACTGGTTTTCATAGGTCCTATGTTCATCTTATTTTGCTTTTCATTTAAACTAACACTTTATTTTATATTTTTAAGTATCAGCACCTTCATTAGTAACAGTATTGTTACTGATGTTATTAATTATGTGTGCTCAGAACATGATTCTGCAACACTTGAAACGACCCTCTACGACAGCACATACCCGGGAGCATAGGAGTCTGCTATTTTTATTTTTTTAGTTTTAATGTATTTTCGCATGTGTTCACCGACTATCACTAATTAGTTATTTAGGACAGCAAATGTATATGTCAGTATTTGTCTTTAGTTATATTCTATTGAGCCGGTCCTGTTCTTATTTTTTGGATGTTATTTTTAATTTTTATGGGTTATCTAGTGTACACATTTGTGTATATTTTAAAGTTGTTAAGGTATGTATTTTTAGGATTAGACAATCACACAGTTTTTAGCAATTGTTTTAAAGTTGCCTTTATGTAAATGTGTGTGTGTGTCATAATACATTTCAGATTTGCCAGGAAGAATTTAAGATTCTAGCAGTTTTGTTGAAGAAATTTACACAACATTTTCTGAATATTTTACTATAAAACATTAAGGAATGTGTTTATTCTAAGAAAAGTGGTATCAGCCCACCTGATTTGTGATACATTAATGCAAACCTTTGAAAATAATATTTTGAGTGCCCCTGAACAGTGGCTCACCCTGATAACCTTTTCATTTTGAAGATATCGAAATGAAATTTTGCTAGTTTAACTGTGGAAAAACTTTGCATTTTTTGACATTTCCAGCATTATCTTGTTTAAATTCAGATTTTTGCCACTAATTTTTCATTTTTAATTCACTTTACAAATGGTGAATTTGTAATATCAATAATTTTTTTATTTATATATTTAAAATTCTTTTACCAGCACAGTTACAAATAACAAAAGTAAGATAAAAAAGAACAAAGCACTCTAAGGTGCTAAATAAATTAATAATAATAATGTTACATTCAAATTAAAAAAATACACCATATACTAGATACACCCTCATGGCATACTTGGAGGAGTCCTAGAAACAGATTCCGTGACACAGGATAGTCGGGACATGGGCAAAATAGTAAATATGAATAGAATGATAAGAAATACTGAACTTATCTCAGGTCCCCCCTGCTTCAGAGTCAGTCTCGCATTGGGCATACAAAGTTAATCTGCATTTCGAGTTCAGTAATGATTAATATTATTGCATTTTAAATAGTTAGAATAATTTTTAAACAAAAACTTACAGGTTTGTTCTCCACCAGAGAAACGTTTAAGCATTGTCCTTAATGATCTAAAATATCTAAAATACATGTGCGAAATAAAATGTTATCAGGTGGTATATTTCTAATTGTCTATCTAAGTGCTGGAAGATGTTATCAACCTGGTCATTCCAGATTCACAGGTCTTCAGTCCATTGCATTCCATTAACTTTATAATAGACAAAGGATTTTTTTGTGCCAGTTCGGCAAGTTGTTCAAAATCACCAGATTCATCAGAATGAAAAAGTTACAAGGGTGAGCCACTATTTTGTGGCACTCTAGATTATTTATCACTACTTTCATATTAAGTGGCAGTTTGACCCAGTTATAAAAGACAGAAACACAACATTTTATTTGAATATCAACAAACAATTTCTGAAATGGTTCTTCCAGTTTAACATAAATCAGATGACTATCATTGATTGTAGCTGTCCTAAAAATTCTCAGCTGTATAAAATAATTATTTGAAATAAATATTTAAAGAATTTTTAGATAATTAAAAAAAAATCAAGAGCTGATTGTGTGTAGGTATAGGTATATGAGGACAAGGATAATAGTTTGTTAAGAAATGCTTTAAAGTCCAAATAGTTTTCCAGATTTTTTACTTAAAGCAAGTTAATAATTATATGATCTCCATACTTTGATATAGTGCCTTTCATAATACTTTACATATTTATAGTTTTTCGAAATATGTTTTGTTTTATATATTTAAATATATGTCATTGCTTCAATATTGTGAGATTTTTCAACTGCTTTCATCCAGAACTCTTGATCACTTTTAGGGCTTGTAGCATAATTTGTTGAATTATATGTATTTTGCCAAAGTGAAAAATCCCTCCATTGTAGTTTATAATTTACTGCTAATTATGATGGCATGGTACATTGGTAGGATTCATGTAAATAGTGTTTAACCAGTGGTTGTATTCCTGTTTACTAGTGGTAAGGAGTTTATATGGAAACAAAGGTTTAGTTGCTCTGAAATAAAGGATTTCTATAATAATGATTTAAATGCTTTGTATTTAAATTATGTTGTGCTTTTTTAAGTCCTTACTTTTCAAAAACTTCTTGCAGAAACTGTATCCTGAACATAGTTAGTTACTCCTGAACCATATATTCAAATTCAAATTCAATTTTTTATTATTTTTTAATGTGTTTTATATATGAAGTTACTAATGTCTTGGATGCATGCTTGGTTTTTACACAGATTTGTAGCACTGAATTTTTAAAGTAGGTACATAAAACTAAATACTTACATGCAATTAATACACTTTTGATTTTTTCCTGGATAGTTGTCGCTATACTAATGCTACATCAGTCTGTGATCAGAGGCTGGAAGACAGTCCTTGGTGAGTTTATTGAGATAGATGTTTCATCAAGACTTAGAAATATACAAAGTGATTCAATATATTCATAAATCTTTCTTAATTTTTTCATGCCAATCAAATCTTGGAATTTTCAGAAAATTTGACAAAACATAGATAATCTTCTAAAAACACCTGTAAGTTTCCAAGTACCATTGATTTTTCAAATATATGGTGCAATTCTTTATTGCACTTAACCTCTCCCCTTTATTTTTTGAACCAATCCAGATAAAAATTTTTAGTTTGATACACTTCAGTGTTTCAAAAGATGTGCTACTCAACCTGCATTTTTATTTATATTGTTTTGGATCAGAATGGATTTGAGATTTGTTGGCATCCAGCCGCCATCTTGGTGTTCTCAATCACAAAGTGTATATAGAAAACAAGTATTGTCCTATTGATGTCTGCTAATTTTAATACACACTTTTTTTAGGGAAGTTTATGCCTTTTGGGGTAGGAGTTCAAGAAATATGTTTGATGTATTTGAGTATGTATATAGCTAGTTCAAAGCATACTTTTTTTCTTATTTTGCAGTAATGTTAAAAAAATGAACTAATAATTTGTTAATATATTTAAAATACCTTTTGTCCTTAAGATCATATATCATATCATATATCACATATTAGTTAGCAAAAGTCAAATTTTACAAGAAATGAATGATTGTTTCTAATAACAGCTGTATTTTTAAACTTGGAACTTTTTATTTTTTTTTCTATTCTATTCCATTGTCTTCCATTTTCATTTAAAAATACAGTTACTAATAGAAAAAAATCGTTTCTTGTAAAATTTGATATTTGGCGCTTTTGCCTTTGGTCAAGAACCAACCGATATCCTGATTTTGTCAATCAAGTTAAAGGTCTTACTGTTTTTAGACAGCTATATTTTGGATTATTCGTTCTTATTGTGTTTCATCGATCAATGTTCTCCCAACTTTAATCTCACAAGCATCACCTTCTTGAGTTTGTATTTCTTCCTGAAGCTTTTGTTTCCAAGTATTTTTCAGTATTATTAGATTTTCTATTCTCTAGGTTTAACCAGTAAACCATTTTTTTAATATTTTAAATCACAGCATAGATAATTACTCCCTATACAAATTTCCAACTGGATAGAAACTTCAGTTGATAAACATAATATTAATTTTTGACTCTGTACTTTTGTATGTAATTTTGTTAATAACTGTTGTGTGTGACATATGTATTTTGTGTATTTATTGTTTCATTTACCTATTTTATTTAATGCATTATTTTTGTATGTACTCTTTATATTGAATTTGAATTTGATATTGCATTTGTCGAGTTCATGAATATAGTACAGCTAATAAAATGTGCTCAAATTTTTTTCATAGACAGTTAAAACTGATAAAATGTTGGGTCTGCCCTTCTATTACAAAAAAACAACAACAGTATTTGAAAATGTTTATATATAATATATATTAGCATTTTCCTTTTGAATCTGCTGTATTAAAATATAAAATACTTATCACAAACATTTCATGAAAAATATTTTTTCTAGCAAAATACAAAATATCATAAACTTTTCATCAACTACTCTTAATATTACCTATTCTTTGTTTTAAGCAATTGTTACAGATATAAATATTTTCTAAAAAACACTAAAAAATAGCATGCAAGACCCAGGAAAATAGAATCCGAGTAAGAATTATTAGTTGTGTCTTACTACCTATTCTTGACCTATCTGAGAGCTAAAAACGACATTTATTTTTCCCGTGTTGAATCACTTTGTTTATAAATAACAGTTCAATAAAGTCCTGGTTTGCATTTATTTTTTACTATTTCTTTTTTATTTAGTTATATTGGCATTCGCATGTTAGAGTCAATATGAATGGGAAAAATGAGTAATGCAGGGAGTTAATAAAGTGTGTTGACAAACTTTAAGGGACAACTCTTTCATTTTAAGGCACAAAGTTTATATAAACATGAGTCCGCGACGGCGGATGGAAAATTATAGATTTATTTTTATATTTCCAATATGGTAAAAACTGTTTAATTAAAATTACAATGCAGAAGCACATTCTAATAGGATAGGTCGAGTGTTACATTTTGCAAATAATAACTACTTTTCAACACAACCATGGAAAAAATTGCGCATCACTGGTTTTTTCTCAAATTAATTCTAGATGATGGAGAAGGTAAAAATGCACAAAAAGTGTTTCTTGATAATTTTGGTTACCCTAAACATTTCAAGATTTTTTTTCTGGAATCTCCTTTTATACTGGTCTCTGGTCCAATTTTATTGGGAGTTGTTACTTTTACAGCGTTTTCTTTATTTTTAGAAAAACTATTTCGTGCCCAGTTTTTGCAGAGGTTTGATCAACCATCCATTAAAATTGGACCAGAGACCTGCATCAGAACAAAATTTAAAAAAAATGTCAAAAACGTCTAGTAATCGAAATAATGAAGAAATCCACGACTATGGTCAAGTTAAAAAGTACCTAATCGTTGCAAAATATAAATCTTAAATATCTGTTAGAATGTGTAAAATCTTAAGTTAATAGTTATTTCAAGTTGTTTTCATATTGGAAATATAAAAAAAACTAATAGTATATTAAAAGCTAAAAATTTTCTCAACTTGTATTTCCAAAATGAAGCCTTTGCAGACCCATGTTTATATGAGCTTTTTGTCTTAAAATCAGCAAAGAATTATTTAGCCCTTAAAATGTGTATAAATATAAAAATATTTTTTTTTTATTTCCAATTTCCAAATTAACCAAGATATCATTTTCATCAAAATTCTTTCTTCACAGTGCGTGAAACTGCTTTGATTGTTGTTTTTTTTTGCAGGTTTTATAGTATGTTGCTTGCAGTTCTATAACATATAGATTGGCCGTATATTGTGTGTTAAATATTTGGAGGAGTGATTACATGAAAATAAGATAATATTTACAAAGATAAGGGAGTCAAAGTTTTAATTTGTTTTTAGTTTTTCGTTATTTAACTCCTACATTTTAAAAGTAATTCCCTCTTTACAATTAGGTTAGGTTAGGTTAGGTCACCGATCACCACTCCAAATTTTCTAACACAATTCTGTACAACCGATATATGCATGGGTATTTTTTTATACACTCAACTCAAGATTTATTATTCAAGTTACTTAAAATGGAAACCTTATAGGCTTTTCCTATTCTAGCATTCTTTACCATATTTTCATCAGCAATAAACTTCATAGGTAAGCCTCACTGTATAAATGAAACACCCTCTGCAATAGGTTATATTAGTTTTTATTGTTCTTGTTTGTTTTATTAGTTTAATGTATTAGCAGTAGATAGAGACTTTGGAGACATGTATGGATATTTAACTGCTATTTGCTCTATTGTTACTTAGTATACTTTGTTTGCAGGTGTATTTTGTTATATTACATACATACAAATCTAGTTACCATAGAGAGACCAGTTTTTAAGCCTCCATCATCCATCATTCTCTCTTAATTTTAAAGTTTATTATTTTTATTATTTAGAGGACTGGCATATAATAATTTTTTTAATTCAGAAATTATTTGGAAAGGCTGTTGGCAATGTCATGATTTCCGAGGTTTTTTTTTAATTAGATGTAGCATAGAACTGATAAAACACAATTTTGAACTACATCTGATTTTTTAAGTTGCTATGCTTATGCCAAGGTTGTTTAGTTTTTTTAAAGAGACAAATGTATAGCTAACCAGAAAATCAATCACAATTTTAGATAATTTTATAGGGAAGCAAATAGAAGTTACATACATTCCCAGTGCTATAAAATAGTTTCCACCCTTATAACTTTTTCTTTGTTTGGCAGTTTAAAGATGGCAAAATTTTGTTGTTTTTTTATGTTTCCGGCTTTACCATATGGTTTAAATTTCATTTTTTTTGACACTGACCTTTGATTTTTAAATGGGACCCTATATATATTATTAGATTTTTAGATTCTGCTTCAAATTATAAATGCATTTTATCTTTTCCTAAATTCAGCTATTTTTGTGAAAATTCGTCTCAGAATCGTCATCCTTTAGAACCTCCTATCTGCCAAACTGCTCTGCTTAAAACATAAGGCTTGTACATTCCAATATTAACTTTTTTTTAAAAATCTATCATGTTCACCACTTCTGTTTGACTGAAAGATGTAATATAGAATGTGTTAAGAATTTAAAGCATACTCTAAAAAGGAATAATATATATTGCCATATTTAACTCTCAAACATGTTATTTTAATATCTTCAAATAGAAAAAATGTTATATGGGTGAGGTGGCACTAGGTAGATATTTTGGATTTTTTTTTATTTAAATAGAAAATTTAATTTGTTTCATTTGATTTTTTTTTAGGACAAGTGGAGAGAATACATTTTTTGGTTTAGTTCTGTTTTATTTGGTGCTTATCAGTGTCCTATTATCCTGAGTGCTCCAAACTCATTGGAACAGTAAATAAATTTCTTTCAAAATTTGGCTTAGGGCACATGTGAATGTAAGGTTTCTTCCTAAAATATTGTTTATTGTGTGGTTTTGTCGCTTCTTCGTTAAACCATTGGCAACATCCTTTTTCTAAATGGAATGCCCTGTATATTATTACATTTTTGTATTTTCCTGAACATTGCATATATATATTTTTTGTGTTGTATTTCTTATATCTAAAATTAACTGTTTTCAAGACAGTGATGCCTAAGCACAAAATGGATTTCATTTTCCTATGTTAGTTGTTAATTTTTTTTAGTTACCAATTTTCGATTTGATGGGTCAAAATTTGACATTTCGTGTCAGTATATGGATAACTTAAAACTAAGATAAGAAAGTACAATTCACATTTTGTCCTAATGTTGAAAGCAACAGGGCCTCAAAGGGTCAAAAATATCAATTTTCAAAAGCAGATTAAAATGTTTAGGAGAATAGATGCAATAATATACCGATTATGCAATTTAAAAAATGGTACACAATTAAAAATATTTTGGATTGATAATTAATGTTTACCTATGACCAGAGCCAAATTTTTTTATATTGGTTCTCCAGATACTTGTAATAGACCACTGAGTTTGGCGTACCCTGTTACTTGCCATGAAAGTTATCTAAAACCTAGCTCTTAAAAGGATAAATGTGCTTTTCTATGTTGTGTTATATTTTTTTCATTATTTGCCATACAAATGTAATGTCAGATTTGCTACTAATAAAGAAATGTTTGCAGAAAGTACATATGTATTTATGAATTGGTTTTTGCCTCACTTTTTGCACTTAAATGATTTGCATTAATACTATGCAAGGGTCATGTTGTTCTTAACTCGGAGAAGTGTAAATAATGGTGGTATAAGCCTGATTCTTTATATAATTTATGTACCCTCTTTTTATCAACAATGCATTTTTTTTAACTCTGTAGAGTACCACTTTGGAAAATTGCTTGAAACAAATCGTCTGCGCGGTACAAACAGTTGGATCCCCTGATTAACAATGTCGTAAAAGGTGTTTGTCGCGGCATTGGCATCAGAAGAGTGATTTATCATACCATCCCAATCCACCGATGCAAAGAAACCATTTAAACCTATAAAATCAGCTTGCCTAAAGTCCCAGTACTCTTCATCCTGCTTCAATATATTATTACAAGGAACAATTTCTATAACAAATTCATAGGCAGAATGATGAAGACTATCTGGGAGTACAGCATCTACATGTACGCACATCTAAAGATTCAAAACTTTTTCACATTTTTGTTTTAATCATACAGATTAAAACTGCCCAAAGCGCAAAATGTTTGTTGTACCTGCTCTGCTTTTTACATAATATATATTAATTGAAAATTACTCAGGTATTACAATGTTTATATTATAGGGTCATTATCACTTATTATTTTTTTATATAATCTTTTGCACAAAAATAGATCTAGAAGTGTCAGGTTTAGGATGTGTCTGGGACAGGGTTTTGTTGGCCCATTAGTACAGTAAGAAACATCAACCTGCTGGAAAAATGAGATGAAATAGCTTTTATTATTTAATGCTTAAAAATAGTTCAGTAATAATTACAGTCCAGTAATTGGCAATATTTTAAAATCAGCCGCCTCAAGAGAATTCCTGTGATAGACTTGTGAAGTAATTTAGAGTTCTGATTCTCTCATATTTGTGTAGTCCAAATTACTATCGGAGAAGGGAGTTTACACTTTTGCAATTTCTTCTGCAGACAATCTCATAAATTTTAATTTTTTATATAATTTGTCTCTATTCTAAGGTGCATTGTTGGATATTTGACAAATTTTTGAAGGTGGTAGACAATATGGAATGTTCACTAAACTCATTCTGTTGGACTTGCATTGTCTTTATTTTTGTAGTTTCACAACTTTCGAATGTTAACTATCCCCAATCGTTTTTAAATGTTCAGTTTATACTTATACAAATGGTTGGAGATAGTTACCATTCAAAACTTAATATTAAATAATGAGCTAAACTATATATATAAACATATTACTCAACCAGACCCTAAATGACTTTAGAGTGCTTGTGAAATGTCAATATTTTCTCCCCAATAACAAGTTGACTCTTAGGTGGTAGATATACACTTTTTTTCAGTAAAAATTTAAAACAGGCTGACTAAATAAGTTCATATTCAGAAATACTTGGCATGACATCGAATGTATTATATGAGATTCTAATTACCAAGTTTTAAAAACTAACTTTTTTTTATAAGTATAGAAGGTTGCTCTAAAAGATAAAGATAATGAATCTGGTTCCAATGGGATTATTTCTAATGTTTAGATATGGTGTTCTTTTGTTCGAGATTAGCAATGTGATACATATAAAGTTACTCAAAAAATGTATTTTTTTAGAAATTTTTATTAGGTAACTCTATCAAAATTTAGCATAGGTAATAACTTTTGCCTTATTAAATATGAAAATGTGACAAAAGTTATATTAAGTAAAATTTCTTATTATTGTAGCTTATTCCTGAATATTGCATACTGTTTTTATTATATTAAATTTAAAACTTTTTAAGAGTATGTTAAGCTTGATGTTAAGTTGGCATGATTTTATGAATTTCAGGTACAAATTAATTAAATTACATTTTGTGGATAGCCAATAGATCTCAAAAAATCACACAAAGAAATGATCCCATTGTTTAGTTATCACATTGTGTTACCAAAATAAGATCAGTTTTTCATAAAAATTAAAAACCCAATGTCGCAGGATAGGATAGACTCTTCTTAGAGGTTTTTCAGGATCTGCCGAAAACTACTCTGGAGATTTTAGTTGAGATGATAAATATGTGCTTCACTATGGGAATTTTCCTCCGTTGCCTGAAGAAGGCTGTGGTCATTCCAGTCTATAAAGGTGGAGATAGTCAAAGCCCATCAAATTTTAGGCTGATCTCATTGCTTCGAGCAGGTGGTGGAGAAGCTTGTTAAGGTGAGAATGGTGTTGTTTCTAAGTAAGCACATTTTAATGAGCATTCAGTAGTTCGAGTTCCAAACCTCACGGTGAATGCTATTTTTCAATTCCTGGAAGATCTGTTTATTGGCCTGAACTCTGGAGAAATAGCCTCTGCGGTGTTTTGTGATCTTTCAAAAGCTTTTGATCATGGAATGCTTTTGTGGAAATTGGAAAAATATGGCTTTAGGGGAACGGTTTTGCTCATATCTGACAGATCGGACTCAGAGTGTTGTGTTCAACAATGACAACTTTCAGGATTTGAACATCAGTGCTAGGGTGTCACAGAGTTCTGCTCTTTTTAATTTACGCGAATGACCTGTCTCATCTGCAGATCCAGGGTGATTTTACTATATTAGCTGATGATACCACCATTCTTTGGCATGACACTAATTTTAGTATGTCACTGATGACATTTATTAGGACAATGAACTTATTGTTAAACCTGACGATAGTAGTTTTTTAGGTATTATGATACTGGTAGCTCCCTGAAATTTGATAAACATATAAACAATGTATGCAAGAAGTTATCATATCATATGAATAGCACGTAGCACATACTTTTTATTGATTGAATCACATATTCACAATGGGAGAACATTTTGAGGTCCTTGTTTTAATTATTTGTTAAATGATGTTTTTAGGCTGAAAAAGAGTACAATAAGGTATATGTGTGTGGAGCCAGGATGCGCGACTCTTGCCTTCCATTATTAATAAGACATTCTATTTTGACTCTGTGTTGTATTTTTATAATAGAGACTACTTGTTTAGTACACAAAAAATAGAAAGACAAAATAGCTTTAAGAATAAATAATTTTAATACGCCACAAACCTATCAGACGAGTATCAGATGAGATTGCCGATTCCTAAGTAACAAATGATAAAAAAATCCTTTGTTTACAATTGTCGCGAAATATTTAACTGTCTTCCTCTTGATTTGTTGTTACAATGCTAGAATAGCTTTAAGAAGGGTGTTAAGAGATTATTACTCATAAAGGCATATTATGATATCCAAGAATTTTTTAATGACAAATTAGTGTGATTTAAATCTAATAATAATAATTTGTGTAAAATAGTTTTTTTTTGTCGACCTTTTTTAATATGACTTTTATATAAGTATATTTATTTGATTTACATATTCTGGTGTAGTATGACTTTATCAATAATGTTTTAAACATTTTGGACATTAAGGCTATTTTTTGACTTTGATTCTGACTTTAATAAAAGAAAATATGTGAACTTACTTAGGAATGTAATGAAAATTTTACAGAATTTGTAAAGGATTTAAGTTCCTAAGAAAATAAAGATCTTTTCTTAATAACACTTTTTGTATTTTGGGAAATCTGCCATTTTTCAATGAAGCTAAAGTTTTCACCTATGCTAAATTTCGGCAAGGTTTCCTATTTAAAAAAAAATCCATTATGATGCAAATCTTTTTAAGGTCACTGTATAACATTTTTTATTAGAATATTTTTGTTTTTTTTTCAGATTTACACTTGTTTTTCATTGAGTATATTTAGTTATTATTTTGTATAAATTTTTTTTATTAGTTTTGTTTCAATAGGAGTTTTCCACAGGCACGTATTGTTGTAGCATCTCATATTTGCGTATGGGACCTGAATGTACTTTCAGTATCACACTAACAATAATATCCCAATTAACTCTGGTGATATCATCATAATCCCCATTTTAACTTCATGTTAGCTTTATAAGGTAAAAGATATATATATATATATATATATATATATATATATATATATATATATATATAGATATATATATATTTCTAATTTTTAATAAAGAAGCTTTGCATGCAATTATATCTAACTTATTGCTTGAACATATTGCATGTCTTAGTTTAGTCTAACAATTTTTTTTGTATATTATTATAAAGTTACCCCAATAATTATTGCAAATTTGGTATTTAATAATATTTAGTATTAACTTTATTTGCAGGTTGAATCAGTATAATGCCCCAAAAAATGCTGCAAACACCTACATGGTTGTTGAACCTCAAAATAATTATCATCAAGCCTCATCGCAAGGTACTTACCCTCCCCCTCCGATGTTGCAACATATGAACGGGACAGTTTCTCGATATGATGTTCCTCAAAGGTAAGTGCAGTTAGTGTTATTTAACAAGGAATGGGAACTTTCATAGCTTTGAACAATTAAGAAGTTATGGTTATTATGAGTAAACATTGTCTAATTGGAATTACTATCGGCGTTTCGCTTACATTCGATTACGATTACATGAGGTATTCTTCAGGGATCTTTACCTACGCGATCTGGACATCCGGTGCTCGTAAAGATCATGGAAGATGACTTTTACAATCGTCAGATAGTAATTTCAGTTTGACATGTTTTTATTGGATTTTTAACTAATTAGGAAATAATATGAATTTCAATGAAGATTTTTGGTGGTGTAAGCGTAGGAAATATTGAAAATTAATGGTAACACAAAGCATAATTTTGAAAAAAAAAAACAAGGTCTGGGTTTTTTTTTCGAAATTATAGAGCAGAATAATGTGAAAAAGAATAATAAAACTTCATCGCCAAATAGAGGGTGGTGAAACATAGTTTGATGGAGAATTTTTAGTCTCGGTTTTACCGACAATTTTTGATTTCGCGAACAAAAACAGCCGATTTTCGGATAAAGGGTAATTTTATTATTTTTAATGGAACATCTTGTTTATCTTCTTCCTTAAAAAATGTAATATATGTTATAGTGATTTAAAATTCTGGTTTTATTCACTGGATATTTATAGAGATAGCAATTTTTGGATTTACTTATTTACTTAGAATAGTTGCAGTAGATCAGATGTATTATATGACGGTATTAAATTATTACGAAGTTAATTGCGGAATTACATATTATATTGTTAGAAGTCCAACTTTAGCTATGGAAAAATTGTAGTACAACAAGTGGGTAACTTTTATTTTTCATAAATAAATTAATTTAAATATGAAGGCTGCTTGCAAACAAAACTAAACTCCATAAATAAGATAATATAAGAATTATCTTCCGATTTACATTGCTCCAAAGAAATAGGTAAAACTGTTCTTACATTATCTCAAAACAAACCATTGTTTACATTTAGGTGACAATATTCTCTAAATCTTCTATAAATTCTCAATCCTTCAGTTTTATTTCCAGGCAACATTTCATTTTTATAAGTATAGTCGCTAATTTTAAAAATTCTCTTGTCTCTATTTATTCTCAATCTACTGAGAATATTTCAGTTTGCAGTAGGTGCAAGTGAGGTAAAAATATGGGAGGTACTTTATGTTACTAATACTACGTGTGATCAGAATCATGACATTCTCTCTTACTTTTTTAGGGTAATCAAATGTATTTACATACCATGTGGCCCAAAATTTATATATATATATATATATATATATATATATATATATATATATATATATATATATATATATATATATATATATATATATATTTACACTGTTCTTAAACCATACTTTATATTAAAAGTTTTTAGTTTTCTTTCGACGTTTCGCAGCTTGTTTGAAGCATTTTCAAGAGCATTTTATTGCATGTCTTGGAAACTACAATATTATTTACAGTAATAATTTTTATTTTTTATTAAATCGTTACTGTAAATAATATTGTCGTTTCCAAGACATTCAATAAAATGCTCTTGAAAATGCTTCAAACAAGAAGCGAAACGTCGAGCTAGTTGCACAAAAGAAAGTTTCATTAATCAAACCTATACCCAAGAAAAATAAAAACTTATATATATATATATATATATATATATATATATATATATGTATCTATATATCTATCTATATATCTATCTATATATATATATATATATATATATATATATATATATATATATATACATATATATATATACATATATATATATCATATATATATATATATATATATATATATATATATATATATATATATATATATATATATATATATATATATATATATATATATATATATATATATATATATATATATATATATATGTATATGCACTAGTTGTATTTTCTACTGTTAAGTATTATATTATTATTATTATTAAAGCCTGGCTCTTCAATTTTTTTAATACTTTTCAGTCCAGGAAATGTTTTAAATTATTTTTTCGTGCATTCTTTCAACGGCGCATAAAAAATCATATATTGCAATCTTACATACCCCCAGATTCCGATTTTAGATCGAATCTGCACAAATGACGAAATTGGCATTTTTATTTTGAAAGTGTTGATTAAATATTCATAATTTGCTAATAAATTAAATATTCTCAGATTTTCGCATGAACCATATCACATTACAATACTTCTCCATCATATTGAAGCCGATATCTTTTTTTATATGCGAATATCATGTGAACATTGTATGAATGCCAAATCTGAAGTTAATCGTTTTTGTGGAAATGTGTGAAAATCCATTACAAGATATAAACCAGACAGGCAGAGATGTAAGGCTAATAAAACAATAGTAAAACAAGCTTTACTTTTTGTGCAAATTCATCTCTTCATGGTCAATTTCAAGTGTTTTGGTTTTGTTTAAGGAGCGTATTAACATTTCTTTTAAAGAGAGATGAAAAAAATCTTATTTAAGGACACCATTGAAAAGTCCAATAAGATTGAGAGAGTGAGCGGATTTTTAAAATTCATCTATCTGCAGAAAAATGTAAAATACAGAACATTGCTCTGGCCTCATTCTTCAGTGACAAACGGCCAAACTTGAAGTTTATTGTTATCTCTAGAGGAGCAATTCTGTAAATACGTAATGCTCCTAGGGAGAGATTTTCTAAACCAAAGAGAATGAGCAAAATAAATCTATACCATTTTGAAGTATAATTAATTTTACAGATATTATGTTTCCAGAAGACCTTAAAAAACATAAAACCCATGGAAAATTGGAAAACCTAAATTTTGGGAGTAAATTTCCTAATAATACTTATGTATAGTTTTTTCTGCAGTGGGCTCATTTCATTAGTTGTGTGAATTGTGTCATCATCATTTCATAATTTATTATCACATTAATTATTACCAAATATGAATATTAATATTTTTGCGATATCTGCAATGAAGGGATGGTGTAATTGATACTAGTCTCTATTTTTTGAAGATGATTCGTTGACAGTGTCAGATATTTTAGAATAAAAGTTAAGTACCTGTTAAAAGATGTCACTTTTGTAGATCGACGATTAAACCTGCTCACTAAAGCTATGATTGCAAATCTACCAGGAAAAAGGAAGGATATTTCAAAACAAAGGAGGGATTGACACTACCACATGTTTAAAAGAAGATACCTAACAATTACTGGATTATTGTATTTTTCTTCAGAGCTAAATAAAGGCCTTGTCCAGGCTTTTCCAAAACTTAATATGTGGTCCTTTTTTCATCAGAAAGTAAATAGACTTTGATGTAGGTTGAAGATAGGCGTAAATGGCCCCTTAATGAATGTTTTAAGACGATTCCTCATTCCGAAAATCCATCTGATCATCAACTTTGGAAACTTATAGTATATAAAAGGAAAATTGTCTGGAATCTCCGGTTTGGTAATACGCAAAAACTGGATATTTTAACTTTTAAACAAGCTTAGTACTTAGACAATATTAAAATATTTATTATACAAATATTTCCAAAAAACCTATAATAAAAGATTATCCTTCGAATTTATTATAAATACATTAATTCTACATCAACTGAGTATATATATATATATATATATATATATATATATATATATATATATATATATATATACTCAGTATCTGTTTTATATACATTTGAAACTCAATTTTTTTTTGAAATGTCTAAACTTCTCGAAACATCATTAGATATTTTTGGTAGCTCTTTCAACTCATAAAAGTAGGTTTAAAGAACACATCAATGTAGCAACATACAAATATGACTTTTAGAATTGTTCTTATTTGATATTACTACCTACCTTTAGTACATTATACTTGCATATGAACCGCTGGACAGGCGACCATGTAAATTTTTGGACATTATTCAAGGTTCAATATTTTCAATAGGAATTAAGATATTGAGTTCCGATTTTCGGTATTGTCTAGAACTAGATATAGAGTTTACAACAATTCTGACACACAAAGGGTTTTGTATGACCTTGTCAGTTTATCAACATTCTCATATTTTCTTGAACCATAACTGTTATGAGTTGAGATATTATATTGTTCTTTTCTGGTCAAGATAATCTCTGCCTAAATAAAAAAAAATTGAAGAATATTTCCTATTAATAGCTAAATTATTTCTGTATGGGTCAGACTAAAAACAATGGATGTTTTTCCAGTATCTTTTACAAATCTCGTCCATTGTTTCCTGTATTTTTTTCCGCCCGATTTTAAAACACTCTATCAGATAACCAAGAAAATATTTGTGCTTTATTGAATATAGCGTTTTTTTACGCAAATTTTGATTTTTTAATCACTGCTTAATATTCGGTCCTTTCTAAAATAACTGTTTTTACGTGAACCCTGCGTTAAAACCAGTAAATAAGAGAGGAACAAGTTTATTTATAATTGTAGAAAAATAATATAAGCATAAAAAATAGAAAACGTAAAGAGATATTGGACAGAGTAAGGAAACTGTTTGTAGTATCTTCTATTGCCGTCTCTAGCAGTCCGAAGAGTTTCAAATCTGTGGGGCATACTGGATATTAAATTTCTTATCATTTGCTGTGGTATGATATTCCCCTTCTCTACCAAAGTATGAACCTTCTATGTTGGGTTTCAGTAAAAAAAGCTTTAATTCGGAAAAGTATAGAAATAACTTGTTAGATAAAAAAACAATATGCTCAATAAGAGGACTTTCGAATAAAGGATAAACACATTTTATCAAAATACTGGTCTAATACAACCGGTGATTTAAAAAATATAGTCTCAATTTTTCCATTAACTTCCATAAACTTGGAAAGAATTTCCATTTCTTCCATTTTTATATAAAAAAAAGTTTGTTAAATTATCTCAAATAGTCTAAAAAGTATAGGGATTTAAAGTTCGGTAAAAGATCAAATACGTCTTTTTTTTAAATTGAACAGGGTGTATATAAAAACAATTACAAAAATGATTAAAAACACATTTGGTCATAAAACCTCTCACTTTATTTGCTCTTTTATTCCCAGAATGTCCTAATTATCAACCTGTTAACAGTAAAGGCGTAATATTATTTTTCTTACCTTCATTATATCTGCTAGGATAAGCACTACTTGGAATAGTTTATTGATATTAAAACAATGCCATTATCTAGTAGTATATTATGAGACTTTATCAACTAGTAAAACATGCCTACAATATTTTATAGGAATATTTTATCAGTGGCATTAAAATATATATTTCAAAGATATAGTAATTAACTACTCCCTCCCATGATTAAGGGATAGTGATTTTACATTTTGAGAAAGTACGTTAATTTTGTCATTTTAATACCAAATTCTTTTTAAAAATTTTAATAATGGGGATGGAAAATAAGGGAATTTATTCATTGTTTGTTTATCATAAATTTAAGATAGAATGTTTTAACAAGGTTATTGATTCTGGCTAGGATTCTGGTTAAATTACATGTTAAAAGCTGTTTAATTTTAATTATATACTCAGAACATTGCTCTGGCCTTGTTCCTCGATGACAAACGGCAAAACTTGACTTCACTGTTGTCTCTAGAGGAGCAATTCTGTAGAAAATTCTCATATATATGAAAAATGTAAATGTAAAACATTACAAATACATAAAGAAATGATTGCTTCACAATATGAGATATGAGTAGTACTTTTACAAAATTGTGAATGTTTGCTAATCCTAATTTTCGTCATGAATAACAATTGTATTTAATCATTATAATTGTCTCCATTTTTCACATTCCAATTCACTGATATATTTTTTGCACCTTAAATATCCATTATTTAGAAAAATTATATGTTTAGTGTACAGTCAACATTACATAATTTAATATTTTTAATATTACATAATTTTGCTACATATATGCATTTCATTTGTACAATATATTGATCTAATCTGAATTAATCTAAATGTACAGGCTGTCTAAAATAGGATGGCCTATTCGTTTATCTGGAGAACCATAACAGATAGAGGAAAAATTTAAAGACACATATTTCTTTCTTTCTTTGAAGTTTAAATTTATTTGGTTTTCAAAATAACGTAATTAAAGTAGATTTAAACTTTTACTTCCCTTGTAAAAGGGAAGTATTTTAAATTTTATTAGAGCCAAAAACGTTAGAGGTTCATTATGTTTATAGTCTAATTCTCAAGTTTTAACACTTAAAAAGGGTACACCATTCTCATGTTTCGCGTATTTTCCATTTTTTTTTAATGCAACACCTCGCATATTAAATGTAAATAGATCATTAAGCAATGATTTCAACGATATATTAAAATGTGGATATTAGACCCTTCGTTTCAGACTTATTAACGTTCATAGTCAGCATGTAAGTTTTAAATAATTGTTTTACTCTTGTCCATTTTCTTAATAAAATTTTTATTAACCAGAATCAGTAAAAGTAAAAGTTTTGAATTTTTGTATGGTTTATAACTAGCTTAAAAACTTTAAACTTGTCTTTAACATTAATTAATTAATTAAATAGTAATTGATTTATTAAACATTAGTTCGGATATTTCGGCCTAACATTGGCCTCATAGGTAACAGTATTAAAATGTTGTTTAAACCTACCCATAATACAATATAAAAAAATAAATAGTTAAAATCATAATAACTTAAGTAATAAAAGAATAAGCAACTGTAAAATATTGAATAAACCTATAGCAAGTTTTGCACGTATCGCCCGTTCTGAGAGTAATTTTCTACAAGTTTTTTTTTATAATTTCTGCAAAAGAACTACGCTAATTGACTATTCTATTCTCTATTTTAATACACTATATCTTTTAAAGTTGCTGTCAAAAGTAATTCAAGCTGACAAGAGGGTTCTTCAGGAGCCAGGGTTTATTTTTATAAAATGTTTTATCTCCTCGCCACTGTGACTTATAGTATCATCTAGTTGAAACAATATTATTCACTCCTCCATCCGCAATTTATAGACAAGTTTTTCACAATTTATTTGACTCAATGAAAAAGTTTAAAAATAAGTGAAGACATTCAATTACACACACCCTGGCGTAGCGAAAGCGATACAAAACACTACTTGTATTGCTCAAAACACTAGACACATGCAAAACTTGCTTTAGGTTTATTTAATGTTTTACAGTTATTTATTTTTTGGTTACCTTTTAAAGATATCAATTTAGGTTTTTTTATATTGTATAACTCAAAATGTATATAACACTTAATTAAAATTTATTCTGGTTTTCTATAGGGTTAATGTTAGGGAAAAATATCTGAACTAGAATACAGAAAAGACCAGTTCTAAATTTTTATTTCCCTCGTAAGTAATCGTGAGAAAATTACCGTCCAAAATTTTTTCAGATCTTTACGTTTCAGAGTTTCTAGATGCCGGAAAACATGTTTTCTCAATTCCGTCAATCTCCTCGTCTGTCTGTTCGCGGCATAGCTGAAAAACTATTTACCCGATTGCCTTAAAATTTTGGTAAAAGATATCATATGCGGATGACCTGATATCTTTTGGTATAAATCCAATATGGCAAACATCAAGTATTATGTAGGAATCAACTGGTAAAACTTTGGTACGAATCCAAGATGGCGTCTTAATAAAATATTTAAAAATTCAGCCTGAAAAAACCACCTAATGGACTGATTTTAAAAAATATGTGTTATCAGTTCGTGGCATAGCTTAAAAACTACGTATCAGATTGACTTCATATTTTAGTCAAAAAATTAGGGTTATTTTGGGATGAACTGGTAATAGTTATAGGGCAGCTGCGACTGCCTGTTGGATGACCAACTTCTTTAAATAAATTTTGGTGACAATTCAGTATGCCGTAATGTAATGTAATCGTGAAAAAATCAATCTCAAAGATTTTGGTATAGATGGCGGCCTAGTGAAACGGTAAAAAATTATTACTAAAACTGGTAACATTTAGGTATGAATATAGGATAGCAAAACAAAATAGAGGTCTAATAAAATATTTAAAAAATCAGTCTAAAAAACTATCTATTACATTAATTTCAAATTCTGTGCAAGCATTAAGTGTGATATAGAGATAAACTGGTAAAATTGTGGTACGAATTCAAGATCGAGGAACAAAATAGTGGCTAAATATATTTTTTTTTAATTAAAATTAAAATATAAAAATCTTATTCAGTTGACTTTAAATTTTGCAGAAAAATTAAATGTGATATAGGGATAAACTGGTACAAATTCACCATGACGTTACAAAATGGCAGTATCAACGTAAGAACTACTTATTGAATTTATTTTAAATTATGCCCAAAATCATAGGTATAGTGGCATAGGTAGAAGCTCGTAAAAGAATATTGGTGGGAGTCCAATATGATGAAACAAAATGGCGCTCAATAAAAATGTTTGAAAAGACAGTAGAGATGTGTTACTAAATGACTATGTACTGAACTAAATTAGGTCACACTTTACTATTCCTAATAAAACGAAAAATTCATAACAAGGGAAGTTCCGGGTAAAGGAGATTTACCAATTTTTTGACATGCAGCTGTTTAGAAACCATATAAAAAGTTTTTATAATTTATTGAATCTAGTTAATAAAACATTCATTAAGAAAATGGTCAAAAGGGGTGAATAGAGCATGCTTGTAATAACTATTGCTGCTAAATATTTATTTTGAAAATTACACAATTTGATAATTTTGTTATAAAAAAATAAGTTACATGCTGAAGATGTTCTTCAATAAGTCTAAAATTGTGAGTCTTAAAACCATTTTGTTACATATTTTTGAAATAGTTGTTTAAAGTTCTATCTAAATTTAATATAATATAAAGGAGGTTGTATTTGTCTAAGTTTTAAATTGAGTGTATATAATAAACTTCTAACTTTTGTTTAGCTTTAGTATAATTACAAAAAGTTCAATACTACTTTAAGTCTGTTAATTTTGAAAGTAGATAAAAAACTGAAGAAGAATTAAAAAAAATCCGAATCGTTGTATTACAGATCCATAGTCATATATATCTTTGAACTCGACTTTAAACGCAATATCATAATTTGTAATAATATATGGGGTGTCCTTTTTAAAATACAAAAGTTTTTATCAGGCTAGGAAATAAACAAAATAAATTAAAACTTCAAAAGATTTCTTTTAATTTTGTCTCTATCTTTTATGGTTTTCTGGATAAGGGGATAGCACATCTCATTTTAGACCCACAGAACATAAGAAGTACATGTATAAATCAGTCTTTGAACAAGATGCAGCAAATGCACGTTGCAGGTACACCTTATGTTTGGCAATATTTGTTTTGATGAATTTGTACATTTACAGAGAACCTCTAGTTAGTTACTTTTATTCACAGGAAGATGTTGCAAGTGCTATTACAAATAATAGTATTTTTAAATTAGTGAATAACATTCAATATTTTGTTTACCTGTAACCCGAATTGACAGGAAACTAAATAAAGAAGAGTAACTAACAAAAAGGAATCTCATAGAAATACAAGGAAATAAATAATAAGTATACAAAAGTGTTTAACATAGCCAAGTGTAGCTATGACACTACTATTGACACAGGGGGTTTTTAATTGCATTAATACAGGATGTAATACTATGACTAATTTTAAGTATAAAAGTTAGTCTGTTCGCATTCGGCATAGCTAAAAAACTACTTACCCGATTGATTTCAAATTTTGGTCAAAAATGAAGGGTCATGGGGATGGCATAACATTTTGGTAAAAATCCTATATGGAAAAACCAAATGGCAGTTTAGTGAAATGTTAAAAAAATTATTACTAAAAAACTACTTATCCAATTTATCTCAAACTTTGCATAAAAATGAAGTATTATGTAAGAATCAACTGGCAAGATTTTGGCCAGTTTGAATCCAAGATTGCGAAATAAAATGGTGGTTTAATACAATATTTAAAAATTCAGCCTGAAAAAACTATTTAATGGACTGATTTCAAAATTATATGCCATAATTAATTGTGATATAGAGATGAACTAGTAAAACTGTGGTATTATTTTAAGATGGCGGCCAAATAAAATGTTTGTAATCGTGAAGAAAATCACCCTTTCTGGTTTTACATATCTTCACGTTTTAGCATCCCTAAATGCCAAAAAATATGTTTTCTCTCGTTTTATCAATTACGCCTGTCAGTTTGTCCGTGTGTTCGCTGCATAGCATAAAAATTACTTATCAGATTGACTTTAAATTTTAGTCAAAAATGAATGGTCATATGACCTGGTAATATTTTGGTAAATATCCAATATCCCGGAACAAGATGGCCAATTGACCTTAAATTTTGCACAAAAATCAAGTTTTACATAGGAATGAACTGATAATATTTTGGTATGAATATAATATAGCAGAACAAAATGGCGGCCTAATAAAAAATCAGCCTGAAAAAAGCACTGATTAGATTAATTTCAAATTTTATGCAAATGTTAAGTGTGATATATAGATAAACTGATAAAGTTGTTGTTCGAATTCAAGATGGCGGCCAAATAAATGTTTTAAAAAATCATCGTAAAAAACGTTTTATTCAAGTGATATAGGGATAAACTGGTACGAATTCAACATGATGTAATGAAATGGGGGTGTGTGTTAATTTAAAACAAAAAAAAATGCTTGAAAATACAATATATATGTGTTATTAAATGACTATGTACTGAACTAAATTGAGCCACATTTCACTATTCCTAATAAAAGAAAAGATTCAGAACGAGGGAAGTCCCGGGTAAAGGAAATTTATCGATTTTTAAAATTTATATTCTATCTTTTTAAAGATAATAGAAAGAAAATTGGTACTTTTTCTAGTACTTATAAAACATTTATATCATTGACATTTGGAACAATCTACACATTTTTTTGAGTCACCACCCTTTTAATGGCCCAAACTTTTAGCTTCATCAAATTTCCCATTATTTTAGATAGAAACGTTTTTGTTTCATGTATTCTTTCGATATTCGGCAACATTTTGGAAGCTATTTAACAAAATATCAAACCATGGGAAATTGGAGCGAGAAAAGCCTAATATCTAGAATTTTAGATTTTATTCACTTTTAAAGGTTTTTGCCTTGAAATTTCATGTGGAAAAAGTATTTTGCTAAATAACTCTTAAACACTGCCATTATATCAATTGATAAAATCCAGATTTTAACTACTACGATTCACCATTTCTTATATCAGTGGCGACGTACAAGCACCATGCACACAGTTTGCATGTATTAGTTTATGCAGTTTTAAACAAGTTAGCTAAAACTTTAGAATAAATCACATCATGTGCTTTAGTATTTAATTGTGTCTTTCCATACATTAAGTAATTTAAGTTCTACAATAGCGCATCTATGTTGTGTATTTGTTTAGATTTATTTAATTTGAACTCACTTTGGTAAGATTTGAACTAAAATTTAAAAGCAATTTTCCTAACTTATGAATTTCTTTGTTCTAAATTCAGAAAGGTCCTGAAGAAGAAAATAAGCATTCTCAAAAGCTGTTTTTTTTTAAAATATATTTGGTAATAATTTTGCCGCCATCTTGCCTATGGCAAAAACGGATAATTTGAAGAAGCTACAAAACACACTTAAAATATGGGAGGTAAAATAATTTGATTCACAATGCAAATGATACTGTTTTAAGTCCAGCAAAAAGTAATATGTTTTATAAAGGATATAAACCAATAAATAGAAAAAAATAAAATAAAAATTTTCCCAACCTGTATTTTATTTAAAGAATTGAAACAGTAACATGCTTAATTATAAGAATTTAGAAATTCATATTTATATAACCATGTATATATATATGTATATATATATATATATATATATATATATATATATATATATATATATATATATATATATATATATATATATATATATATATATATATATATATATATATATATATATATATATATATATATATATATATATATATATATATATATATATATATATATATATATATATATATATATATATATATATATATATATATATATATATATATATATATATATATATATATATATATATATATATATGTGTTTTCATTCCGGGTGTACATCCGTTCACTACTGTCGTTCTGAAAAGAACAGTTTTGCTGACGTTTCGCCAAAATCACATTTGGCATTTTCGAAGCTTTCTTTCTCGCGTCCGAATGGAGACTGAAGTGTTGGTGACTGCGACGCTTCCTTTTATACCCCCACTCGGGGCCGAAGGTTATATCTGCGCAGGCGTTGGTCGTTATTTATGTTTTCCGGATGGTGCTGTTGTTGTTGCGCTAACTGCGCTTGAGTTTTTGCGATTTTAGATTTGTCGATTATTGTCTTCCATACTGTTGGTAGTTTTAATGATTCGTCCCTTTTATTCAAATCACCTTGTTTTTCAATTTCTATGGCTTCTCGGATTATTCTGGTCTTATAATGTTCTATATTGGCAATCTCCCTACACTATAGAACATTATAAGACCAGAATAATCCGAGAAGCCATAGAAATTGAAAAACAAGGTGATTTGAATAAAAGGGACGAATCATTAAAACTACCAACAGTATGGAAGACAATAATCGACAAATCTAAAATCGCAAAAACTCAAGCGCAGTTAGCGCAACAACAACAGCACCATCCGGAAAACATAAATAACGACCAACGCCTGCGCAGATATAACCTTCGGCCCCGAGTGGGGGGTATAAAAGGAAGCGTCGCAGTCACCAACACTTCAGTCTCCATTCGGACGCGAGAAAGAAAGCTTCGAAAATGCCAAATGTGATTTTGGCGAAACGTCAGCAAAACTGTTCTTTTCAGAACGACAGTAATGAACGGATGTACACCCGGAATGAAAACACATTGTATTTTTCCATCCGTGAAGGAGTAAAAATCAACACATATATATATATATATATATATATATATATATATATATATATATATATATATATATATATATTTATATATATATATACATGTATATATATATATATATATATATATATATATATATATATATATATATATATATATATATGTATATATTATATATATATATATATATATATATATTATATATATATGTGTATATATATATATATTATATATATATATGTATATATATATATATATATATATATATATATATATATATATATATATATATATATATATATATATATATATATATATATATATATATATATATATATATATATATATATATATATATATATATATGTGCAAATTCTGAAAATTAGCGGTAAAAAACAATTTGATTTACAATTGCACATATTTGTGCTTCTAAATCGAACTATAGCAACGTTTTGAACATATTTGCGCAAATTTAGAGAAAACTTGTTGAATAAATAAGTTTGAGTATTTTATAAACATTTTATTAGAACTTCAGACTGAGAAAATCACTCGAACTTGTGTGTATTCACTGGCTATAAACTGGGTGTTTTAGAATAATATTTGTACAGGAAGTTTGGTTGAATAAATACATTTAAATATTTTAAAATATTTTACTTAAAACTTCAGTCCAAAAATCAGTAAAATAAGAAGGTAGTCTTTTGGGCTAAGTTAAACAAAAACCAAGTACCAGTTATTTAACTACTTGATAATAAACACTTCAGAACAGCTTAAAGAATTTACCAAACACGTAATTACAAAATATAATTGTGTTTTACTCATTCCTGAGGCCTTTACATTGGTGTTTCGACACTCTGTTAGAAAACTGTTGCAAAAAATTGGCAATACAGAAGTTTTTAGATTCTGGGTCTCTGATCACGGGTTTGAAGTCGGATTTGTTGGCCGACGTTTCATTTTTGGGTCATTTACGAAGTTCCTAACTAGATTTACAGGGTTTTTCATATTTTTCACAGATACCTAGTTGTGCAAATTCTGAAAGATATTGGTAAAAAACACAATCTGATTTACAATTACACATATCTCTGCTTCTAAATCGAACTATACTAAATAACAGCACCACAATATATGTCTGTCTTAAAGGGGAAAACTTGTTGAATAAGTTGAAAGTGATTATAATTATAAAAATTAAATGAATTTAAAACTAAAACCATTAAAACTCTGCTAAAATGACAGCAATTACACAAGAGTAGGGTAATAATCAAAAATTGCACAAAAACTTATATTTTCTAAAAATTTTACCACTTGTACAAAAGTCAGTAGCAATTATTTTTTTATATGGTGCGATGCTTCACTTTCATTTTCAAAACGTTTCGAATGGTAACTATCATGAATCGTTTTTAAGCATAAACTATATACTTTTTCTAAAGCTACAGTCTTATATACTTGCGGCATGCGACCAAGTGCAAAATTCTCTCCATCTAGTTTTTGTGGAGTTTTTTAGAAGGTTGTTTTGAGCAAAAGGTGACCTCCATATGTTTGGAATTTCTACGCTAGACTTATTAAACAAATCCCAGATTCTTTTCTATGAAAGCTGATTTGTTCGCCGACGTTTCATTTTTGAGTTATTTACAAAGTTCCTAATTAGATTTCCATTGTTTTTCCATATTTTTCACACATACCTAGTTGTGCAAATTCTGAAAGATATTAGTAAAAAACACAATCTGATTTATAATTTTACATATCTGTGCTTCTAAATCGTACTCTACTAGATAACAGCACAATATATATATATATATATATATATATATATATATATATATATATATATATATATATTTCAGCAAAGTTTTCTTGGGAATTTTGGTTCAGTAGAGTAAACTGCGAGGTAGTGGGCAGTTACATAATTTTATTTTTTTTTCCAGGACGTTTCGTTGACTTTCGTACAACTTTTTCAACTGGTTTATAACGTGTCTAAAAGTAAAATTGACCTTAAATAAATATATACGTTTTACAAAAAATAAACTTACCATCAGAAACAAAGATCCAAAATGCATTAAATGCGATAACAAATTGTGTAACACATATGAGACATATAACACGAAGCTGACATTTTGTATATTACAATAAAAACACACACAACGTGAAAATATAATACATCAGTCATATACGTAGAACGAACACGAGTATTAAAGTCGACTGCTACTATATTACAAATAAGACATGTAGTTGCTATGAGAATTCTGTTGTTTTTTTGTGCTGTAAGAGTTTAAAAGAAATTATTTTACGAACATCCAAAATACCATTGTCATTTCTCTTCTCATTTGGTATCCATTTGCAAAATAAAAGTGTATTTTTTTGGGGTACTAGTTAAAAAACATAATAATGAATTATTTAATAAAATATTTATTAGAGGACTGCATATTTTCTAATTTTAAGGTGGAAAATTTAATTAAGAATATTAAAATATATTTTATTGAGACCAGCTATTTCCGATTTATCGTTTATGGATTGAGGATTGTTTTTTATGTGGATCATTTCATGATATTCGCGTTTTCTTTTGTGTGGTTCTGTTAAGAGTATTTTTGTTTCATCAAAGTTAAATTTATGACTAAAGTTTTCCTCATGTTTTTTAAGTGCTGTAGTATTTTTTTTATCGTATCGATGCCCATTTAACCTATTGTGAAGATGTTGGCTAGTTTGACCAATATACACAGAAGGACAATCTTTACATGGTATCTGGTATACAGTATGGGTTTTTTTATTTTTAGGAATTTCACTTTTTAGTTTGCTGTAATTATTATTTAGGAGGTTAAACCCTTTGTGACACACAGTAACATCATGTTTTTTAAAAAGCTTTTGGAAATTTTCTGACAGGTTGGGTATATATGGTAGGGACAAATAGTGTTTATGATTTTTCTTATTGTTTTTTCGGTTTTCTTTATCTGTGATATTGGAGTTGTGCTGTTCAATGCGTTGTCTAAAAATAGAATTTATTAGTTTTTGTGGATATGAGTTTAATTTAAGCACATTTTTTGCCTTTTTTATTGAGGTATTTCTAAACTCAGGGTTGCTCAATTTAATTGCTCTATCGGCTAAACTAATTACTACAGATTTTTTTTGTGATATATGGTGCTGTGATTTATAGTTTAGATACCTACCGGACCACGTAGGTTTTGTATACCATTCTGTCAAAATTTTAGTATTTTTGTGGTGTAGCGTCATGTCAAGAAAGTTTATTTTGTTCAGTTTTTCGATTTCTATAGTAAATTGGACTTTTTTATGGTAACTATTAAAAAGATTTAAGGTATAGTTGATTTTATCTGTGGGAATTGCGCAAATACAGTCATCAACATATCTATAGAAAAATGGTAACGAAAAATTTAATTTAGAAATAATTTGGGCCTCAAGGTCTTCTAGAACTAATTGGGCAATTATACTAGATATTGAGGCGCCCATTGCGCAACCTTCAATTTGCTTGTAGAATGAATTTTTATATTTAAAATAGGTTGATGTTAAAGTAATTTTTATAGCTTCTAAAAAATCGTTAAGTGGAATATCTGTATACTTTTTTATTTCAGGCCACTTTTTTTTTATTACATTTAGGGCAACGTCTATTGGTACATTGGTGTATAACGATACTACATCGAGGGAAACAAGGGTGTAATCAATTGGGATCTGTACTTCGTTTATTTTTTCTTTAAAGCTCCATGAATCTTTTATATAATGGCTGTTTCTGTATGCTACGTTCGATAAAATATTTTTTAGAAATTTTGAAAGGTTATTGAAAGGGGACTGAATACAAGATACTATGGGTCTTAAAGGAATTCCTGGTTTATGAAGCTTGGGCAGACCATATATTCTGGGAGGTAAGGAGTTTTGAATTAATAGATCTTTAGCTGTGTTTGGTGAAATAAAATTATTTTGTTCCCATTTTTTGATTAGTTCATTGTTCTTTTTTTGATAAATAGTTGTAGGGTCATTTTTAATTTCAATATATGTTGTTTTATCTTGTAATAATGCATTGATTTTGGAGTCGTAATCTGCGGCATTCATTATTACCGTTTTATTGGATTTATCTGGTTGTAAAATTAGTAACCCTGGGTTTTCTTTTAAAAAACGTTTAGTTTTCTTCAGATTTTTGTGTAGGTCTTGATTGTTTTTTTGCTGTTCGCGTGAAATTCTATTATTCTTTGTTTTAAAGTTTGTCAATATATTACAACAAGACGCTCTAATTTTATCCTTCTCCGTTGTATTTTTATTACATATAGCTACTTCAATAGATGCGATTATTTCTGCAAAAGGAATGGTTTTATTATTCTCTATCGGAATCGCATATTTTGGGCCTAAGCTAAGGATTTCGCATACATAACTAGGTAATTCGGTGTTCGTCAAATTTTCATACCACACGTCTGTATTAAAATTAGTTTTTATTTGTTTAGGTTTCTGTTTATTTATTAAATCAGTAATTTTTTTGATATTATTTTTTCTAATTTTGGTAAAATAATTTTCGTATTTTCTGTTTTCTTTTTCCAGAAACGTGTTAAAGATTTGTGATGGAACATTTTCCTTTATTTTTTTGTTGGTTGTTTCCAAATTTAATTCTAGTTTTTTTATTTTAAAAATAGTGTCACTAATTAATAAGTTGAGAGTGCCAATGTAAAATTTCTTTAAAATGCCATTGAATTTTTGTTCCCGATTTACAGAGTCAAACCAAATATTTAAATTATTTTTAACTAAAAATTTTGGCGTAACATTTTCAGATTTACATCTTAATAAAAAATTTCTTCTGTTCCGTTGTTTAGCGAGTTTTGAATGTATAGAGGACGATTTTTTCATTTCACTGACAATATTCTGACCAAAATGTTCTTTAATGTCTTGGTAGCTAAGCATTGTTTCACCCATGCCATATATATGATCATTGAATGTTTCTTGAACCATTGTAATTATATAAGTTTCAGCAAAGTTTTCTTGGGAATTTTGGGGATAAAAATTCATTCTACAAGCAAATTGAAGGTTGCGCAATGGGCGCCTCAATATCTAGTATAATTGCCCAATTAGTTCTAGAAGACCTTGAGGCCCAAATTATTTCTAAATTAAATTTTTCGTTACCATTTTTCTATAGATATGTTGATGACTGTATTTGCGCAATTCCCACAGATAAAATCAACTATACCTTAAATCTTTTTAATAGTTACCATAAAAAAGTCCAATTTACTATAGAAATCGAAAAACTGAACAAAATAAACTTTCTTGACATGACGCTACACCACAAAAATACTAAAATTTTGACAGAATGGTATACAAAACCTACGTGGTCCGGTAGGTATCTAAACTATAAATCACAGCACCATATATCACAAAAAAAATCTGTAGTAATTAGTTTAGCCGATAGAGCAATTAAATTGAGCAACCCTGAGTTTAGAAATACCTCAATAAAAAAGGCAAAAAATGTGCTTAAATTAAACTCATATCCACAAAAACTAATAAATTCTATTTTTAGACAACGCATTGAACAGCACAACTCCAATATCACAGATAAAGAAAACCGAAAAAACAATAAGAAAAATCATAAACACTATTTGTCCCTACCATATATACCCAACCTGTCAGAAAATTTCCAAAAGCTTTTTAAAAAACATGATGTTACTGTGTGTCACAAAGGGTTTAACCTCCTAAATAATAATTACAGCAAACTAAAAAGTGAAATTCCTAAAAATAAAAAAACCCATACTGTATACCAGATACCATGTAAAGATTGTCCTTCTGTGTATATTGGTCAAACTAGCCAACATCTTCACAATAGGTTAAATGGGCATCGATACGATAAAAAAAATACTACAGCACTTAAAAAACATGAGGAAAACTTTAGTCATAAATTTAACTTTGATGAAACAAAAATACTCTTAACAGAACCACACAAAAGAAAACGCGAATATCATGAAATGATCCACATAAAAAACAATCCTCAATCCATAAACGATAAATCGGAAATAGCTGGTCTCAATAAAATATATTTTAATATTCTTAATTAAATTTTCCACCTTAAAATTAGAAAATATGCAGTCCTCTAATAAATATTTTATTAAATAATTCATTATTATGTTTTTTAACTAGTACCCCAAAAAAATACACTTTTATTTTGCAAATGGATACCAAATGAGAAGTGAAATGACAATGGTATTTTGGATGTTCGTAAAATAATTTCTTTTAAACTCTTACAGCACAAAAAAACAACAGAATTCTCATAGCAACTACATGTCTTATTTGTAATATAGTAGCAGTCGACTTTAATACTCGTGTTCGTTCTACGTATATGACTGATGTATTATATTTTCACGTTGTGTGTGTTTTTATTGTAATATACAAAATGTCAGCTTCGTGTTATATGTCTCATATGTGTTACACAATTTGTTATCGCATTTAATGCATTTTGGATCTTTGTTTCTGATGGTAAGTTTATTTTTTGTAAAACGTATATATTTATTTAAGGTCAATTTTACTTTTAGACACGTTATAAACCAGTTGAAAAAGTTGTACGAAAGTCAACGAAACGTCCTGGAAAAAAAAATAAAATTATGTAACTGCCCACTACCTCGCAGTTTACTCTACTGAACCAAAATTCCCAAGAAAACTTTGCTGAAACTTATATAATTACAATGGTTCAAGAAACATTCAATGATCATATATATATATATATATATATATATATATATATATATATATATATATATATATATATATATATATATATATATATATATATATATATATACGGGTGTCAACGATATCGTTTTACACGATGCCATTCATTTGCTTTTTAGGTTAGGATATTTATATTTGGGTTAACGAAATATGGTATTAAGACACATATTTTTCATGAAAAAACAATTGAATATTACTACCAGTTTTTCTGATATCAGAACCAAGTTAAGAATTTCAAATGGAACCCTGTATATTATTTTACATAGTTTGATAGAGCTTAGAATTACCTTTTCAATGACATATCACAAGTTATATTTTTTTTCAAAATGGCGGACCAGGAAGCGCTTTTTCAAAATTCAATAAGGCGGTCGTTTCCCGATACCGATGAAATTTTGTTTAACAAATTATTAAAATATTAAACAAAATGGGGTTTTCAATGGATTTTAATCAAATTTAAAATCAAATTTTTAATTTATCACAAAATGGGATAAGTTTAATTTTTTCTTTAAAATGTGAACTTTTTCTTAAATTTTCTCAAAGATTTTAAATAGAAAGTTGTATTTATTAAATATTAGTATTAAAGTATATCTTATTAGCTACACGAAACCGCATAACAAGCCGTATTTTTGCTTTTTGTTTCAGAAAAAATTGACAAAACCTTGCCGATACACATTTTTCCTAATACATAACATGAAACAAACACACACATATTATTAATCAGAAAATCCTGGAATATTTTTTATTGTTTATTGATAAGTAATTTTGTATTATTTTGACATTTTATGACTGTTGTCTTATTTTAGGAAAGCGAGAAAAAATCACAAGTAGTATTAATTTTATTTTACCAGTAGATACGGGGCAGTAACATGAAAGATGACTTAACTAAGATAAGTAGGTCTTGGAAACAATTGCATAGGGATGCCATTATAATTTTCATTAGATTTAACCAGAAACGTCAAAAGTACTGTTTTGTATCGACATTTCTGATAACTTTCGTTACATTTTTACACTGAGAAGACACCCGTATATATATATATATATATATATATATATATATATATATATATATATATATATATATATATATATATATATATATAACTTAACGGGGAAAACTTGTTGAATAAATAAGTTTCAATATTTTAAAACATTTTATTAGAACTTTATTCTGAAAACAATAGTCAAATAGAAAGCTAGTCTTTTAGGCTAAGTTAAACACAAATAAATACCAAAGTAAAGTTAGGTAAATACTTATCACAAATACATAAAACATTTAAAACACATTCTTATTTAAAAAAACTATTAAACGCACAATTACATAAAACAAAAACAATTATGTTTGTCTTATTTCAGAGGTCTTTACATTGATGTTTCAAGATACTGTTAGTTGATTGTACCTAAAAATTGATTATACTCAAGTTTTTCGTTTCTGGGCCGCTGATTAAGGTCAAATTTGTTCGCTGATGTTTCATTTTTGGATTATTCATAATCAGAGTTCTCAATTACATCTCTAGTGTTTTTCTGTATTCACATATTTGTGCCAATTCTGGAAGGTATCAGTAGAAAACATAATCAGATTTACAATTATACACATTTTTGTGCTTCTAAATTGCATCATAGTACATAAGGGCACAATATATGTCTAACTTGAACAGTTTAATTATCTTTTGTACTAATTCCTTACAGAATCTGTTCAAGTAAATGTGACAAAGGAGAGGATAAGTAGGATCGACTTTTATTTATCAGTAATCCAAAAATGCAGAATCTTCGACGAAAAAATGAGTTTACAAATTTGTACCCAATGCCCAAAGTCTACTACCTGAGTACAAATATAAAAATCATTAAAATCGGTGATAATGCAGAAAAATGCATGGATTACATACATGTCCATAAAAAATCATAAGTTTAAAATCGTCGCTTACGTTGAGCTTTAGTAGTGAGTAGGAGGGATAAGAGATGGATAGATAAAAGCTGAGTAGTTTAATTAATCAGTATCATGTTTAATTTTTGGTGCATAAATATTTAAAATACCCATTTTATATTTACCCACAGCCTATCACTGTGTATCATTTATTGTAACTCCTACCTTAACCACCTTCCTTCTATTCATTAGGTAACGAAAATCCATACAACACAACGCACCTTACTTCATAACTATTAAGAACATTTAAGGGCAAATCATAGGGAACTTTGTCGAACGCCTTTTCAAGATCCAGGAAGACCACAAGATGTTTTTTATTTTTATCAAGATTACTACTTGTTTGTTTAGTGAACCTGACGTATGTAGAGACAAATTTTTAAATAAAACAAATATTACTTAAAAATAAAGTATTAGGTCTAAAGTTGTTAATATCTAGTTTCGCACTGATTTTATATACAGGGGAAACATTTAAATATTTTAAGAGTGCTTTGTATTACGTTAAGTTAAGTTGAAAGAGTGGGTTCTCCTGGCCCTCCACCTCTGTGACTCTTGGATCTATATTGGCCTTCGTATGTTACAAAGGGGCTCATCTAAGTGGGTCCAGAAATTTGAAGGTAAAGTTAAGTTCTTGAAGCTTTAAAATTGTTTAAAGAATTTTCAAAAACTGATTTTTGTTTTCATTCTTTGTGTTTTCTTTAAGAGCTTTAGGTAATGTTAAATTTTTTTCTATTCTTGGTTATTTAGATTTATTAAGCACGTGCGTTTTACTCTTAGGTTATTCTTAAATCTTTTTATACAGCAAAAAAAAATTAACTGACGTAAGATGTGTGATATTTGTTTGCAGATCAGTGCCCTACAATCTGATAATCCTTATGAGTTCATTAGGTTATTGAAGTGAAAACACAGTATTGCCCATAAGTAACTTCACAGCTTACACAGTGAATAACTTTGTTAATAATAATTGTTTTTATTTCATTTAAATGAGAAGCTCTTTTTCCATGACAGACTTTAATATTTTTGGCTTCAGGGCCCTATATTTTCTGCTCGAATATTGTCTCACAGTTGTGGGCTTGTCCGAGTCCTTTAAAAAGGTGAGGAGGCTTGAGATCCCGGGTCTGTGATCAAACTTAAATAGCTGGTTAATAAAGTCGTTTTTTTCTTTGGCCAGTTGTTTAAATTGAGTAGGAAATCTGCAGGTTTTAATTTCTATGCTACTCTCTCAAACATATTTAATATTGCACTCTGTATTTGCTGAACGAGGTCTTCCAGCACGTGGAAGACTACTTGCAGTCGCCCTGTTGGTGAAAACATTCATCACGCAACGAATCGTTTTGTCCCAAGAATCGTAAATCACATAGGATAGTTACTTCTCGTAAGCGTAACGTTCACCGTTTCTCGCCGACCGCAAAGGTCAATGACCGGGTGAGTGACGTACTCCGGCCTTTTCAGTCTAAAGATTTAGTATTAGTTACATTGCTCTGTAATAAAAATTTGCCTTTTGAGCATTGTTTTCTCAATCTTCTTGAGTTTTTACAAGTGGTAATAGGTCACACAAGTTTGAAAAAGTGTTGTTCGTGCATAGTGAAACGTAACTAGCTAAGGAAAGAATTAAAACTTCTTTTATAACTGATATATTTACTTCTACAGAAGTCTTCATAACAAAAAACAATGACTGGGAATATGTGTGCTGTTTTAATTAGTTAGTTAGTTAGAAAAATCACTTGCCAGGTGTAACTTTTCATAGGTTTCCAATATTAATTATTATGAAGAAACAGTGGGTACACCGGTGCAATAGAAAAATGTTAGCTATAGATATATTTGGATTCTTTATTATTGTTTTATTAATTTTTCAGGCAAATTCTGTTTTTTTTTAACATATAGCATGTACTTTTAATTTTAATTTTTGCTCTGGATTGTTGCTTTTTTAGTATTAATGCAAATCTCAATCTTGTTAATTAATCGAAAAGTTATTTATACTTAGGTATCAGAAGCCTCTGTAGTTATTGGTTTTTGTTTCCATTTTCTTTGTAAAATTGGGTATATTAAGGTATTTTTGTAATCTCTAGAATACATTATTTTTTAATTTTTAAAAAAATATGTATGACAACAGTAAAAATTATTAAAAAATTGTAATATCATGTTTATTACTTTCCTAATTGAGAATCACTTTACCAATTTGCTTTTTAAATTAATACATTTAGAGACCTAAATTACGGAAAAATGCTTATTTATATGTAACATAAAAGTACATAATATAACAAAATTTCATGAATTAAGAAGGCACTCATGATAATATGAATTTCTAAAACATTTTGATGAGCAATTGACCATTGCTTATTGACCGAAATTCATATGGTAATGTTGCTCTATTAGTTTAATATAAAATTTGTATTAATTTATTGCATTAAAAATCAAAATAACAGCATCAAAAGGCTAAACCATATTATCCTCCTATATAAAAAACGCATGAAATTTGTTTCGAGCAGGCCAGGCGACGTCATCGTCACTGCAGCAAGGCTCGCTCCCGCTAAACTGACGGAATTAAATCGCCGATGTAACTATCCTGTGTGGTTTAAGGTTCTTGGTTTTGTCCTAGGATCCATTCATAACCTTAAAATATCGGGCCAAAGTAATGGAGTACTGGTTTTCCAAATGAAGCTGTACGGTTTTGACTCGCTGCTCTTTTAGACATTTTTTCATGATCAATTTGAAACTTTTGACTACAAAACCTGAAAAAAAAACAAAGGGAAGTAAAAAAAGGAGAGTTTTTTTTCATCTGAGATACCACTGTCCATTCTTTTGTTATGCCCATCAACATTCATGAAATTTACTGAAATATTTAGGAATCTATTTTAACCCTTTCTTACTGATTCGTATTTCAGGAAAATGTACTATTTCTTAAAATTATTAAGATATTTAAAAACTAGTGACAGGATAAAAAGCTGTATCAATTTTTTTTACCAATAAATTGTTAGAAAATTTAAACAAAATATATCTTTATAAAACACCTTGTAGCTAGATAATCAAATACAGATAAACTCTAATATTGCTTAGGCTTTTAAAGAAAACTTCAATAACCAGAGCACTAAAATATTTTGGAAAATGTGTAAAAGTTTTTTGGTACATGGGCTCAAATTTTTACTCTCATCAAATCCAGTCAGCTCAAGTGTAGCTGTTTTAGAATGTTATTTTATAAAATATGCAATATTTTAAATTATTCGTTAATATAACCCGAACCAGTAGCACAATTTCGTTATGTGAATTTGTTTATTTAGTAACTTTACCTTTACCTTTGTGCAGCACTGTTTGCTTTTTAGGGTCTTAGGCGAAGCAGTTTGATGTGATTTACTTACATGATTCCTATTAAGCTTGTTTTTATAAATATCGATACCAAAATTTATGTTGAAATTATTGCAGAAACTAGTCATTGCTTCACGACTGTACATTCATAGCTGTAAATTTTCACTGTTTTTTATATTTATTGTCATTGGCTTCTGCAGTTATTTTATACATCATTTTAGGTACTTACTGTTGTTTCTGTTGCATTTTTAATTGATTTTTAGATTGTTTGGACATACTTTATGTTGATTACTATCAGTTTCAATAAAATTCAAAGGTATTTCTTTCTACCTTTCTTTGTGTTTCAACAATAAACAATTCCACTTATTATTCACGGCTTTATTTTTTTTATACTCCTGCAGTTTTACCCTACCCACAAGATTTATTAAAAGGTATAACATATTTGCAAATTGCAGTTTGAGCACCGTTAGGAATGTAAAAAGGTAGATAAGTTTTTGATTTTTAATAACTCGTTCAAAATAATTAATTTTAAAGGTAATATCGTTGGAATTTATCATTTTTTAAAAATGTAATTAACATGATCTAATTTCATGAGATACACTTAGGACGTAAGTGACGTTTATGCCGGTATTATTACTATGCCATTACAAGTTAAAATACGCATTATTGTAAACTACTATATTAAAACCAAGGTACAAGACACACCACGTAGATGAGTATACTTAAGATCCATTTAAACCAATCTCAAGTTAGAGCCAATCTGTTAGTAACTTTTTTATGATAGAACCTATCACTCATACCGAAACTCTTGGGCATTTTCCTTACCACCCAGACTTCAAAATTCAGATCACAAAACAAACTATAACCATATCAAGTTGTTGCCGGTACTAGATGGTGCCAAAAAAAAATAACCTTACTAATATTTTGTTAGGACCATCAAAAAGATATACTCTTTTTGCTAATTTGGCTTATATAAACTACTTTCAGTACATATCGTTATACGATATTATTTTATGATTCAGAACATACAGTTTTATGAGCTATTAGATGTGGCGAGGTCAGTATTAACTGCATATCTACAGCCTTTTCGATCGGTCCATTGTTTACCTCACAAAAAAGTAGACCGTATACGTAGAATACGCCCGGATCAGTGGCGTATTTAATGGGAGGGTTTGGGATTAAACTTACGATAGCCTGTTTTAGTTAAACTAAATTGAAATAAGTAGTGTTAAGTAACAACCCTTTTTTTAGTCGTCCATTTACGTTTATTCGTCCAATTACTATAAAAGAGATGATTTTTTTAGTTGAATATCTGACAATTTTAACGCAAATTTAATAATTTAATATACAATTTTTAAGGGAAAGTTAAAAAAAAAACAATTTCGATAAACGACACTGGTCCAGTCGAAAACACGCCGTTTCAATCGATATGCAGAGTTTTAGCCAATTGGGTAAATACGCATGGATTTAATAGCTATGCGCATTTTTTTCCACTAGATGGGTATTTTGGGCAAAAATTACCTTGTCGGTAACTGCATTTATCTTGCTCCAAATTTTACAAACTAACTAATAAGAAAAGGCGAAGGATGTACTTCAACGGATGAAATGTGCACATGGAAACTTAGCTTAACGCTGTTCAAAATTTGTATTTTATTATTATTAAGATCTAATTAATGAGGTAACAGGGAACATTCACTACAAATTCAGGCAAATACACTGCGGATCGTGCTCCACAAAACAACCAATTAAAAAGTTGTATTTCGACCATGACCAGAAAGAAGTTATTAAAGATAGAGAGAAACTTCTGATAGCTTGATATTTCCATCACGGATTCTTATAGCGACTTCCATTTTCATTGAGCTGAGATTACATATCTTCCGCATTCCTCAAAAACTTCTCTGAAAGGAACCAGTGTTGTAAGTTGTTTCAGTTTTAAGAAATGTACTAAAACATGATGGAAAAAAGTACTAAAAGTACCAGAAAACTACTTTTTTAGTATATTTGTGCTAACTTTTTTTTTATATTAAAATACATATCATATTATGGTGTACAAAAGTGCAAAAAATAACTATTTTCAGTTAGGCATCCAATAAAAACAGTTCATCAAAAACACGTTAAAAAATTGTTGATGGTTGTAATAAAATAACCTTTTTTTACTGTAAATAAAAGAAAAAAAACATATTTTTGTTATACTGAATATATGTAGATAGACTAGCCGCCAGAAAGCTTGTAAAACATATTTCATAGCCTTATTTTTAAAGCATTTTGCAAAAAGCTGCTGCATATATATATAAAAATAGATTTTGGAGTATCGAAACTTAATCGGTATTACAGGGTGTGCAAAAATGAGCAAAAAGTTCATTTTTAAAACGGCGGAATTCTGCATCTAGAATACGCAGTTGAGGTGTTTAAAGACTAGTCATAGAAATAGTTTAGTTAATTATCAACGCATATGTTAATAAACGGTGCAGAGCTATGCGCACATCTGCAATGTTAAAAAAGATGAACGAATGGTTTGAATTATGAACGGGCCGTTATACTCAGTCGCGTTCTAAAATTATTTTTGCTATATGACATTTATTTTTTTGCAATAAAAAATAGTACTAGATTTTAATCAGTACCTATTAAATCACTAGATTAGAACAAAAAGTACTAGATCTAGTACAAATGTATTAAGTGGAACAACACTGAGGAACTCTATGTGACTGTGGCGCCACTTGTGGCGATTTTTTCTTAAACATCCCGCCGTTTGCCGAGTCTTTCGTTTGACAATCCTTGTTTTCATATAGATACGCTTATTTACATCATCCTAAAAAAAGAACCTAACCAGGGCTAACTTAAACGAAATCCTCTTTTTAAAACACTGTTTTTTGCGTGCAAATATTTTAAAAAAACACAAAACAAGACTCGGCAAGCTGCGGGACTCGGCTGATGTTTAAGAATGAAGAAATCTGCCTGCGGTTTTGTTTAGTCACAAGTGGCGCTACACTCAGATGTTTTTGAGAATTCATTTTCCTTTGAAAGTAAGGCTTGCTCTCAGAGTGCATTGATATTAGTCTCGCTTGTTCAGAGTCCAGCACATAAAGTGAATAGAAATAGAACTATTGTTTAATTTTTAAATAATGGTGCAATTTCAAAAATATGTTATGAGGGTTTTAAAAATTTTATCCTTTTTATCATCGGGCAGTGAATAAATGTAATAATAAGGGAGAATAAAAAAATTTGCACTGAGCTGCCCAAAACTGGCAAATTTTGTTATTTATGTTCAGAGCTAAAATGATAGAAACAGTATAAAGGACCCTTTTTTTTTCGGAATTGGCGGGTAAGCTCCTCTACCAGAGGCAGTTTTATTTATAGCTAAAATAAAGTAATGACTTTTTTATGTTCATAGTATTTACGCTCAATTGATTTTTTTTTGTTGAAAATTTTCATAAATTTCATTTCGTATGAACACCCCTCTCCCCATTGTCTATATACGCCACTGGTGATGTTACTGAAAAGTGAATGATTGAAATATAGATGTTCTACTAAAGCTGTTTTCTCGCGCTGAAATTGGTTGAACCAGGTTCCAACAATCTCAAAACAGTACATTCTTGCGTTGAACCAATAACGTCACATCAAAATTGGTTTAAAATGTTTCGAAACAGAATCTCTTCCCGTTTTAAAGACAGACGCGTGCTTGGGCTGCCAAATTTAAAACTAAATTTGCGATGATACCATAGTAAGAAAGAGCTGCTATTGGTCAAAATATTTTGGCGCCATTTTCCGTCCGAATATTTGAAGGATTGATCCGATGTCGTATGAACTTAAATATTTTTAACATTTTCGGATATCGGATGTGTGTTAACCTCACTTTCTAGGAAAGGTTATTGTTTCTTGTGTGGAATTTTAATTACATATTTAAAAATGAACGTTTCACTTTCATTTTTCTTTCACGATTAGCAAGGCGTCAATCTAGACGAAATATTAACGTTGTTTTATCCATGCTATATGTGCTAAAAGTTAAAAGTCCTGAATAAAAGACGTCGAAGATTCTCGGTACGAGAAATTTTTAAAAACAGGAGATGACAGGGGGTTTTTCTATAATTTGTTAAAAAGAAATGTGATTCACGGACCGAGAAAATACTTTAATTATCTTAGAATGTTCAGTGATACTTTCCAAGAATTTCTTCATATTGTGGGAGCAAGGCTATTCAACCTCTTCAGAAGCGTCTTCGTCTTTAAAATCAATTTTATACTTAATGAATATTAGAAAATATAAGTTTTAACCTTTTCTTACATCATTGGCAATATCATCCATCTCTTGTCGAAAAAAAAACTGTCAACATCAAATGTCATTTGAGTATTTCGGATACGAAAATTCGGATTTATGGGACATGAACAATTTTTGCCTAGGAAACCTGAATGAATAATTTTCGGACAACGGACGTCGTATAGCGAATGCATGGGACGGCAGCTTTAGCCCGTAAGGTTTATTTGGTTTTTATGGCGTTTCATTTATTAGGCATGGTATGTATTGCCAGCAAAAATTTTCTTAAGAATTTTTGGAAAAGCTCTCGGCCCATACGAAATAGTTGAAAAAATCGTATTCAATGCACTGTGGCAACTATTCTTCAAAGTAGATTTGGTGTTCTATAGGAGTAAGACGAATAATAAACATAATTAGTTATCACTATTGGACGGCCATTTCAACAAAAGAGGCCTTATTACTGAAAATCTGGTACAGAGCAGAAGAAGTTGATCCATTAAAGAAAAACTATAAAAATAGAACTATAAAAAAAACAATATAGGAACGGCAAAACATGGAGTAACTTTGTCATCAAAACTCAAAATAATTATTTTAGCTTTGTTACCTATTCTGTTGGAATTTTCATTTTCTTGCGGTTTGAAATAATGACGTCACTTTATACCCATTCCAAACTGGTTGACAGGCGTCGCAAGAAAACAGCTTTATATCTAATCAATATTTCCTACGGGCAGGGTTGGGTCAGTAGAAAACCTAAGGTAATCTACCTGGGGAGAAAACTTGTTTTATGAGAATGTAGAAAAAGTGAGGTTTTCTACCAAGGTAAAATACACCAAGTATCAAGTTAATGTAATTTTGTATTTTATTTTGACTAAGTGGAATCATACTCGTCCAAAATGTAATAAATACGTTTTTATCTTATTTAAATGTGAAAAAAATCTCTTTGCTATCGATTAAAAGTATAAAAGATTGAGTAAAATATAATATTTATAAAAAATAAGATGACTATTGACTTGATATGCTTGTAAACAATTTTTAAATATTATTCTAAAACTGTCAAAATGTATGAAGTATTGTGAATCTTTTTAGAACAAATTTTGCTTAGAGCTGCAGGTATATTTTTTCATAATTGGAAAGTATTTATTTTTTTCTGGTATTTCTATTTTAATCTATTATTTAATTAGTTATGAACTTCTACCCTTTTTGCGATGTCGAAAACATAAAAAACTGTTTACCACATGTCGAAAACTAAAATGGATCCTGGCTACAGGTGATCTGTACAAGCGTGTGATTCTAAAATCGCAATCCGTGACTGTCGCACCACTTGCGGCGATTTGCTTGAATTTATTACGTCATTAAAAATATCGCATAAACAACAATGAACTATATCTTATTGGGTTAAAGGGGAATAAAGGTGAAAGAACTTGAAAAACTTTATTTTTTGAATGAATTACGATTAAATGGTACACAAAAGGTCCATAATATTATAGAATATAGTATATCGTCTTAACATTTGCTAAAAAAAGTTCTCTATATATTATTTAGAAGCAATTTTAAAAAAATAATACAGCATATTCTCTAAAAACAAATATAGATTTTTATGGTATTTTCGGATGTGTAGAAAAAAGATACTAGGTAAGATAAAGACATTAAAACCAAAGTATTATGAGAGAGAAGATACACATAAAATATAATGTAGATAGTGAATTTGGAATAATGTTCACTGTGATACTTTAGTATGAAGCACAAGGATTTTAAATGTGTGATAACTGTGATAGCTGTTAAATTATTTAAAAACGTAAGAAGTATTTTTTTGAAAACCTTTTACACGTTATTAATTCAAAACAAAAGCAATTAAAGTGCTATTAAGTAGGGTTGCCATTTGTGGTGTTATTTGTTGTAAGTACAAACATAAAAATACATGGACATTTTGCAGCGCCTTCGTTAATTTAAAAACAAAAAATCTACAAAAGTATCCCATTTTTATGTAGAAATATATTAAATAATGTTTTATGTACTATTAATTCAAATCTGAGTTAAGATTATTAAAAAGAAAAAAAGTTTGTGTTAGCAGTGGAATTCGAATTCACTCAAAATTAGAGATGAAAACCATTTTAAAATAACAGCTGAAAACTATAATAAAAATTAATTCAAAACAGTATTAAGACACCTGTACGTAGAGCTTTAATTTAAAAAAAATATACATTGTGCAAATAATCGGCTATGTAAAAGCTGCTGGCGAAACCGAAAAATAAAATAGCATTGTGTTTTAAATAGATAGGTATATAGATTTTACACTCAACACCGTTTTTTACGGTGTTAATCTAATTGCATGCACATAAAATAATACCAACTAAATTTTGCCCCCTCCAAAGCTTTAATGACTATTTTTCCGACACAAGGTCACTTCTAACCAAACGAAAAATTGGACTAACTAAAATTTGAGTCCATTTTTTTTTGTTTAGTGTTACGAGTGGAAGCGGGACGACATTCCCCTACGAATGCTATCTGTCACATTTGCTCCTGACGCTATTATAAGATCTTGGCAATGGTCGGGATAGTTGTAGTTACGTAGTATAGAGTTCGTTGATAACAATGGTTAGTATTTCCGTTAGGCGCTAGTTTTGTGATTTTAAATTACTATCTTTCTGAACTGTTACTGTTTCTATTATTTATAAGAATTTTGACGTTAAAGTTTATTTTCTAAATTCAGCATTAAACAAAACCAAATTTCAGTATATTCACTTTGAATAAGAATCTGCAATATTAACAGCCCAAGAAATGTGATAAAATCAATTTGGAGTTAAGCTTCCTTAAAAGTAGTTTTATGATGGCATTGATAAAATCACAGATTAAGAGCCTTATCAAAATCCCAGAAATGAAAATTTTTACACCAAATCAAATTTACTTAAAAAATTGTCTTCAAGATATCTATAAGAGTTTCTACATAAACACCACCTTAAAGCTTTCTTTTTAGAGAATTCTGTTAAATCTAATAGGTTTTAACAATTCTTATACCAAGACATTTAGGTTTTATCTTGTATTTATACGTATACTAGAGCGAATTCATAAATATTCTCGTAAGTATATCAAGTCTTAGGATACAAATGCCTTGTAAACAAACTTCATACGTTTATTATTAATTATTCGTTTTAAGATTTCTTGATCTTGAGAAATAATCACCTTATAAACCCAGTTCATAAAGTCATTGTTGTTATGTGTAAATAAACATTCCTTTTAGAAAAAAAACACCTTGTAAACACACTTCATAAATATTATATTAATAATAAATTTGCCTGTATAAACAGTCAGAATCTTATTCAGAATCAAACTTGTTAGCCGTGAATTTTATTATTTTAACTTCACGATTTTATGACGCGGTCTAGGTTTCAGGCACGCCACGGATTTTTCCTGTAAAATGAATTTTTTTGAATCATATTTAATAGTAAACAATTTCAAAATGAAAGTAAAAAATACGTACATAAACACTTTAATACATATATTTGTCCCCATCATTTAACCGAATCTGCCCCTTCCTTATTCAAATTTAGAAATATTAAATAAAACGCTCAGCTATTGCGACATCTTACATCGACTTGGCAAAGTACAATTAGTAAAATGTTACGTTTTATGGTAGGGCATTGGTCTTGCATTTAACAGGTCTTGGGTTTCTTTTCCATCGGGCCATGTTTACTTTTTTTACTTTTTTTTACCTATCAGAACTTAAAATTTTGTACGTAACCGTGATTTAAATATTGTAGTGCCTTTTTGGTTAGTCCTGGTTAAGCCTTTTGTTTCGGATTAAAGTAAAAAGTGTATCTTTACGTGATTAAGCAATATTTAAGCAATTATCTTTTATGTAATCGTGTTTTAAGTCATGGATTGCGGTTTGATTATTATTCGCTCCCGGAATTTTAACTTGATCCTGAAGAGAGTATTTGATATAACAGGTGAATCTGGAACAATCTTCGAGGCTGCCGAGAAAACGAATGAATGATGATATAAGTTTTAGTACGCCACTCATTTATTGCATTTTATATAGGTTAATACAATAATTGTATATTGTATCATCCCAGACTGCACGATCTAGTAGTTTATCGATTTAGCTTAGCCCTCAAGAAAGCGGAATTTGAAAAGTCTTTTGGTAATTCCTCAAATTTTTAACGGTAACTCTCATAAGACCGTTTTTCCCGCTCTTGAATTTAATAGTCTGGTTAGGTTTGCTATTTGTTTACATTTGAGATGAATGAACTTTCAGTTTGAGATTGTTAAAATCTGACTCGGGAAGGAATATCTTCCTTCTGACTATGAAAGAAGCCCAAGTTTCCGAGTTCCAAAAAAAAAAAAGAAAAAAGTACTATCTGGGGAACCAAGTCGACTTCAACAAAAGAAATGACGTAATTAGTGGTGCCAGTGTTAATGGGGAGGAAATTGATATTCCTCAGAACTTACAGACTGAGGTTTAGAGGTGAAGAAAATGACATACAAATTTCTAACAAAGGAAACACATTCACTAGATCAGAAGTTAGCCTAAAACGAAAAGACGGTCATCGACGGGATACAGTTCTTAAACATTAGTGAGAACTTCTAAAAGAAACTTGGTCCATATAAATCTCAGATCTAACGAAGACAAGTTCAGAATTTTCAAGGCGGATAATATTCTGGTCATAATAGTAGAACATAAAAATACCTTGATAAACCTGAAGGCTTAGAAATATAAGACAAAATCAGATACTATTTCTCCGGTAACCATAGATGAGCTATTTGCTCTAATTGGGCTTTTAATTTTTTTTCTGCTACAATGATAAATAGTCATTTGTCATCATTATTCCTTTTTAGTGAAGGTTTGAAACCACCTATAAGGCAACTATATGAGCAGAGAAAGGTTTTTGTTATATTGCTTGAGATTCGATAACAAAGCAACTAGAGACAAATGAAAAGCAAAGGAGCTTTTTGCAGCTCTCCGAGATATGTGGAATATACTTATTGGAAACTGCAAGAATCCTTACATCCTAGCTCATATCTCACTGTAGATGAGCAACTTCTGCTTTCCGGGGAAAATACCAAATAAGCCAGCAAAATATGGTATAAAAATCGGCATGGTTTGTGACGTGTCTACAACATACATGATGAATGCAGCCCCATACCTGGACAAGAAAACAAATAGCAGGGGTTTAACTTAAGACAACTACTTTGTGAAGTCCGTATTGCAACCTTTTCAGGGGATTTTTTGCACTATAACTATGGACAACTGGCTCGTAACTGTGCGACTGGCTGGTGACCTACTCAAAGACCCATACAAGACCAACCTGTTAACAAAATAAGAAATTCGACCCGAAATGCTCACGTTAAAAAACAGAAACGTTGATAACTCTAAAATTTGCTTTGGTAAAGAAAATGTGCTAGTGTCATATAAAGCAAAAACGGCATCTTACTTTCGACCCTGCATTTCTCAGGAAAATTGGAAATCATAGACCCTTACAATCAGACAAAAGGTGCAGTGGACACATTTGACCAAATGTGTTCCGGAATGTTCACTTCACGAAAAACCGGAAGCTGGCCGCTGTCTATATTCTGTGGAATTTTGAATATCCGATCTATACATTATCTACAACCATCACTGCACAAAAAGACATGACACTTCACGAATCCCTTATAAAGCCATAGCTGCAGATGAGAAAAGTTACTCCAACTTTACGACGCTCGATCCGTGAAAATATAGCGTATATTTTGGGTAACCTATATGGAGGAAGAAAGACCACAGGCTAGATCTCAAGCAACATGTTCCATATGTCCTTAAGAAAAAAATATAATGGCTATCAATTATTGCAATATCTGTAGTAACTCAGTTTGTTTAGAGCACCGTTCCAAAATGTGCACCAACTGAGAGGCAAAAAGTTCTATACCTTTTTTAGCATTTCTAGGTTGTTTAACAGATAATGTAAAATAAAGTATATAGTACAAGGCCTCGGCCACGATGGGCAGGGATATTTTTCTTTAAAGCAAAAGGCAAGGGGCATTTCAAATTCTCTTTCAAGGAAAGCATTTATTTAAGATTTATTCAAAAACAATTCATGCTAGTTTATGCACAATTCGCCGAATCATCCATCTTCTGGGTCAGTAATAATTAGTTCGTTTTTAGCCGACATACTAAAAAATGGTAGGTACGTGACATAAAGAAAATGCAATAACACGAAAATAACTAGTCGGACTCGACGGATGAAAACAACATACAAAAACACGTTTAAATTACACCGTTACAAAGTGGCCTGTCGACTTAAATAGCAGTTAAAAAAATGATAAAATGCTTGTATTTTTTTTTCGGCCATCGCCAAAACTTAAAATTTTTCGCGCTTGTAAGGACGAGGCTGAATTGCACAAGTAAACAAAAAATTAGGATAATTAAATCTCAACCAATCCGTAACTTGTTTTAATATAAATGCAATTTTTTACATCAATCGAGGTTAGGTTTTTATTTTGAGTTAATGTAAAAAAGTGTTTTTATATTAAAACAAGTTACACGCATTTGTTTGAGACTTAAGCGTTCGTAAAAAAATTGAGTCGTACTACCAGGATGCATAAACATAACTAGGTGAGTACATTAACATTTGTGACACAAGGAGTTGGCTATGGAATCTGGACATGGCGTAGTCTCCTCCTAGGTTGTCCTACGTCACAACAAAATTGGCTAGGTGTGCGCACCTATAAGATTCTATATATCTTGTGTACTGCGTTTCTGGGTGGCGCGGTTGGGAAGTATTTTTTTTTTAGTTTTAAAACTTTTTAGGTCAAAAGCAAGGGTCACTTGAACGCCCTCTGGTGCCAATTAATGGATGATAACAGATTACTTGTGGTATTGGATGCCGCTGGTAATTCTGCCTATTTATTCTCCATAATAACGGTCATCAGTAAATGGCTGTTGAAGCGACAGCTGCTCTTTGGCAACATAATATTTGGTGGGACATTTTCTTTCCTAATTTCCTTTAAATATCGCTCTGCAACCGACGTTCATTTTCACCCTACCCCCCCCCCCCAATATTTTAAGATTGTTGATACCTTCTGTCGTCGCAAAAGACCTGCGGAAACTATGATCAGTATATAATTCTGGAATTGGAAGTGTCAGGTATGCTGCTATTTCAGAAGGAGATTTATCAAAGGTATTTACTACAACGCATTGAATGGTACAAACTCTTGTTTGCTGATTTTTCCGGGTAGTTCTTCGTCAGATGGTGCCATTTTAATCACTAAATTATTCAAAAATTCGTAAGTAAAGATGCGTTGAAATATTAACCTGCTTTTGACAGATTGCTTTATTTGAGATCTTTGCCATGGTATAATTTAAATCCTTTATTGATATTATTGATATAGATCTTTCATTGTATAATAGGTATTTAAAAGTACAGCTAAAGATGCTTACAGACTTGCAACAAAATCTCACCGCGAACATCGCAGCGAATGTCATTTCGGACATCGTCGCGAACAAGGAAATATTGAGTTAAAGCGGCGAAGGAGAAAAGAAACGTACGCACCTTTATATGTAAATCCAGTGTGGAAAAGTAAAACTTTCTGAACTAAAATTTTTTATTTTATTATCTGTTTTTTTGCTGTTATTCACTAACAATTAGTGTTACGGAAAAATACCAGAAGACAAAAATAAATAGGAAAAAAAAAAAGATTTTTTTTAACACGCTGCGATAACCCTGTAGGCACCAGGGGCGTCCATTTGATTAATCCTTGTTTTTGACCTAAAAAAGTTTCAAAAATCAAAAATAAAAACTTTCCAAAATTCGACCCCGCCTGTTTTAAACAGTGGCCTAAAGACCGCAAAGAGAAAGGTTCTCTGAAAAATTTCAAATAAATATTTCAATTTTTTTTCGATAATTACTGTCCCAAGAAACATAATAAAATCAATTTGGATTTAAGCTTGCTTAAAAGTAGTTTTATGATGGCGTTGATAAAAGCCTATGATTTTTATTAATATTCTAGAAAAGAAAAAAAAAACTTTAATCAATATTTTTTGTCTTCAAGACATTTATCATAAAACTACTCAACTGATAAGTGCTTTTATTCTTAACCTAGCTCTATGAGCTTCCTTGAGAACTGTATTAAATCTAATAGGTTATAAGGATTATTATACCAAAACATTTAGGCTTTATCTCGCATTTAGAGAGAATTCATAAATATTCTCATAAGTATATCAAGTCTTGGGATATAAATGCCTTATAAACGAACCTTTTAAGTTTATTAAATAACTGGTTTTAAGATTTCTGAATAAAAAATACATCTTAAGAAATATAATCATTTTATAAACCCACTTCATACATTTATTGTTGTTATGGGTTTTAAGACGTCTAAATGAACAATCCTTTTAGAAAATAAATGTCTTATAAACACACTCTTATTTTATTAAAAATAGGTTAGCCTGGATAACCATTCAGAATCTTATACGCAAAACGTGTTTTACATGTGTATTTAATTATCTTATGTTTACGGTTTTATGATGTGGTCTAGATTTCAGACATACCACAGATTTTTTCCTGTAAAATTAATGTTCCTAATTTATATTTAAAAGTAAACAATTTCAAAAGAAAATTAAAAAAAAAAACGCACATTAACACTTTAAATAATACACATATTTGTCCACATCATTTAACCGAATCTGTCCCTTCAAATTTAGAAATATTACATCACGCTCAGCAACTGCCATTTACATCGGCATGGCAAAATAAAATGTTAAGTGTTTCAAATGAGAGTAATAGGTTTTAAGAGGAGTTTATTGTGGAATTGATAAAATGCATCTATACTCAATGGAGAACTACAGTCTTATGATAGCAGAAGTTAGGACCAAATAGTTTTAAAAACAATATCACCATTTAATTTGTACCAAACAAGGTATCTGGAAGCGTCCAGTTTGAAATAAATTAGGAATTAATTAAATGTACTTACAGATCTCTTAGAGCAGTATTAGCTAAGACATACTTAACAACCTCCTGAAGAGTTTTTAAACTTAAATAAGTTTTATGAGAAGATTTATGAAAATCAATAAACATTAAATTGCACTACCGGCTTTGCGGTTGGCTCTTTATGGAACATTGTTTAAATAGTGGTTTTTAAGAAAGGAGAAACTTTAGCTCCTAAAAACCACTATTAAGTTGTTTATTGGGGTGTATAAAACCACAATATGAAAACAAAATTGTTTGTCTATTAATAGACGAAAAACCGAAAGTGGTAAGAAAATCTGTTTGATACCTTTGGACAGCCCCAGGTACGCTCTAAGAAAGTACCAAATTTCAAAAGTTTATTTATCTAAAACCGTTCCCGAGATACAGCGACCGAAAAGTAAAAAGTACGTTTTGACACGAGGACAACCACAACGACGAAGTCATCCTTATACAGAAATACAACTAGGACAAGTTTCGGAAGACCAATCTTTTTGGCATAGTAGAAATAAACTAGTAGCGCCACTCCCCCAAATATTTTTCGCCTGCAGACAAAATTCGGCAGATTGTTGGCAGCATGCACACCGCTTCAGTTGAAATCTGTCGTTCGACCTGGGAGGTTCGAGCGTTGCATTATAAATTAGAGTCGGATTGGCAAAAATGGGTACGTTACTGTGTGGTGCGGTTGGGTGTCTCAACACGTCGAAAAACGGTTTATATTTTATTTTATGAATTATAATTAGTTTAGATATTCTAACCGATACATTTCAAATAAAATATACAATATGTTTCTGTTTAATGTTTTGAACAAATTCCTGTTTTGACGTCACGTAAACGTAACGTAAATGTGAAACAGTGAAGCTGAGTATTCTTGACGATATGGGTAGTATTTTAAAAATCTGTATATTCAAAAATAATAAATAGTGAGGAAATTTTGAAATTTTGTCACCTCCCACTTTTAGTCTCAATTCTAATTTTCTAACTAAAATGCCGATTAGGCGATAACAATAGCATGCTTCAAAAAATCACCTAACCGATATATTAACAAAAACACGTTAAATAAAACATAAAATGGACGTTAACATTAAAATTGATATAGGTAGTAGAAAATCTCTGAAACAATAACATATTAATTCTTGATTTTTTTGGGATATTCTAAAATTTTATTCCTCTCCTTTTTAAAGTCCTAGCAATTTCTGAATTTAAATATTAAATAAATTGTACAACCTATTTTTCATTTAAATGAAAAATTTAACTTGTCAAATTTTAAATATGTTTTTGGGTGCCCAAAATTCGTAATTTAATTCATTTGGTATGTATTTAAGTTAAAATTAACGAATTTGTATCTATAAAATATCTGAAAATATTCGGCGTTCGAAAACTTCTTCAACAATTTGACCATATCCGTAGGCACTAGTGATCGCGCGACGCGAAAACAATATGGCAGAAATAGATCAAAGGATTTCCTCGAGGAGTGGACCTGCTAGTTTATTTGTACCATGTTTTTGACATCTATTAACAGTAAACTATTACGACGTAAATAATATTTTCTTTAACTCGATGGGTCTCCGGTTGGGTACAGCTGCCGCGCGATCTATGCAGTCAATTATTTGTATTTACGTGAAAACTTTGGCGGAGAACAGCAACAAGATATAAGTACATTTACAGTTGAATAAAGTTTGGCAACATTGAGGATTTCACGCTGTTTAGAGACGCTTCTGTCTGATGTTGCGCATGCTAACGCTGTCTTTCTTACACAATTTGACGTCATGCGTGATCATATATTATTATAATATAATATGTACCGCCGCTTGTCGAGTCTTGCTTGAAGTGCTTTTTTTTGTTGTTTGCACAAAAAAATATGTTTTAAACAGTGAATTGCGTTTATGTTAGCTCTGGTTAGGTTCTTTTTTTGGGATGATTTAAAAAAGCGTATCTACGTAAAAAGTGTATCTATACTAAAACAAGGATTGTCAAACGAAAGACTCGGCAAGCGACAGGACTCGTGCGAATGTTTAAGAATAAAAAATGTGCGTGCGCGACTAAAAAATAGGAATCTTCCTCTTAAACAAATACAAAGACGTGTTTTCATAGGCACTAGTTACCAAAAATCTTTTTAAGTTTTTTATTGTTGTATTCATGTGTAGCTTGTAGGAATAGCAGAGGCTGGCTGGTATTTTTGGTCATTATCTTACGTCATAATGTTTAAGAATAAAGGGACAAAACATATATTAATATAGAAAGGATTTTACTAGTTAAGTTTAAACCTAATCTGAAACATTAAACTCCACAATACTGACAGACAATGGATGTTACTTTTAAAGTCCACGTTTAAACAAGAGTAAAAATTACATAAATTAAAACACATCGCATAAATAAACGAGAATATAGGAAAGCGAATTTTAAATGAATAATCCGTAGATGGTATAGAAATGTCCTAAATACATACAGAAAAAAACTGCAAATTGAGGAATGATAGAAATAATAAAATTTTTCGTATGTTGTTAAGTACCTTATAATGCATTAATTTAACCTTCAAAACCTTTTTTAAATTAAACTAATTTGTGTGCTTTGTATTTTTACGGCCAGTTTTATAGCTTGTGTTTAAACTTAGGTTTAACTTGTAGTTTAAACTGAAGTTTAAGCTTAAGATTAATCTTTACTGGCATTTTAAATGAGTTATATACCTTCTCGTTATAGTATTTCCAGATATCTTCAATATGTGTTTAAAATACGAAAACCAACGAATAAAAAAGAGAACTCCCTAACCTAACAATCCGGATGTGAAAAAATCGGGATTCCCTTTGGAGTTCAATAATATTAATTAATTACTTCTTCTAGTCCGTCGTCGTCGTCAATTAATTTTTCAAAAAGGTCAAATATTTCTTCCAAGGTGTAGCTAATAGTCAACACCACTACACATAATTTAAAATAAAAAATTTAAATTATCAAATTTGTTTTGGTTAAAGAAAAGACAGTTTATTTACGATATTTCGGCTCTCGCGAAAGTCAAAATCTTTAGTTTGGAGTTTAAACTGAACCAATCCACCAGTTGGAGTTTAAACTTAAGATTGCGGTTAACAGTAACCTTAAAAATGTATTTTACAAAAAATCTTTAGTTTAACTGTAACTTTAAAATAATCCAAACTTATAACACCGGCCGTTAGCGATGTTTCATCGGCCATGTTACGTCAAACTACATAAAAGAACTTATTTCTACTTTAGAATAAAAACTCAGGTTTGCCTCAAAAGTTATTTTAAGTTGTAAATCTAACCAAACCGAAACCAAAACATTAAAAAGTAATTAATAAAAAAAAAGATACATAAAAGATATGTCTGCGCAAATATTTGATTGCAGTTCTACCGGTTATCAATCAAGTATCGTGACCACTAGACCACAGACGTGTACGTTAAAGGATAAACACAAATCCTATTCGCATTCGAATATTTCACGAATAACCTTCGAACTTATCAATGGAGGGATTCTTTGATTCGTACCCCACAATCTACCGAGGCAATCAATAGAAAATGCCTACCGCGTCTAGAGGGTTGCCTATGTTAATTATTCTATTATTATTTCTTAGAATAATAACTTGCCGGTGTTATTATTTTATAGGAAGGTTATCACTTTTAATGCTACCCGTTCTAAAATGGAATATTAAGAGTGAAGTAGTGTTTTTTATCACAAACCAAAGAATTTGGCAAGTAACTCTGTTTTAATTATCGTATTGCGTTTTGGTTAGGCCTCGCGGGGAGGTTTGTGTTACCACAAAACACACATTTTATAATTAATCATGTTTAAATATAATTAACATAAACCTTAGTTTATACAACCAACTGCCCATTTAAGAATCTGTGCTCTGATTACACACAACTCTGCAAACATCATTGCGTAGGGGTTTCAACCAATCACATGCGTATACGAGACGTGATATAGATTTACCTAAGAACAAATCCTTTTTCTGTGCGCTGCATATGCAAATCTGCCAGTAATAGCCTTATAGATAAATTGAAAATGATTAAAAAACAAAAAATTACCCTTCGTATCTCACGGGTCTCATGTGAATGGGTAGTTAACTTCAGCGCTACATGCTATGTATTGTGGAAGAAAATTGTGACCATAAATACTGAGTTTAGCTGTATTCTACATCAGTTTTAGAGAATTAGATGTGACCAGGGCTGGAAAACAATTTTTGCTTCGCAATGTTATTTTTTATCCTAGTAGAACGGTAAAGTCCATTTATAAGCTTGGCGTTCGGGTTGGTAAAAAAATAATTTTCCAGCACTGTATATAACGTATCAAGTTATCATTAATTTTATAAAAACATTAGCTTATATTGTCTAATTTTACTAATATCTGCTACACAAAAAATCGGTAAATTTTCTGTACTCTGAACTTCCCTCGCTATGAATTTTTCCAAAAGGAATAAAAATTAGGAATAGTAAGGTGTAACCCAATTTAGTTCCGCATATAGTTATTTAGTATAGTGTCTTTTTCAAACATGTTTATTGAGTGTCATTTTGTTTCAACATATTGGATTCGTACCAATATTTTACCAGTTTCTACCTATGCTACACTTAATTTTTGGGCATGCTTTAAAATAAACTGAATAAGTAGTTTTTACACTGATTTTTTAAGACCGTCATTGTTTGACAGTACAGTCATGGTGAATTCGTATCAGTTAATCCCTGTATCATATTCAATTTTGTTGCAAGATTTGAAGTCAATTGGAAAAAAGATTTTTTTACGTTGACTTTTTAGACATTTTATTTGGCCGCCATTTTGTACTGCCGTCTTGAATTCGTCTCGTCGTTTTGCCAGTCTATCTTTATATAGAATCAAAAAAATATGTTATGCAAATAAACTCTCAGAACAAATTTCGATTCTCTCAGGAGTGCCTCAAGGATCAATATTGGGCCCTTTACTATTTCTTATTTATACACCTGACATTCTGAAATCTACAAAATATTGCCAAACACAAGCTTATGCTTATGATACTCAGTTGTATTATTATTTTAATATTCAGGATTCACTATAAGCATCAGATTTAAATAATTATGATTTGAACAATTTAAAAATAATATCCTCCGAGCAAAGCTTACAATTAAATCCCACAAAATCTTTAGTTATGTTTTTCGGAAATAAAAATCACCTAAATACTTTAAAAGAAGAATTTGGATGGTACTGCACTGCCTATAATGGAGTGAGCAAAGAATCTTGCCATTATCATCGACTTTTTAAGATTTAAGGAACATGTTAAAAAACTCATGCAAAAATCATATTTAGCTTTAAAACTTTTGTACAGTAACAGACACATCCTAAATTTAGTATTTATTTATGGTAACTGCATTGATATTTTGGATAAAAATCGGATCCAGAAGGTTCAAAATTCCTGTTGAAGGTTAATTTTTGGGCTCAGAAAGTTTGACCATATATCACATATATTTGAGCAACTTGAATGGTTAAAAATGTACAAGCGCAGACTTCATCATATGGCTACTTTTGTGTTAAATATTTTAAATAACCCTGATGGATCTGTTCTAGTAAAAAATAAATTCGCTGCTCGTATATAATATTCATAACAGGACTCGTACTGATCATTTAATTATGCCTCACCATCGTTCAGCCATTTCTCAGGCCATTTGCGTATAATGCCATTAAAACATATAACTCTTTGCAACATAACCTTATCCCTTAATGTAACTCAGTTCAAATAACAATTTAAAACATTTTTATTGACGCTTCAAAATACTTAACTTGAATTCTTTAATGTCACAATTTCAAATTTCTCCATAATTTCCTTATATTTAAAATTCTAATCATGTACTTAATCGTGAATTATTTTGAATATATTGATTTTTTCTATATTTGTTATGTATAGTTAGATTATATAGTTACCTATATTTTCATTTATTTAATATATTTTCATTTATCTAATACATTGTCTGCATTACTTTTGAGGTTAAGCAGCGTAGCCGACTTGTGCTAGACCTCGCCTCATTGTGGTGCCACATTTTTTGAATTTTATTACATTAACTATGTAATGATATATAATAATATGCATTTCTGTAATATTAAGGCTATTATTTATTTATTTTATATCGCACTCAATGTTTGCCCAGAATTTGAAATTAATCTTAATTTTTTAAATAATTTATTAGGCTGCCATTTTGTTTTTCTGTCTTGGATTTGTACCAAAATATATCAGGTTGATTTCTATGTAAGACATGATTTATGTCAAAATTTCAGGTAAATTGGATAATTTGTTTTTATTAATAATTTTTTTAACATTTCACTAGACTGCCAATTTCATCCGCTATATTGGATTTTTACCAAAATATTACCATGTCATCTCCATATAACCCTTAATTTTTGACCAAAATTTGAAGTCTATGGGGTAGGTAATTTTTAGCTAAGCCGCGAACTGACAGACAGACAGGCCGATAGAGAGACCAATGGATTTGAGAAAACATATTTTTTGGCATCTAGGGAGGCTAAAACGTAAAGATATTTAAAAACCTTGAATCTTTTCACGATTACAAACATTTCGTTTGGCCGCCATTTTGTTTTGGAATTTTGATTTCGTACCACAGTTTTACCAGTTCATCTCTATACGACAGTTAATTCTTACAAAAAAATTGAAATCACTCTATTAAGTAGTTTTTTCAAGCTGAATTTTTTAAATATTTTATTAAGCCGCGATTTTGTTACGCCATCTTGGATTCGTACCAAAATTTTACCAGTTCATTACGACATAATACTTGTTTTTTTCTGCAAAATTGGGGGTAAATTGGATAAGCACTTTTTTACTAATAATTTTTAAACATTTGACTAGGTCGCCATTTTGTTTCGCCGCATTAGATTTTTGCGTAAATGTTATCAGGTCATCCCCATATTACTTTTAATTTTTGACCAAAATCAATCGGATATGTTGTTTCTTAGCTATGCCGCGAACAGACACACCGACAGGCAGACAGACCCACCGAATTGAGAAAACATGTTTTTCGGCATCTAGAGACCCTGATATGTAAAGATTCGACGAAATCTCGGAGGGTGGTTTTTTCACGATATTTTTAGAGATATCAAAAAATCTTCTAAACGAAAGTTTTATGGTTTCTCTGAACCGTCCGGATACACCCTATGTGCGAAAAATTAATTAAATATTGTTAATGCAACAATATCCTTTGGTGATATGGAAAGAACTATGTACCCAAATCTGTACTAAAAGTAGAGGTGAGACGACGCGACGTCTCGTCTCGACTCTCTTATTCTTGTCTCGTCTCCAGTGTCGAGATCGAAAGGTGCTGAGGCAAATCGAGATTAGGTCGAAACAAGAAGAGAGTACACATTTTGTCTCGCAGCATAACATAATTAAAGTTATTCAATTTTAAAATACAAATTAAATGGGCTTATCTGAGATTAAAATAAAAAAAGGTGAAATTGTGTAAGAATTACAGAGAATTTTACTACCATTTAAATTTCAAAGCTAAAGTTGAAAAATGATCTTAGTCTACAAGAGTGTTTTGTGTAAATTGATTTAAAATCCTCTTTTTATATATTTTGTGTCGCAAGCTTGTGATTTATTCCAGGAAACCACGGTTCAAGTAAAAATTGCTTTGGTATTATTTACCTTTCACGGTCGTCTGACTCATGCTATCTTTGTTGCGAAATGGAAATAGAAAATTATTAAGCTACTATCGTCAAACTCATTTCAAGAGTGTAACTAAAAGACTTAATTTTTAGCCTATAGTTATCCATAGATAGAATATTTTATTTTCAAATATAATCTAGAAGCTATACCCTTCCGTAGAAGCATTCGTTCACTTACATGAAGAAGCCGCCACATTTATATTTTTAATCCTAGAATACTAAACATATCTGAAAACATCAATTCATCAAAGAGGTTTAAATTGAGACCAGGTCTAACTTGACATATATTATAGGTTTAAGATAACATTTCTAACAATTGAACAAATATATTTTTTTAAATGTCACAGTTACAAAGTCACAGTGTTACAGGGGCGTGCAGTCCATGAAAGCAAGGGAAGCAATGGTTCCCCAAAAAAATTACAAAACATCTTCTAAAATGTAATTTTTGAAATAGGAAACCATTAATTTAGTTTATATTAAAAATGCTAAAATATTATCTTAATTATCAAGCCCATAATAAATGCGGCCTTGACTCCGACCCAGCCACAATAGAATTTATGCTTGATTTCCTGTGAATCTAGCCAGAGGTTATTGAACTTTCCACTGGCTGTTTGCAATTTTTGCATTTCAGTCGCGTGCTTAAAGTGGTGGTGGAAGCTATCGTTGGAGTAGGTTCTTTGTTTGAACGGCTATCCGTGTGTTGTGTGATACGTACGTCGCGTCGTGCATGGTGCGATATGGAAGACAATAATACGGACGTGGATATGCAAATACCGTCAACTTCGGCTGTCGGTAACAACGTTGAAAATGTTGGAGAATTTAGTAAGAAGAGTGTGTGTGAATGTGTGGTGTGTGTCTTAATAATAAGGGATTTTCAACATTAAACTTCGCTGATAAGCTTCAAATAATTTCCAAAGGAAGGGCAAAACCGCCTATGAAAAATTTAACCACAAAAATGAAAAACTGTATTAGACATTTTTATCCGGAAAAACAATACGAACAATTTAAATGGCTAACAGGGTGTGAAAATATAAGTAAATTATTTTGTTGGCCATGTTTACTTTTTTGAAAATGAAAAAGGATTTAAACAATTTCCATAATGTAAGCTGTAAAAAGACACATTATGTCCAAAGCGCATTTACAGGCCGTCATAAAAGAAAAAGTCTTCGGCAAAACCAGAATTGAATACGCTCTTAATAAACAGTTGGAAATTAGTCACCGCCAACTCAATGAACTGGTCGATAAAAATAGGCAAATATTAAGAAGACTTAGCGATGTTGTTTGTTTTCTCGGAGAGCACGAATTGGGATTTAGAGGTCATGACGAAACAAGGGTTTCTTCAAATAGAGGAAATTTTCAAGATTTACTTAGTTTAATGGCTAAATATGATGATTATTTAAAAAATCATTTAGAGCAGTCTAGCGTTTTTCGCGGAACGTCGAATCGAATCCAGAATGATTTAATTTCCTCTGTTGCAACCATTATTCTAAAAAGAATTAAGCAGGAGATTGGCGAGGCGCGGTTCATTGCTATTGTTCTGGACGAAACAACTGATATCGCTAATTTTAGCCAATTATCTATAGTAATACGCTACGTTAAAACAGACGGTATTCAAGAGCGATTTTTGGGTTTTAAGAATGTGTCCGAAAATCATACAGCAGATGCATTATATACCGTAGTTTATAACATTACTAAAGAAATTAATGGAGAGAAAAAATTAGTTGCTAAAAGTTATGATAGAGCTGCAGTGATGGCAGGACAATTAGGGGGTCTGCAAGCTAAAGTTCGAGAAACTTTCCCAAGTGCTGTGTTTGTCCATTGTTTTGCCCATAAATTAAATTTAGTTTTATGCCAGTCCATCAATCACATTAAAGAGTGTAAAGTATTTTTCGGTACTTTAAGTGGCATGGCTGCTTTTTTTTCCAAGTCAACAAAACGTACACAACCTTTGGACTCCATTGTCCACAAACGATTGCCCAAAGTAGCTCCTACTAGGTGGAACTTTAATGGAAGACTTGTGTTAACAGTATCTGAAAATCGTGAATCACTGATTGAACTATTTGAGAATATAACAGAAAATAATGAAACGCGGGATTCAGAAGCAATAAATAGTTCGAGGGGGTTTTTGGACTGTTTGAAACGAGATTTTAATTTTAATTATTTGTTGAACATATTTTCAAAAATATTTCCATTCTCGGACAATGTTTTTAATATATTACAAACTAAAACAAATGATATTGCTTTTTGCCTAAAAAAAAGTGGATGATTTTAAGTCCATGTTAAGCCAAAAAAGAGATGACTTTGACCTATTTTGGGAGAAAACGATGACGTTAAATGTAGAGCCACAAGCTAAGCGTCTTCGAACAGACAAGGTGGTTCAAACATCATACAGACGCCTCTTTTATGAAATAATCGATCAAATTCAGCAAGAAATAAACTATAGATTTAACGGTTTAAATGATTTTAAATTCCTCGAGCTCTGGAATTTTGATGCATTTGAAGGAAAAACTTTTCCAGAAGATGCGTTTAAGTCTCTTCTTCTTCATTATGGCCAGTTCTTCGACCGAGTGTTACTGCGATCTGAACTAAAAGTGATTTACGAAACTGATGACATTAGCGCAAAAAATAACGCTAAGGAACTAACGCAATTTTTAAAAGACAAGGAGTTGGAAGATGCCTACACCGAAGTGTCGAAATTGTGTGAATTAGTATTGACAATATCTGCCACAAGTTCATCAGTAGAACGCAATTTTTCAACACTTATACGTATAAAAAATTTCGTGAGAAATTCAACGGGACAGGAGAGACTTTCGCATACATCGCTGTTGTCCATTGAAAATACTGTTGTCCGTTGAAAATAAACTTCTCCAAAATATGTCGGAGCATCGACGTTTTTATGATGACGTCATTGACGAATTTGCAAAAAATGATCGAAGAATCGAATTACATTACAAATAAGTAAGTTTCTAAAAATTGCTTCTCTTTCTTAAAATTTCACCGCACGCCCCTGTAGTGTCATAAGCAAAAAATAACTGGCGAACTAAGAGTTTTAAGTACCATGGCAACTAGACCTAGTTAACTTTTAAACCTTCTTAGTGAATACGGGATAATGGATATTCAAGCAATGGAATGTAACATAAAATTAAAAAAAAACCATTACTGAAAACAGTGTTCACAGCAATTGGCACGGTTTTCTCCGCAAATGGCGCTCTTGAATTGATTGTTCATTAAGCATTTCTATTCCCAAAATACTGCAAATATCCTGTTTGATTGAATTATGCAAAGTGGGTGCCTGATCCGCATCTCCATCCAGGGTTTCACTAATTCATGTTTCAAATGTCATTCTGGACTCGGGTTTAAAATTATATCTACTTCGGTTGGAGTTGTAGATAACAAAGGAATTGATAGCAGTAATATTTGTCATGTCAAAAAATATGCATCCAGCATTGGTCATTTTTTCGTTTTTCTTCTACAGTTGATGTTGGAACACATTTGATCGAATGTGTCTACACCGTTTGACAAATAAGAGAGCATAGGTTTTCCTTATCAAGCAGAACATAGCCTTTGGTTTTTGGTATCTAATAGTTCAGCTGGTATTTCAGCTATGTTCTTGTGCAAGGTCCCAACAAGCGCGAGGTTATATGGAGCTCTCAACAGTTCTTCAGCTACACAAACAGACATTCTTACGCGTGACATATATACCTATGGGTCAGAATCTATCATATATTTTAAGATTGAGTCACATAACATGACAATTTTAATGCCATATTTGGCCGGTTTATTCGGAATTAACATCCTAAACTTGCCTCTTCCTCGAAAAGCCAAGAGCTGTTCACCTATGGCTGTATATGATGACGGAGTATATGAAGTTCTACAAACATGTATCAGTATTTCCCAGATATCAAGTGATACTAATAGGAATAAAAATCTATTGCAAGACATGCAATAGGTTACTCTATAAACATTTCCCGATAATTTAGGATCAAACATATTTTTAGCATTGAGGTTATTGTTTTTTATAGCACCTGAGAAAATAAGAAGTCCGATCAATTCAAGAATTTCCTCTCTTGATGTTTCAAAAATTGTTGAAGTATTCTTGCTACAGCTCTTCACTTTATCTCTAATGCGTTGATTCGTGTGGAGAACAATAGTATCAATTATTTCATCACTAAAGAAATGACGATAGCAGTTGCCGGTACAAAATGAATAATATTATATGCAGGTGTTCTCATTGCCCTTCGTTCTTCTGTACACCATCGGTAACCAGTTTTACCTTTGAGTGATGTTTTCTGTAGGATTAAAATTATTTGCCTTGCAGCAAGCGTTGACAGTGGAATTCTTTAGAGTCGTCTTCCGTTTCTGCTATAGAGGTCGTCCTATGAATATCATCTCTATCCAACGTTTTTTCTTTGTCACTGGTATCTGCTTCTCACTGTCAGAATCACAGTTATCGTGATCGTCTGAATGGATTTCTTCAATTTCTATAGCATCTTTATCACTACCACTATTAATTGACAGCAATTCATCTTGATTTTTGCCGCTTTCTTTATCAGCTCTAATTTAGTCGACCGTCTATTGCGGCTTTATGACATGACCAGACTATTGGCGGATGCTTTTCGAGGTTCTATAAAAAACACACGCCTAAAGAATATTTATAAAAGTCGTATTATCATAAGATTGAATCGGGGCAATTGTGGCTTGGGGCAAATGTGGGTAGCTCCATTTTCTTTTTTTTACTGATAATCTGAAGCAATTTTTGAGATATTCGAGAGTTCTCTGCAGATATTCGTAATAACACTGCAATATCTTATTAGTTATTACTTTAGGTGACTAACTATATCAACTATTTTCAGATCTAACATCGAAAACATTAAGAAGGCTGCCACTTTTACCCCATATGCAAACGCAGTGGGGCAAATGTGGCAACCTCTGTGTTGCAATTGTAGCTACCAAATTACAACTCAACTCCTGATGGCAAGAAGTGGCTGTCATTGTTGGTGAATGTACTATTGTTAAAAATAATTGTGACTGACTGTTATAAAATTATTAAAATAAACTATAATAAAAAAGTGTGCTATTTATTTAAAAATAGTAAGAAAATACAAAAAGCAAACAGAGAAAAAATACACTGTAAAAAACTTAAATATCTCCCTTGAAGCGGTAGGCAAAAACTCGTGATTCAAACTGAAGCTTCAGAAAGTTTTAATGTACCAAGAGCTCTCTGAACCTGGATGGACACTTGTTTTTTCCGCAGAAAAAGAGTCGATAACCGCAGATAGTGTAAAAATTATGGCTAAATGGAATTTTGGGCTCACTAAAAATCAGTTTTGGATGCTGTGTATGATTAGGCCAGGTGATGATTGGTTTCGTGGTTTTACATCCCGTCATAAATTAAGCTTAAAGTTACCAGAACTTAAACAAAATGGTAGGTATGAACAATTTACATTAAAAATAGTATTTGCGTTCTACCAGATATGGACCGAACAACTTTTAAGTTCAAGCTTGTTAAATAAACCGAATCAAGTATGCAATCTGGATGAAACTGCATTTAAGCATGATCTTGTCAAGGTAAGAGTCATCGGGGCAAAAGCCTGAAAGTCTTTCCAGACGGACTGCGGGCGCTGGACGAGTGAATACGACAGTTTTGGCTTGTGTTACAGCAGGGGGAACCAGGTGACCCTTACATAATTTTTAAATACAAAGGAACCGTAATTCGATCTAAATGGAAAGGTGATAATTTGTACACAGGTACAACATTTGATGTTACGGAAAGTGGTTGGATGATGACGGAGGCATTTCAATACGACTAATATTAATACTTTTTGATGGACACCTCTCCCACATTTCCATAGATTTAGTCAAGTTCGGTTTAGAGAATAACATTATTTTTGAAAAACTCCCTGCTCACACTGCAAGTGAGTTACAGCCACTCGATAAAGTTCTCTTTCGACCTTTAATGAATCGCTACAATAATATTTTGTTCGAATGGCAGAGAAAAAACTGACTAAGCGACATATATGTGAACTCGTTGGAAAAGCCTAGCGAGCACTTATGTCGAAAACATGAAAAATGGTTTTGAGGTCATAGGCTTGTTTGTGTAAAAAGAAAATCAATTTCCAGTCGACCCACGAAAAATCGAACTTTTTCCCGCAAACGAATTGCAAGTCTTTAAAGAAAAAGCTGATTACCAAAGGTTAGTGCAATATTGTGACTAACGATCAAGCACCACCAATAGGACAACCCGAACACGTGGGTTCCATATTTGAAACCATCTTTTGCAGAAACTTAACAAAGTGAAAAATACTTCCAGTCGTGCTGATAAGACACCAGAAGCACTATTATCTGATCCGAAAGTTATGGAGATTCTTGAAAACAAGAAAAAGGCAAGCGATGATAAAAAGAAGGTTGAAGAAATGAGAAAAGATAATATACAGATAATATACAGAACCAACAATTCCTAAAAACTAGAAAAAAGTCAAGACTACTAAAAGCAGGATAGTTATGAGTAGCGAATCAGGGGAAGATAATATGGTTCTAATGGATTTAGTCAACAAGGAAAATGCAAGGGAAAATAAAAATAAGGATAAAAAAAAATGAAAAAGTGAATTTACAGACTACAGTGGAAACGAGAAAAGGTAAAGAAAGAAAAAAGTTAACAGTTCTAAACGCAAACCAGTATCGAGCAGCGGAAAATAAGAAGATAAAGAGAGATTGCTCATCAATAATTAAAGGTAATAGTAATTTAAAGGCACCATACATTTTAATGCCATAATTTCGAAGGAATGAAGAAGGACTTTACTGTGCAGTTTTTACGACAAATACATATTGGACGGATTATAGAAATTGATAAAGACATCCTAACAATTAAATTCTTAGTAAGAAAAACGTATGCAGAGAACCTGTTTGATTGGCGTAAAAACGATGACGTCGTAAAAAACCTTGTAAAAAAAATTGTTTTTTTCGCCATGGTCCATTTAATATTATTTAAGCGGAAACATGTGAAAAGTTATTTAAGCACATAGAAAAATTTAAAGATCAAATATTTCCCATAGAAGCATCTGATACGGACAGTGACTAAACGAGTTTTTCATTTTTCGTATAACGTATTTGTTGTATTTTTACTATCTTTGGAATATTTCTAATAAAAACATATCTTACTCGTGCAATTCTTTGTTTTAACCTCTATTTTTAAAATCGTTCTTCAAACACCTTGGGAATTGTAGGAAATTTTTAAAATGATTCGTTAAATATCTCAAAAACTAGAACGAATTTCAAGATGCAATAAAAAGCAACTATTTAGATGTGTTGATAGTAGATGCCACTATTGCCCCAACGTAAAGTATAGAGAAACTATAGCGACCTGTCACATTTGTCCCCATTTCTGGTGCAATTGTGGCAACCAGTCATGATAAAAAATGCAAGACCGAACCTTGTATTTAATGATCCAATCAAAAATCAGTAGCAAATGCAAGTATGAGTTTGTTTCCTTCCTCAGAAACTTCAAAATGTCACTACTTTTTAAATAGTTATCAAAATCGAAAAAGCACTAGGTAGTCACATTTTATTTCTATACCATTTTCAAGAATATTCCCAGTCAGGGATTGGAGTGAGGAAAAGGCCATTGACTGTGATCTTGCAGCTTCCCAGTTTCTTGTACATGGTGTCCTAAATTCGACTAAATTAATGGGGACCTCAGAAGCCGTTAGAAATGCGAAGTCGGTGAAATTACGTTGACCACCACTCCAACAAGGGGGAGAGTTTGCAAAAACGTCTTGACCATTCGGAGGGTGGCGAAAAACCACCCTCTCAAGTGGCATTTAATTTTTGACTTTGGCGGTTCTGGCCCAGCTCTGACCATCTGCACAAACTAGCTAGTTTCCTTATGTTAAATTCAGTAAACCCTTAAAACGTTAAAAAAGATTCCGTCAGTTTCACTTTAAACTCCATCTTATTAGGTAGTCATTTATTTATCAATCAAAAGCAGTCTAGAAATAAACAACTGATAGAAACTGATGAAATTAAATCTTCTAACATTGAAAAACTGGCCATGGCTATAATTTTGATTTGATAGAATGAAAAGGAAGAAGTGTAATTTTTGATTGGCTTATTTTTAATGAGTGTAAATAACAAAATACGCAATTTTCTTCTAATTTGCATTTATGTTTTTAAATAGGTCAACTGAAAATGAGGATTTGGACAAATTTAAACTCTAATGGCTGTAAGTCATATAAAATTCATGTAAAAGGCCTGGAGTGTGGGGGGCTATGAAAGAAGGTTGAAATTGTATTATTGAGAAACAAATTCGCTAAAGATAATGATTTTTTAAATATGTATTATGAAGGGATGATTAACGGTTTAGCAGACATAATAAATACTCCTGGTCTGTTGCAAATAGAAAACAAAATCAAGATGTACATGTTCAAGCAGGAGATTCGTGTGTAGATTTGCATGTGGCATAAATTATACACCAAATGAAACAAATGTATTGCGCCAAAGCTTTAGTAGGACAGACATTCATCAACTCCAACGCCCGATATTTAACTGCAAAAAATAATTAGTTTACGCACAGAACAAATATTTCTTTTGTATTTATAATAATGTTTAATTATTTTTAAAAAATATCTTATATTATATTTAATTTAACACCCCTCTAAAAAGAATCGAGCCGTATTGAAGAAAAAATTGCCACACTGAGGTAGTTTAGGCATCGAACCCCAACAGATTATATTGTGTGTCATATCGTTGGTTTGGGTAGACATTTCAAGTTCATTTTTGTAAGGGGTTAATGTTATGACTTTCGATTTACAGGGGGGACAGGTGAGATTTCAAACGGACAAGCGGGAGTATTGAGCAGGCTTATGAAATGGTGGGTCTGGATCATTAGAACCGCATAGCTGCGGTTCTTGATGAACATTCGCTTGTTGCATGAGTCCTACTGAAATATCACTCTCATTTGCAGCGTCCTACACTTGTTTCAATGGTTCATGAAAGCTGTAGTTCTTCTGAACTTTATTTTTTTTTCATTGAAATTGGACTCGGAAATGAAGAGACCATTTAACAGCCAAATACTCGTGGCTTTGTAGCCGTTTATTGCTATTTCTGCAGTCCGGCATTAATTAAAAGCCATCCGTAATAATTCTGCCCAGTCAGAGCTCGATTATTCAGCAGCACCCATTGCTTGATTTCCTCGGTATAGTAAAGCTGAATTGAACCCATGCATGTTTTTTGTGTGACTGTAATTTGTGAGTCGAATGTGACAGAAAAGAAATAATTGACACGTTGTGTTGTCTAGCTAATCTGATCCCATATATATTCCGAGTATGACTGTAATGACAATCGAAAATTAGCAGAATGGAGTTACCTCCGGTTGGTTTCAAAAACTGTATAAAATGTCGAAACCACTCAGTAAATATGTGTTCTTGTACCTAGCCACTCGATTGTGCGGCATAAATTGTGTCTACTGGTACACCTGGACGAGCTGATCATTCCTATTCTTTCGTGAGAAAATTAGCATGGGCGGAACATGCTTTCCTCCAGCACAAATCGAACAGGTTTGACGTTTGCCCGTCCTATCAATAACTGGGAATTTTATTTGGACTGAAATTATGTTTTTTGTATTAACTTTCAAGATTGTAACGTTATTTTTAGAAAAGCCCAAAGCTCGGGCAAATGATGTGCTAGTTGGCCGACAGACAGACATTATGGTATGGTATCTATCCAAATGTACCCAGCTATTTCATTTTTAAATGGATGAGATATGCCGTTTCTAACTGCCACATACGCCATTCGACATACATATTTTCTTGTTAGAACGTAAAACTGGGCCTCCATTTAAAATTCCAGCTCAACTCAATTCAGAATGAATAAACAATTAAAAAATAAACACACAATTAATGCTGGTAAAACTTACCTTGAAAATATATTCGAATACCGGGAAAAACGAGCATAACCACGCTTCACTAATACCAACCCAACTGAAAACAGATGGAAAAGAAAGTCATTTGGGACGTAATAGAACTAGTTTCTCACCCAAAGATATAGATGGCGCGAACTATTTTCTTAGATTCCCAGGGGGCCTTTATTATTATTTGGACCCATTCCTCTCCTATATCAGAAATTTAAATTTCTGGTTCATGAAATTCTTTCATAAAATACAATTCGTACAGTGAAAATATACCTGTATTTTTGAAAAATATGCACTTACGTATTTTAAACTGAAAAAAAAAACATAATATTATGTCTCTTTCCTATATACTATTATTTATTAATTTATTTTTTAGTAATTATGGTGCAAGCCGACCTTTAGACCAATTAGTAAATCAAAATCCGGCACATCAGGCATCATCCAGGACGCAAACGACAGTGTCGTCGGCGCAGGAGAGTAACTCGTCATTAACCAATGGGAGATCCATGATAAATAACACAGCCAATAGGAACAAGCTAACGAATATATCATCAGAGTCAAGTCCTCCGCCCTCGTCAGCTACAAACATTCCATATAAAATTCAAAAGGCTCAGGTTCAAGGGAAAATGCTTAGTTTAATAAATATGAAGGGGAATATTTTTACGGAACATTTGGTCACCCTTCAGGACTTGGTTACCAATTTTTTTAATGGTGTGCCTTTGCAGAACTGTCAACAGGTTATGCAAGTGTTAGGTATTGAAGTTTATAAAGCTAACGCGTAAGTATTTTTATTTATTTATAACAAATTCAGTAGAAGACCCTAGTTCTAATTATATACTAGAGCTAAAGAGCATATTAAGCAGTATATGTCAAGTGGAGGAATTGTAAATGAAATATGATACTTTTCTAAATAGTAAGGTTGTTTTTTAATAGCGAAATTTTTATCAGGATTTTGGAAGGGAGTTGCTAGTGATCTATCTGTAGTATATCTTTAAGCAGTGTAAACTCGATTCTTTTTGTATTATCCGAAATATCAGCCATTTACAATTTCCCCGTTTCATTTACAATTGCCCCTTGATTTCGGGGCGAGTGTAAATGAGGTTCATTTGTAATTATGGCGGAAAACCTATTTATATCTAGGGTAGTTCGAAACAAACCATTTGAGAACCAATACTTGTCAAAAATTAATATTTAGTATCAAAGTTTATTTACATTTACCTTAATGAAACGTATTTTAATAAAAACAACGTTTATTCAAAATATACTAAGCAATTAAACAGTTTTATCCAATAACTAATAACTAATAAAAATCTTATTGCACTAATCTTGACTATTCAAACACGCTTACAGACCCAGAAAAATGTATAGCAACTCTCTTTTTGGGATCTGGCAGAATGGCAGTAATAGAATCATATTCTATACATGTGCTTGCAGCAAATATGGTGGAAAAAGTGTATTCTCGGCCGAAACAATTAACTATAATTTCGCCATGTTCTTCATCAATTTTTTCATTGCAAGGAACATATTTAAAATGATTTGTTTTGCTAATACCTCCAATAAACTTCAGTAAAAGTTTGGTTTCAATTTTTGCCGTTTTGGTTATTGATTTTCTATTTCGCTTATATCTGATCCAACTTCAGAAATAGAGTCTTCAGCTTTAGAATCGCTTTCCTCAACTTTTTTCTTTTCGTCTTTGCTCCAAGTTGTTTTATTTTTCTATTTTTTACATTATTTAACTTTCTTACATTTTTCTGTTTCTTCTGTTCTTCACTTTGTTCCATTTTTTAAGTACTTTTTTATTTGCCAGTATCTCCCCATATTTTACAATTTTTTGTCTAGGTTTTTATTTTTTTTAAGGGTTTCTTTATTTTCATACTACATTCATAGATTGACAGAATATTTCAATTGTTTTATTTAGTGTCTTGATAGGTGAATTTATATCTTTTAAAGATGTCCACGGAGCAGGCAGTAGTACTGAAATTTCTGAAGTTGTTGCATTAGAATTCGCTAACTCAGCATACTCATCGAGATTCTCAAGAAAAGCAGTGAAAGTACTTGGAATGTCAAAATTTTCTTTGTCGTGGTATAATTGCACTTCCTAGAGGTTTTGTGAAGCTGAGTGGCGCTAGGACTTTATGGTATAATATTAACCTTTGCAACTGGTCCCTCAAAAAGATTTTGTTGTACCTCCTTGTACTTCGTTAAAAAGTAGGAGTCAACTCACTTTTTGGGAATTTTGTGAGATTGACTGGGAAAGTACCAATTGATGTGAATACTTTAATAATATTCCCACTTTTAGTGACTCTGCCCAGAATTTCAACAAATTTCAGATTTACATAATCAAGCGTTTCTTTTTCCGATCTGCTCTTTAGTAAAAGTTATCAATTTTTTTGTCCAAGCTGTTTTCATTGGTCCAAAATTGCGTTTATCCAATAGGTGAATTTTATCAATGAGGTGAATATTTGTCCGTCATGCATAAAGAAAACTATTTGGTCAGGTGAAAATTGAGGTTCTTCAATTCATACATTTGATGCAGTAGCATACAATGTTCCAGGGTATGCCTTTACTGATATCCATCTTGGTTGGATAGATGCTCTTTTAAATATTATATAAGGCGGTAAATATGACCTATCTGTACATATTGTAGCCAACACGGCGATTGATTATCTGCCTGAACCTCCTGTGACGCGAACCATTCCTGCAATAAAAGAAACTATAAATAAAAAATTAAGTGTACCATCGTCACCAAAAGTATCTGAGACACCACCATATTAGTTCTTGAACTATTATATGATTTTTAGTGCTATATATTTGTCAATCTATGAATTTTAGGTTAAAGATGATGAATTTACCGCGATGGAAAAAAATTTAATCATTCGTTAATTAATTATTGAATTTAGCTAAAATTTTTTTTGATGTCTTGATAAGTGAATTTATGTGTTAAAGATGTACAATAAGCAGGTTGAAGTACTGGAATTTCGGGAGTTGTTGCACTAGAATTTGCTAACTCAACATACTCATCAAGATTCTCAAGATGAGCAGTGCTACTTGGAATGTCAAAATTTTCATTGTCTTGGTATAATTGCGCTTCCATTGCTGGAGATTTTGTAAAGCTGAGTGGCGCTAGGACCTGATTGTAGAATGTTAGCCTTTGCAGTAGATATCAAGATTGGTCCCTCAAAATGATTTTGGTATCTCATTGTACTTCGTTAAATCAGTAAGAGTCAACTCACATTTTGGGAGTTTTGTGGGATCGATTGGGAAAGTACCAGTTGATGTGAATGCCTTCATCCATTCGAGAAATTAACGCGCAATGTTGCCAAATGTGTTGAGGAAGCCGCCAGACGAGATAAGCTACCGCAGACTCTTGCCAAAGATAATTTGCGGCTATCCCCCGATGTATATATTTTTCTATGGCGCCTATATTAACCTCTGGAAACGGCAACGGTTCGTCCCAAAAAAAAAAATGATTTTTAGTTACTTTGTTACTCGTTACAAAAAAAATATTTTGCTAGTTATGTTGTTTCCTCCAAATTTTGTTGATTATGAACCCGATTGTCTTATTTACGATGTGTTTAGTAAGAAGAAAATATTTAGCTTTTTTTTGATTAACTAATTTAAAAAAGTCACAATTACTTTTCGACTTATTTTAAAAATGTACGGGGTTAGTCATTATATTTTGACACCTACCTACATGGTTTATTAACGAAGATAGAGAAAAAGTGTAAAAATAAAAGCTTTAGGGTTTCTTTTAAACCGTCAGAATCCGTTGTGAAAAAAACAAACGACTATCGCATGCCTATCTATATGCCCTAAAAATATAACGAAATCCATTTTTTTAAATGGAACACACTATATTTTTTTAATGTTTATGAATGTTTTTTTTCCTGATTTCAAAAATATATAGCTTGACTACTTTGGCGCAACCCGTTTTTCAATTATTTTGGATTATCTGTAACAAGTTTTGCATTATATTATAATATGACCATAGACTTATATGGCAAGTAATGTTGCAGTTAAACTAAAATAATGAATAAACGCCTTGCACCAATATAATCAAATTATATATTTTTGAAATCAGTAGAGCATGGCATTTCATAAAAATAAACGATATACAGGGTATTCCATTAAAAAAACGTATATCTTACCCTACACTTTTTGTATTTACACCTTTTCTCTCTATCTTTGTTGATAAATAACCCTGTAGGTGGTTGTCATAATATAATAACTCACCCCGTACATACCCAAAAAGCAAAAAATGTTCGTCTTTCTGGATAAGTTAATAGGTTTAAAACTGCTTTTTGATTAAAATAATATTTAGCGTTGTTTCTTTGGTTTAGTTATTCATGTTTTGTAGGAACAAGTTTATTTTCTATTAAAATGTATGCTTATTCCTAGAAACTTTATTTCAAGCTAATCTGTGTCAAATTTCAACCTCAAAGATTATCAGCCAAATTCAATATTCCTCTTTCAACTAAAAGATCTCTTCTAATATTTACGAATTGGCAACGCCGCGTCTCGTTCCCGTTCGCGAGTGGAGGGTTACCGCACAAAATAATATAGTTCCGGCGAGCATTGATGTCTCCAGACCGATTCAAGGCGTTCCATTTAAATGAATTATCTATTGCGTAAGCTATAATGGATCTTTACTAATACTCTCACTTTTCAGTGACTGCCCAAACTGCACCCAGAAGTTTAACACATTTTAGATTCACATAATTTTTTGTCGAAGATGTTTTCATTGGTCTAAAATTGCATTTATTCAATGGCAGAATTTTATCAGTCATGTGAATATTTGTCCGTCATACATAAAGAGAACTGTTTGGTCAGGTGTGTTATATATCTGCCTCTTTTTCTATACCTTTTGAAAATTGAGGATCTTCCAATCAAGCTTGGTTAAATATTCTGAACAGCAATTAAGTTTTGTGCAACCGGCTGTATGAGTTTACTGCGATGAAAAACAATGTAATTGTTCGTTAATTAATTACCGAATTTAGCTGAAGGTTACATTTTTATGTTAGTTTCACTCATGAAAAAAATTAGAAGAACTAATTCTTTTAATTTTTAACTAACAACCCCAAACTAAAACCTAAATAAATAACTTAATATTTTGTCATGTGGAACTATTATGTTCGATTACGTTGCGTAATATTTCCTAACCAGATCTCTTATATATTCAGAGGTTACTTGGTTCCAAGCTAGAACAATTGATTGTCGAAGATCATCTTGATTACAAGGTCGAAATCCTTCCTTATAAATTTGTTGGTCATTTCCTCCCAGACGTTCATTATTATAATTATTTATATTCTGATTTCGCAAAATATTTTGAACTACTTAGCTCTATGTATAGGGCAATTATCCTGTTGAAAGACAAAGTTGTTCCCAAAAACTAGCCTCACAGACGGTTACATAATGTTTTCTAGTATATTGCAATATAGATCTGCATTAAGCCTCTCTTCAGTCACTGTACACAAGTTTGTAAACAGTGTTTATATTATATAGAAATATTCCTTTACTAAAGTTTATTTATTCGAGATGTAACGTTCAAAGAAGCTTCTGTGTATCGAAACATGTTACGTGTTGACAACCAATATAGTGAAAGTGTTTGTAAAAATAGTTTTGTTTTTACATTTAACATAATTTTAAGCATTGTTTTGTGCCAAGAACGGAGATATTTGATATTTTCAATACTCATTAAGATTTGCAATAACCGAAATAACCTTACGAAAAAACAAATTAATATTATGTAATATGTATGTACCATCGTCACCAAATGTAACTGGGACAGTATCATATTAGCTCTTGAACTGTTTTATGATTTTTCCTGTCAAATTATGAATTTTAGGTTAAAGACAATGAGTTTATGCAGTATAGACTTGAATAGCTGGCAAAAAGGATGTTTGACAGCAGCAGTTGTTCTTATTTCTAATTTAATTTTTATTTTCTATATAAACCACCTCCGAATCCTCAATTTAATTTAATTTTTATTTTATTTTACCTGCTGTATAAACTTACATTTAGTATCACTCATGAAAAGTAACCCACATCACACATTTTTATCCTTCTCGACCAATAAAATTTTTAAAATTAAAATTGAAATAAAACTCATGATTACCAATATTTTTTAAAATTAAGAAATATATTTCACAAATATAACCTAACCATAAACTATTAAAAAATAAAAAAAAATAGACCTAGTTCTTTTTAATTTTTAACTAATAACCATAAACTAAAACTTAAATAAATAACTTAATATTTTGTTATGGAACCATTATGTTCGATAACGTTGCGCAATCTTTGAGGCGTGCTTAAGACCAAGTCTCTTGTATATTTTGGGGTTATTTCGTTCCAAGCTCGAACGATTGATTGTCGAAGATCATCTTGATTACGAGGCCGAAATCCTTAGAAATTTGTTTGGTCATTTGCCTCCAGGCGTTTTCATTTGGATTCAAATCAGGGCTTTTTGAAACCCAGGGCAAAGTTTCGATATTATGATTTCGCAATTTATTTTTCACTACTCTAGCTCTATGTATAGGGCAATTATCATGTTGAAATACAAAGTTGCCTCCAAAAACTGACCTCACAGAAGGTAACATAATGTTTTCTAGTATATTGCAGTAAACATCTGCATTAAGCCTTTCGTCAATCATTGCACACACTTCTGGACCTCTGATACTTATCCAACCTGAAACTCACCATATCTCATCCCAACAGTCTATACACGCGCAGTGTTCCATTGTGGCATGATTGAAAAGTTTCCTCGTCATACAATACCACATTCTCCCAGAAATTATCTTGATTTTCATATTTCCTTGCAAATTCCAACCTCCTTTGCTTATTAAATTCTGTAAGGAATATTTTATTAGAAGCAGCACGATTCCTTAGGTTTGATAACCGTATCCTTCTTCTTGCAGTATTTGCAGAACCTGGAAAATTGATTTCTTCTTTAGCCTTTACTGATGTTTGAAAACGATTGTTTCTAAGTAACTGCACCAATTATTCATGGGCTTGATTCGGTGTTGAAACATTTGGACGTCCCGTTTTTGGTCTCTCATTGATATTACCATATTCTACAATTTTTTTGCTTGGGTAACAATACGGTGTTTTTGCTTACACGCACTTCTGCTGCAATTTCTCTAATTTTTTTTCTATCCCGAAGTCGAGTAAAAATTATTGTTCCTCCTTTAGCTTCGGTATGATGTATAAAATGTGGACAAATTAGGTATTTGCTTTCAAACAAAGATAAATATTGCTTTGAGATCAAAAGCCAAAGACAGTGTCAAAATTAAAAAGAATGACTTTGACATTCCAATCCTAGGTTAGCTTTGGCATTGCCATTCCAGGTTAACTTAGAATAATAGTTCAGGAGAGTAAAATGAGTAATTTTTGTCCCAGTTACTTTTGGTGACCATGATACGTCAGAGTGGGGAGACATTACTTTTTTTTTAATTAATTACGCTTCAAACACTAAATATCACGGCAATATTTTAGAAAAAGATTCAAATTGGCGTCACTCCGCCATTTTTTTTCAATATGCTTGCTGTGAGACGACTTCGGCACTACTCTGAACACTTCCTGAAATATTCATCTAAATCGGCCAAGCATTCCGGAGTAATCGGTGTACATACATAAAAAAATACATAAGGTCGAATTGATAACCTCCTCCTTTTTTGAAGTCGATTAAAAACTCTACACCCAGATCCCTAATTACTTTGAGATCAAGAAGATTCTCCCCACTGATGAAATCAGAGCTGTGGAACGTTTCCCTTCCCTAAAGAAACATAGTTGCATTTCACCTAATTTAGTGAAGGGTATTTATCGTGGAACAATATTCTGCAGATACAGTTTACCTCCCATTTCCAACTCATTTCATTGCACATTATTTTGCCATTAATTATTTAGAAATTGCAGTAATTTTAACTAGAACAACAATATATTTAAATAAGCAGCAAAAAATAATGATCAAAAAATGTATGATATCGTATTCAATGATTCTCATGGGGGTCTTTTAAACACATGCCTGTACTTTAACGAAAATTGATTCTGTTACGTCAAAAAACAAATTGGATTTGCCATTTTTTATTTTTCTTTTACTAATTTGTAATTTATCACATTTATATGTTCCCAGCTTGTCCCAGATTATTACTTTCTTTTCCTGCGGGTAATAGCACGTTGGGTCTGGTCAGTGCTTTAACAAACCGTTTATACTTTACATATTATACAGGGGTTTGCAAAAAACATATCTAGGCTTGAAATAAGACATACTTGTTATATCCAATTTTTTTTGATTTGGTTTTTTTCCCTGTAAATTTAAACTGGATTAATAAATTGGAGCAACACTAAGTATAATAAAAGATGTGTAAAATTACTTTTTTGTATGGTGATTTTTAGCAGTATTACCGGCCAGTGGCGAACAATGGATCGAAGCATAAGAAAATTCGGACACGGCTGTTTTTAAAAAGTGCCGAATTAAAACTTTTTTTTACATATTTGTGTTAAAGACATACTGGTGTTTTATAATTCATATAAAGTATGTCTATTTGTAATTTACTTACTGAGCACGGGAGCATCATTTGAAGCAAACTGAAAAATCGTTCAAATTGGTAGATAAAGCGTCTTGCATTCGATTGTAATTTTAGAATGGATGCAAAATATATTCAGTTGTTATATATAACGACTTATTAGAGGCATTTTTGAGCTATAGTGTTGGATTGCTAAATAAAAAAAAAGTCACGTCAGAAGTGAAGTACTCATTTCTGTTTTCTTATGTCATAAGACTTAAAAATATGAAATATTTTTAACAAAAAAATGAATGTAAGCGGTGTAAGTGGAGATATTATATGCGATGTAAAGGCCCAACTTTACTAGCACACAACGTAAAAAAATTGGCTGTCTTAAAGTGCCACTGCAAAAAATATAAGGTTTGTAAAGTGAAAATTCTTGAATTTATGAAGTGAACACGACACAGTGCACGTATTTACGTTCTTATTGCTTCAATTCGACTTTTTTAACTAGGAGATTTGAGAAAAGTTGTTTCAAACTGTTAGGCTTTTTACAACCTCTCAAATAAGTTGATACTTGACCACTGTTCGATTTACAAAATATTTTTTCTAACTACCTCAACGAAATAGTTTTATCTACCTTACTTCAGAATCTGCAGTATGAAAAGGGGCCCAATCTTATACAGGTAATAGTTTACTAGTTAACTAATGTTCATTTAAGAATCCAGTTATGGTTCTAAACTAGCACTTTCAGGAGCCTGTTAGTTTCAGAGCGATTGAAGGGTCAATTTAGGTTCTGAATGTGAATGGAGGAGCAATTTCAAGAGCAGATTCAGATCTACTGAAAGTCGTATCACTAGTAGAGGTTCTAACCCCGTCAAATAATTTATATTCCGGTATAAATAAACTGTTATTCGAGTGAACCCTAGATTAAATTAAAAAAAACTAACAAAAAAGCCTTACAAAAAATTAAAAATAAGTTTTTAAGGAACTCATTAAGGCTGCAGAAACAAGTAGTGTACTCACTACAAACCCAGTTTTCCTCTTTAGCAAAATAACAGTGATCCTAATGAAAATATGTACAAATAAACAAGTAAGGCACTTATTTAAAAAAATATCGCAAAAAAATAAGATTGTCTGCTGCTGCAGTAAAAAAACATCTCTCTGGTTCTATTTTCGTTGGTGGTATAGTACATAAAACGTCGAAAGCAAGCTATAAATTAGGACCATGCGGTCCTCCTTTTTGGAATAAATCCATCTCTAGGAAAATGTCAGTTTTCAGACTTTTAGCTCTTTTCTGGCCCAGGTTGAAATAAAATGTACTCATTTAATGCTTGATCCAGCCTTTCTGAGATATGGAATTCACGCATTCTGTAATATCTTCATCATCATCAGAGCTATCAAGCAATAATTTGACGATTTATTTTATGTTAGAATTCGTTAAGAACAACATTGCTTATTCGGTATAATATGTATTATGCAAGTAGCGGAAAATACTGTTAGACGTTGCAAAGCCGTATCTCGTATCTGAATTACTTGTTTTATTTCCATACACAAAGGAGGTGATTTTTTGTCAAGGCAACGTTTCAAAAAACGATAAAGTAGTGGAAAAGTTCCTAGAAAAATACATTTTTTTGTTCTTAAAAGTGAGAATTTTTGGATTTTATTTTTGGTTTATTTCTTTCTATCTTTATTTTTGATTTGTTATAAGTATCTGAAGTTTGTAAACAAATAAAGCATCCGAAAACGATATCTTTTTATTAACCACCATTTAATAAAAATTAATGAATTGAATAAAAATGTGTGTTTTGTTTTCAGTTTCTACCCACGCATATTTTATGCTTTTGCCGAAGTCCTATGGGTTGCAGCCGGATTCTCCGGAGCCTCAATAAGTGGCGCTGAGTGTTATACTTAGATTGTAGACTTTTTCTACTCCAGTAGACGTTTGGTTTTATCTCCCTGGATATGAGCCTGCCTGATGAGGGTAATGGCACAGAAATCGGTCTCGGGAGGATAACCTCGACTGAATCGAAAGCATTTCTTCTCGTAGGCCATTTTCCTGCAAAATTAAATATTTTTGTTTTTTCTGGAAGAAGAAAATGTCTCAAGAAATTTTGAATAAAAATGTTTGAAAGCAATATATATATATATATATATATATATATATATATATATATATATATATAATATATATTGTTTAAACATCTAAAAAGGTAGCAAAGGTGTTTATTTTCAATTATTGTTTGTTTCAAACTTAATTAATCCTACATTAGATTTATTCAAATAATATTTGGCGAAAACGTCCAATATTTCGAGTTTATTCTAATCCAGTTTAAAAATCCTAAATTTTTATTAAATACACTTATATCAAATGTATGACTTGCCATTGTTTTACCAGATAGTTTATTTAGATTTATCACTTTTTATGATGCCTATACCATTTGCTGCGTAGCCATTTTTAAGAATTTGGATAACAAATGTTTCCAAAACCATTTAGCAAAAAACATATATAGTTAGACTCTATTACTTTCACGATCTTTTCAGAAAATGTCGGCATCTAGATACTAATGTCTCGTGATATTAACGTTAACGTACTCTGATAACAATATGCTAATGGTTTAGCATAAACCCTACATTTTTTTTCTGTTATGTTAATCCCTTATATGGGTTGACAATTACTCTTATGGAAAAACAATACCCACATTTATAATACCATAATAAATCTATTTTTAGGTACATACGTAAATATAACATCAGAAAAAATCATTACTTACTATAACCTACATCTGCTTTGTATAATTTCACGTCCTGGGGGTTTTTAATTATTTCAAACTCATGTTTGCTTAACAAATGTGGATTTTTATCTATTAAAGTTGTTATGCTGCTGTTTTTTAAGACACAAAATCTGTGCGACATTAATAGAAGACTGTTCCACATTTCAACCTAGCCTTACACGTACAACTGAAGTATTAATTTTTGTTACACACTTTTAAAGCAAATTGGGCTTTGTAAAAGATTTTCTAAAACACCGAACTAATCCTCTTACTTTCGAAATAATGAAGCTCTCAACATGTATGTTGTTGCTTTTGCTCATTGGATTTTTTTATGTCTTTCTCAAATTGTTTTTGGTTTTTTTTTTTATAAATTGTATCTATATCCATTAATTATGGAATATCTAAAAATGCAAGTCAGTTTCAATAACTTGTAATTTTTTTAATTGTAAACCAATTTTTTTTTGCTTTTATTAAGAGTCGGGTAACTAATGCCTAAAAAGGTTTTCTTGTATATGGTGAGACATAAAGTTTAAGTAAATGTAAATTTCATAAAGTTTATGTTGACAGCGTAGCTAAGGCCAGCTAAAAAACTTTTATCATTTTTTATAGTACCTTAGTTAGGGGCTTAGCTATAATAATTATTGGTACACATATTTCGCCATGCAGTTTCAGGTACATACTACTAATTATAGAAATTTAGAATAATGTGCAGGCATTATTATAATAGAAGGCTATTATAACAAATTTTGCTACATAGGGCCAATATAATTTGCAGTACATTCCAGAACATAAGATCTTAGTTTTTTGCCTTTTCAGTAGAATAATAAATACCCTATTAAGATTTTGTACATAGTTGCCAGGTGTTACAGTAAAAATATTTATAATATATATTATAAACTATAAATTATATTTATAGCTTATTTTACTTATTTATTTATTAGTGAAGTCATATTGTCTATCTATTTTTTACCTACATATTTATTACCTGTTTGGAATCTCTTAATTTGTTTATAATATAGGTCTGCTGACTAAAGGCCCGAATTAGTTTCGAAAGATACCTTTAAGTGCTTCCAACGCAAATTATGTATTTCGTTTTGTTTTATATTTACCAGACTATGGTTACAAGAAGCTTTAATAAACAAAGTGCTTTGCAGAAACCAGTGAACTGAAAAAAAAACAATTCCTACGATTAAGGGTATTGTACGAAAACCATTAGTCAGCAAGAGGAAAAAACGGAAAGATTTTTAAATACATCATCTAGACGATTTTGAAGAGGCATCATCAAGAGAAAAATATATTCCATGTATGCCGAAATTGGACAAAATAAAATTGAAACTGCTGCAGAATGGAAGCAATATACATTGTAATCGATTAATTCTTCACAGAATTTCCTTACAAATCCACGTTCCGAAAAATTAACAAAACACAAGTAGTTATGGCGTCACAAACATTACGAATCATGCGAAATGTAAATGTAAAACGTAAAACCAATTTAATGCATTGCAGTCCCTGCTGATTATAAAAACATCAGGTTTCATGACACCTCATAGACAACCGAGAAATGTGACAAAACCCTTGCCGTAAGAGACAATGTAATAGGGGCGAGATATCTATATCACTAGTTTATCCGGACATTTGTGTTCATGTTCTGCGTTAGGATCAAGTTGATATATATATATATATATATATATATATATATATATATATATATATATATATATATATATATATATATATATATATATATATATATATATATATATATATATATATATATATAATATAAAATAAAAATAATTTAATAAAGGATAAATTTAAAAGTATTTTAATAGAATCCTTAAAATAACAAAGACTGGACGCTATTCAAACCAAAGTTATAGAAATTGGAATTTGCATTGGAGCCTCCAACATTTTTATAGTTGTATGTCTTAAAACGTCTCATGCGGATTTTGATGAAGTTGAATCATTTGGAATGGTTGGTTAAGTAGCTTCCCGCTTCTAATCGAGGTATAGGGATATACAGGGCACAAACGAAAGTGATGTAAAATGACCTAAAAGTTTTGATGATCCCATTTCAACTAAAAAAAAATGCGGTTTGATTATTCGATTTTTACGGTCTAGGATGAAAATGTCAAAAATAATTCACCGATTTTTGAAATTTTTTCTAGAGATACGATTTTTTTGCTGAAATTTGATTTTTTTAAAAAACACGACCTTGTATTTGTCGTTGGATAATCGATCCAACTGTATATGTTTGCGTTATACAGTATGTCCTCAAATCTGACCATCTAAAACGTGCATATTAAACTTACATTCATCTACAAACACACATTTAATCCATTTTGCTAATCCCCAGTAGGCATGTCTAGCTATCCACGGTTTTCGACAGCAAGATGTTGTCTTGTAAGCAGAGGGTAATTTGCTCTTCTTCTCTCATGAAATCTTTTAATAAGGCGTCTTCTGATAGTTTGAGATAATGCTTGCACACCAGTTACTGCTTCAACTTGTGTCGTATTCGGGGCGCTGCAATTGCTCTTAAGTGTCCCTCTCCTCGTGCTGTATATACTCCTGTGGTCAGATGCCTCGCCAACCTACGCCGGTATTACTTTTACTTACCTGGGGCCAAAATGGGATCATCAGGTTTAGGTCATTGTGTAGAGTTTTGCTTATAATGACTGTCCGCAATTTTTGGGAACATCCTGTATAACGCAAACATTTACATTCTGTGCGGATACTTAAAGTAATGTGGTAAACGTAGGAACAATTGGATAAAATATCCAAGAAACGATACAAGGTCATGTTTACAAAAAAAAACAATTTTCAGCAAAAAATTCATGTCTTTGGAAAAAAAGGAGGTTTCAAAATTCGGTGACATTGCTGTTTTACAATTTTCTCCTAGATATATATATATATATATATATATATATATATATATATATATATATATATATATATATATACCGACCGTAACAAAAAAATTAGGTTAAGTACAATTACAAACTTTAAAACTGTCAAAATATAATCCATTTCGATACCAATCTCGGTCTATATCGGGATAAAAATATTCCGATCCTTTTCAGTTCAAGTCAATCCCAAAAAATATAGGACTGAATTGAAACTCCGTCCACTTGAAGGACGAAAATATCAGTTAATCGTCGTCTATATCCCGAGTTTCACATGGATGGACTACATCCGATCGGTTCGAGGGCAATTTACGCGACATATACGCACTCATAGACCATAAAAATCGAATGGTGAATCAAATCGCATTTGTTTAGTTAAAATGGGATCACCAAATATTTTAGGTCATTTTACAACAATTCATTTTGAGCCCTGTATGTCCCTATATGACACTACATATTAAATTGATACCTCGATTGAAAGCTAGGTAACCAATCATTCCAAAAAGATCAGCTTCATCAAAATCCTCTTGCTACTTTTCAAGATAGACAACTTGGGGTAAAAACCTAGGGTGGACGCTTCGACTGTTGACCAGTTTATTTACCATTTCTTTTTCTCAGAAATGGAAAAAGTACTTTACCTTGTTAAATATTTGTAGTAATTTTCCTTTCGTACTGTATATATGGAATACAGGGAATTCGTAGTTTTATACATACATATTATAATAGTATATTAAACGAGTGGTTTTTTTTCAGAGGCCAAATGCAGGTACTTATGGATAGTGGTAAATGTACGAATAGGAACGAAATTGTACCTTTAGTTCAAGTAAGAAATGTGATAGACTATATGCCCCAATTAAAATATATGTTAAATGGAATGGGAAGTGACGTACCAGCAAAAAGACAAAGAAGTAGCTAGGGGTCGGTCATATGGAGGCCACCATGGACGAATGATGAGCCCCCCAACTTCGAAGTGCCAGCATCGATAGACGACTCTCCGCACTTTGCGGTTTCTCCTACTTCCGATATGATTCGGAATAGATATCACATCGTTCCTAAGCTCGAAAACATGGCAGAAACTTATGGCGTAGGAGAGGCGTATAGGGATCAGATGTCAAATTACTTTCTAAATGCAACAATCCAATATAATTTGGACAACAGTTGGTTAAAGCAAGAAACGGAGGTTGAAAATAATTATAGCTTTAATGATCCTCGGTATAACTGTTATTGGTGAGAAAGGGCACTTACATTTATTTTACAAAGTTTGTTCCTATAAGAGTGTAAAAAAACCCGTACGAACCTTATTTAAAGTGAAAGTACAGCGTAATGTAATATATGGTTTGTGCTGATGTTTTATTTTTTTACGTTTTCAATGAAACTCTAAAAATTGTGCATAATGTGAGATTTCATACAGATATTTCGATTTAAATTAATTATTTTTTAAAAATCAGTCAACATTACAGCGTGTTAAAGAAAGCGTCCTTAATCATACACATTTTGTTAACAATTTTCTCAAAAGAATTCTTTGTAAATGTTGGAGAGAAAACTGGCTTTCAGAAATGATGAAGGGAAACATTCACGGTTTGGACCAGTGAAGAAATTATGGCTCTTTGGTGTAGATCGTGTGAAAGCGGAATTACTTTCTTATATTTAGCCTACGAGTTCAGAAAACTTTTTGATTCAGTGATTAAACTCACCGAATACAGAAATAATTTCACTTTCACCCGATCTACATAAGAACCATGAGTTATTTAACGAATATCATCTTAACACCAAAAACAGTAGCTATGATGTGACCAGTATGTAGCAAAATAACACTAATTATTACATTACATTGAAGTCAATTTAAACCAAATAATGGTGATGCTTACATATACAGGGTGTCCCCAAACCTGATGTAACCAGACGATATTTCATTTTTACATTTTTTTTACCTATTCATTAGACTCACAAAAGATTTGCTAAATGCAATTTTTTCTATAAATTCGATTCATCTGAAAGGTACCAAAATTTCTCGGAATTTTTATAAATGAACTTGTCTTCAATTCGGGGACATGTTTTTTGTTGTGTCATTGTTAAATTGGTGTTGGCTACTTTTCTGTTATTATTCTCAAATTTCTCCCCTTATTTGCATTTAATAAATAAATAAAACGCTAGCTTTGGTTATTATGGTAGTTTTGTCTTCAGTCTGAAGCCAGCATTGTGACTGGCAAACAATGGATCAGAATGTTGTCTTTGGAAAAGAGGACTTCGCGTAGCTTTTTATCTCTTTCAGTAGTACAATGCAAATTAATGGCATTGAGAGAAATAATGTACAGGATGTTGGTTTATTATTAATAATTAATATTCTGTCCCTTCACATTAGTCTGATGACCGCTGTGTTTTTTTAATCACTAGCTGCGTTAGGTATTCCAACCAAAATCTCTATATTCGATTTCTGACCCCATTGCTGGTGTTCAATGTAGCCTTCTCGACGTTAAGGTGTACGCAGAAGTAGATCCAAGTCGGAGCAGTAAGAATAAAGTCCAAAACATTAAATAATACAGAAAAGGGACCCTGTGGATGTTTTATATATATATATATATATATATATATATATATATATATATATATATATATATATATATATATATATATATATATATATATATATATATATATATATATATATATATATATATATATATATATATATATATATATATATATATATATATATATATATATATAGGAAGGAATATTTAACTAGAATAACTTCTATAACTTAAAAAAAGATACATAATTTGAAAAAAGAGGTGCACCCGTCAAATCTATTTTTTGGATTCCAGATCTTTTACTAACGCCGATTTGATGGTGACGTTATCTGTGTAAAAATTATGACGTCAACTTTTTTTTTAATGGAACGCTTCAAATATTATTTTGGGTAGTGGTTTGCACTTTCCTATATTAACTTTTTAAAAATCTGTTAGCCGAGGTACAGAGGGGTATTTGTTTACATTTGTTACAGGCCAAAATTTTTTTTTTTTTAATATTAGTTATCACAAATAATGATGTATATTTAAGGGTCCTTGTTAACAAATAAACTTATTTTAGAAAAAATAGATTATTAAAATTATTGAAAACTAAAAAATGACTATATAATACTTTGGCTAAAATTTCGGTTCTGCTTATTATGACGAATTTTGACGATATTTGGTGCGAATCTGAATATTCATTCATAAATATTTTGTAAAATTTTATAGAAAATCGGTAGCAAACAATATTAAAATGTACAATATTACGTTGTTTCGAAAGGATATTAAGTCAATAATAGTCTATTAATTATGTCCTTATTGCAAGATATACCTAAATGTTTCTGGAGAAATTTTGTCGGTATCATCGGTGTCTTTCGAAAGGTATACTCTATTATTATAGCTCCATAAACAGTGGATGCCATCTACATAATTTTATGTAGAATTATGCGTTTCCTCATAAAAGACTTTTCAATATCTGCTTTTTAACTACTAGAAATAACCAAGAATAAAATTTTAAACCTTTAAATGAGGTCTATGTCAGTGCTATCTAGATCAATGCTAGGAATACGTGATGCTATCGCGGGATCGGAGGATATTCTACGAGTTTAAACGGATGTGTCAAATTTTGTCATTCGTTTGATTTCATCGAATCAGGGAATTTCTCCCAGTTAAATGATACCCCCTGTATATCAGACTTAACTGAAATTTGTCTTTTTTTCTGAAAACAGTTATTGGTTTGTTCTTGTAATCATGTAATCACTTCTTCGACGTTTATATCCACCTGACAATATCGCTTAGATGATAGCGTCACCTAAGGGATCACCTAGGGGACCCCTAAGCGGGCGATGGTGATTTAGCTTTCTAGATTGCTAAACTACTACATCTTGTTGTTCACATCCTCTGCGAAAAATTAGCTTCATATTATGAAGACGTTTTCATTACCGACAGTGTTCATTAGTAATACAGAAAAGTTAGAACTATAAAATTAAAATTTGTTGCAACTGAAAAATCTATAAAAAGTACGAATTATTAAATTGGTTCCAATTTGTTTTGGTTCGCATGTTTCTTTTATACAAAGTACTAGTTCATTACCTTCCTGCTTATTTTCCAAGATTTTTTTATTCTCCAATAGAGTTGATATTTAATCAGACAATTTTTATCGCTGATTAGACCATGTCGGAAATTCAGTTTTCAACAGTCGCATCCGCTCCAACATTTATCAAGAATTTGTAAAGAAAGAATATCAAAACTTGCTTGTCCAGCTCATCTGAACAGCTCAAAAGGAGTTGAAAGTGCATATTCAGCTATTTTGGTTGGAATTGACCTCTGAATATTTTAACTTTACTTTCTAGTCAACACTACTATTTTTTTTCCAAATTTACAATGAAATTATTATGTAAATATTTATTTGTTATCAATTTATTGCTATTGCAAATTTGTTAATTGAATGTAATTATAAAATTGACCTTACAAAATTCCTACAAATGATCCCGTACTAGTTGAAAACGTTTCAATATCCTTAATTTCTTTAACACTGCTAAGCATGTTAGATTAGTAAACAAATAGCCACGGTTTTTTGAACACGCTGTTTAGAGTTGGTAAGTAGTTTGTCGCATTTGGTTTATAATGCCTCTTTTAATATGGATTACAAATTCTACCTTCATTGTTGTTGAGAAATATCGATATAAAAACATTGTTTCTTTTTCACAGGTTGTTTGACAAATTTAATGATTGCGATTAGTGTTGTAAAGTATTTAAGGGTTCCCGAGGGAATTTTTTTATGACAGAGTAAAATAATGAATGTTTGGTAAACAAAAATTTAATTTTCCTACCTCTTTACGGCTGCCATAGAGTCGCCATTGTTTCTCAGCTTTTTAACTCTAAGCATTTTCTGTAATTCTGGAACAACAAAAAAAAACTGGGAATTTAAGGTCAGTACTTTCTATTAAATAAATAACCAGCATTTTTATAAATTTCTAAATATTGTCTTAAACCAATTGAATGTGTTATTGTTTCTTTCGTAATAATCGGTAGGCCTTGTGCCCATGGGGGATCCCAGGTTCCTATAGCTATCGGCAAATCTTCGCTCATCGGTGGCAAACCCCATTTCGTTTAGGTGGCTCATGGATTACGAAGAGCTCTGACAGCAGAGCGCCCTTGACTCCAGTCAACCAAATACCGTTACACCCAGCTCCAAGTCGTTGAACTAAGGATGTACTAATTCGCTCAGCTCTTGCCCTGTTGTCATGTTATGATGATGGCCTTTCTCAATTGAAACGTCTGAATAGTTTAATTACGTTACCCTGTGTCACAGTTGGATATTTATGATTTTCCAAATTTCTGGTATTGTGACCTGGTTTCATGACTTTCGCTGTCTATATAAATGGGTCACCCGGGCAGATTTTGTTACTTGGGGGCTCCTCTTCCCGATTCTAAAAGAAACTCCATCGGCGCTCCCCAATTGACCTATTTGCTTACTTGCTTTATAACTGGCGAATTTATTGTCTTTTCTTAATAACTTTTTATCCTCAGTGGGCCACGTGGGTCACCACTGTGGACCGCGAGGGCCATAACGGACGTAGCAAGCTGGCGAAGATCTGGGACACCGCTTCCTGGATCTTCTCGAGGCTCATGCGGGTTTCGCTGTCTTTATTCTCACTTACGCGGAAGTTATTGTATTCCCTATTCCTTCGCCTTTTTACTAACGCAGGAAATTCCATACCGCGTCAATCCCAGAATTCCTCTCTGTGTCAAGAGAATCAACGCCTTATTGAAGGCGGCCAACATACACACTGCGCCTGGGGCGGCTGCTTGGATCCTTGGGGCGCACGGGCTCTTTTCAAATTTCCAACAAATTTCAAAAGATCAAAATGAAGTGGTCACCTCAATAAAAATTTAAAAGCCATCGGGCCGACTATAAACTTATATACTCCCTCCGGACAATTGTTATTCCTATAGGTTACCGTTCTAATACTTAATAGCACACTATACCATATGTCTTAATATATCACTCCAAGTGTTAGATTGGACTGAGATTAGGACTGTTGGAGGGCTATTCCATGACTTCAATATAATATACATTTAAAAAGTTGACAGCATCTTAGGCATATGTAGCCTAGAGTTGAAGTGCTGTAAAATGAGATCATTAACAAAAAGGTTTACATTTGGTTTTGCGATTTCTTTTAAGTCATGTAATGCCCATGTCTTTCCAATGTCTAGTTGCTCGGTGTGATCACTGAAAAATATTCCAGCCCTGTTTTTTTTGTGCAGCAAGGCAGGTTCTAATATAAAGTCAGGATGATTTAATAATAAATAAAATGTGGTTTATTAATAATTTACATCAATCGCTTGCATTTTCTTTAAATTATTCACTAAATTTCGATCAGGGATGTCTCTGATCGATATTAAGCGCACATTGGTTTGTACACACAGAAAAATATCGGATATTTTATATCAGTCTATAATAATTGGGTCCAGTTTAATTATACCCATTAAAATAATACACTGATGGATTTGTGAAATAACACAAGCAGAATTTAATTTATGTTTGGAAATAATTAATCGAGGAATTTTAATGATTCTTGAATTAGCCACAATCTTTGTGTGCATACGGAGTCTTCGAATTTTTATTTCTGTACAGCTTCTGAAATATACCGGATTGAATATGTAGTAATACTCAGTAAATTTTAAACTGCCATGTAGTTTCTCTGTGAAGAAAAATTTGATGGTTAAATTTACATGATTGGTTTGGGTAATAAATTATTATGCACCCTAACTTTGTTCTTTAGCTCCAAAAATCCAAATATAATAAAGGCGTTCAAAAACACGTTATTGCTTCATAATATGTTTGATTTGTCCTATAATACCTGCTTTAAGTGAAAATATTCTACACTGTTATTTTTATTACCAATCAAAATCAATGTAAATTTAGACATAGATTTTTTCTTTATGTAGAACTAAAAAACAACATGTCTACATTATCGAAATTTGGTCCAGTATGTAGCCTTGGGAAAAAAACCACATGCACTTTACCAATACTATTATGTTCAACCCGGTATATTTCAGAGGCTGCAAGGAAGTAAAATTTTCGTCGACTCCTTATTCTGACAAATATTGTGACTGAAAATACACAATAATTATTAAAATTCGTCTATTAACTTAAAACATATACTTTCCCAAACATGAGTCAAATCCTGTTTAAGTGTCAGTCAGAGTAGCTGAAAATCCTATTTGTGTAAATAGTGTGTTTACATTTGAGCACCATTTAATTTTTAACAACCGGAATAAAAATAAACAATCATTGGAGACGGTCGTTATTCTCCACCATCTCCTTTTAGGGAAACTTTACCAAATTGTGATTATGAATTGTGAGCACTACTTCATTTCACTTCTTTACAACAGTAATTTTAGTCAAGCTAACTTTGCAGTTTTAAACGCTTCATCAAAAGATGCAGTAAATCTTTATATCTTAAATAATTTCAATTTCTTTTGGATTCCAATTTTTAGCTGACTGCTAGGCTTAGTTGTAACATGAAAATTGTTATTACACACTAAGGTTAATTTGAAGTTGTCCAAAGCTTGTATACTTTTTTTTAGTACTTCTAAAAATATCTATTGAGTTGTCTTTTTTTTGTACTCTGAGGAACTGTTTACATTTAAATATACACTGCCCAACTTGTTCAAATTCTTTATACTTTCACAAAATTGCTAACGTAAACCTATTTTCTAACAGTTTATCATTTAGTGTCTTTTTCGCAAAGAAAATATAATAGAGAGTGAAATCGAAACCAATATTTCAATTTTTTAACTCTTGGTATAACAAAAAATGAAGTTTATTACATAGATAAAGCAAAGTAGAACTTTTTTCAATTGCGTGCTTGTTCAGAAATACACATATATTTTTAAATGGAACCATACTGTGCCTTTTAGTATTGCTGTGATCACAATTCCTACTTGGTTCTTACATATAGAGGGTTGTTAAAATATGACCGAGAACTACCAAATGATTGGGATGGTTGCATCATAACGGCGGTATAACTTGAGTGTTCTTTGGACGGTATAATCTAAGTCTTCCATGTTCATGTTTATTTAGAAGTTATAGCAAGAAAGTATAAGATGTCAGGATACAAAAAATAGCAATAATAAAGAACATTCAATTTTAATAAATATAATAATTAAACTGGGTTGGCCAACTTAAACTACCAAGCTACTCTGGGTAAATAATTTGAATCATTTTGGGACCAGGCACAAAGTTGGCCACTTAAAACTCCTTTGGTCCGCATTTTGCTTATTTTTTAAGCTTTATACTAAAGTTATACGTCAAACTGTAGGTATTGTAGTGCTCTAAACATTTTTACAGAATGAACAAAAAAGTTCTATGGAAGATGACATTTATAAACTTTTATTATTTTTTAAAATCTAAAGATGGTTCACTGTAATAACTAAAAAAACTAATACTGAAAATTTAATCGAGAAAAAATTAAATATTGTACATTTTTTATTTATTAAACCAAAGAGAAACAAAAGAAAGACTAAACATTCTATTAATAGAGTTAATAAAAATATTCGCACATGGTTTTGCACTGTCAACAAAAACGGCAATTGAAGAATAATACTAAAAGACAACTAAATGATTGTGTCATGATATTTTTTTGAATTAATAATTTATGAATATTGTTAATACGAATACGGCGACTTCTCATTCATTACGGAAATTTATATTCCTATATTCCTAAAGAAACAGCAGCAAATTTTCTTTATAATATTATTTGCAAAACATAATTTGTTGTTCTGGAGTAACAGAAATCTTTTTTGAATGCAACACGGGACCCTCCAAGTAAGTTTAAAGGGTGCAGATATTTTTGGTGGCAGATTGACTTGGCATTTTCGAAATCAACTCATCGAGCGTTTTCAATAAATTAATAATTTTGTTCGTGGATTTATAAGTCAATTTTATTGTTATTATTTTTAAAATATTTTTTTAATTTCTGTAACTCAATCATGTCAATGAACACAAAATATCTGTACAATATTTTTATGTTAAAATAATAAATAAAAGCGAAATTATATTAATCTTATTTAAAAATAGGTAGTTTATTTTTTAATTTTTTTTTGTAAAATTTAAATTAAAATTAAATTAAGTAAATTTAAAAGATTAATATACAGGGTGGGGTAAAATATTTAAGAAAAGTAAGTTTATGAACGCCATAATTTCCTTTCATAAAATGTTTTTGGTTCACTTTGTAAATATTGTTAAAGAACTCGACAATATCTACAAGTTGGTGTATTACCTAAGTATGTTGCTTAAAAAATAAGCAAAATAGGAGCCTGGGGAGTTTAAATACAAGACCCTCTCTACAGTTGGATTCAAAAAAAGAATAAATTTCTTGAACCTGACTGTCCAGATTTTTTTTTCTTGGGTTGGCGTATAACCAACTTGAACTTTGCCAACATTTTAAGTATGGTGTCTTGTATTAAAAGTTATCATTAAGAAATGTACTTGTTTTCTTTTATATCCTGGGCTGTTTGAGTTCAATATCTCAGCCCAATCCATTATCTTAGATAAAGTGCCTTAAATAACGATCTCGATAATAGTATGTCATTCATCTGATCAACGTTTTCTTGTTAATGGCATCCTTCTGAAGAAATATTAACCCCTTTTAGCAATTAATCTTCTTAACTGGTTTTAATAACCGATATACAACCGTTTGTGATACATTTTGGACGGGGCAGCTATAGTGGTCTGTCTCATTCCACCACCAACCAGCTCTTAGCTGTGATAAAAAAATGGAAAAGAAGAAAATATGCCCACCTATATGCACTAGATATGCAGAATATATTCACAAAATATGATATAAAAATATACAGGGGGTCCCATTAAAATGTAAAAATCGTAACTTCCTATAGCCTGCTTTTTAAAAACAGCATTAAAAAATTGGTATAAAAATGTTAAACACTCGTCTTTGCCACCTTTTGATACCTTGGTAAACAACATCAGGATCATATGGGTTAATATATAAAGAATTGCTCCGTACATACCGCATATGTACCTATAAATGGCAAAAAATAAAAATATTAATTCCAAAAAAAACATATTTATTAATTAAAAAAATATTACGCAAAATTAATTTTTTTAACGAAACTATTAAATGTTTTTCTATATTATCTACTAAAAAGATTGTCTTTTATCGTTTAGTATTGTTTTATAAGTAGAAAAACCACGTTCTACAATGACACTTGGTCAGCAGACATCTCAAAGTTATTACAAAAAGTAACAGACTTCATTCGATATTTTAACTAGTGTATTGTTTCCTTGTGCTGTCTGTGGCAGGACCTATATTTCATTTTTAATTTTAAATCAAACTAATTCTGAAAAACTTAATTTAAAACATTCCCCGCTTTTCCACATACTTTGCAAAAACATATTTTAAAATGCACAACTCGATAATACATTTAAGAGTAAATAGTTTACATCTAAATGAGCTGCCAAAAGTGACTGATATAAAGATCTAATATTTTATGTAGTGACCGGCGTTATTACAAGAAGGAAAATCTCAGAATTCCGTCTTTCTAATGCATTAAAATGTTTGGGATGGGTTTTACTTAACTGTCATGTATTTTTTACTAAGGAATTCAAATATTTTAGATGCCTATCTAAAAATTGTTGAAATATGAAAACATTGCAAAATATGCTAAATATGCATCTTTACTGATAATGAATATGCCTATCATGAACGATACTTCGGAGGCTATAGCAGCGGCTATGGCACACTTTTTATTTGATATTATATGCCAAGCAATATATAGTGTATGAAGTGAAAAGCAATAAAATTATCTTCCTCTACAAAAGTACATACAAACAAAATTCATAAAAGAACATTTAATACTTTGCTTTATCTGTGCAATATGGTTTTGATTTCCTTGGAATATAGTTTACTATCCTTTAAATTGTAATTTTCTTACAAAAATGAAAATAACAAGGCAAAAAAGATGTCGCTTAGTTCATTTTTGTTGAATCGATAAATCTTTTTCTGTTTTCATAATACACAATAACGTAACCTTATTATTATTTCAACAAAAACTGGATTGTCAATTGGACACCAAACAAAGAGTGTGTAGAAGAAATCTAATACTTTGTTGCACGCTACATGGTTGGATATGAATCTATTTTTTTTTCTTATCCCGAAAGTGTCTGTTTGGCAGATTCTCTCGGAGGGGGGCAAACGTTCTGGCGGCTAAAAATCACTAAATGAAAAAAATCTGGAATTGCATACATGCTGATTTTTACGCAGGATATTCTTTAGGCAATGTTCCTATTTTGTGTCTTGCATTATTTGGCTAATTAATGCCAAAGACCAATTATACTTCGATTGGCAATCCGCCACATTAATCTCTCAAGTCGCCGTTTAATGGTGTTAATATTAGCTCCCATGCAGCAAGATTTGATACTATGTTGCCAGTAGCGATATTTAGATCTACTTGTTAAGAAACATTTAAATACGTATTTCAAAGGATATTGAAAATTAAAATGCAATTCAAAGTTATGTTTTAAAGAGACAAAAAATTGCTAATTACGTTTTACGGTGTTACGATACGTTTTAAACCTATTATACAGTAAAAGAAAACTTGCATTTGTTTTATTTAAAGAAATTTTATTTGAATATTCTCATTTTTATCTCAAATAATAAAATAAAACTTACTCAAGAAATATTTTTTATTGACTTTTTTATAGAGAAGAATATGAGCTATACAGGGTGTTCTCAAAACTTAATAAATTAGATAGGCAACACATAGAATGTCAGTTTATCAGTTTTAGCCTGCCTTTTTTTTTTCAATATTTAGGCCTTTTTGTATATTTTGACAAGTAATTAGATGCATATATAAATTTAATAATATGTACATAACAAGCGAACTTGCATTGCATTAAACCGATTCGTACGGGAATTTAACCGGCAGATGAGGAAACTTCAGGTTGGATCTCAAGTCTACTGAAAGACAGCAAGTTGGGATTCATTTAGGAGGTACCAAGTATTTATTTTCCAATCGCGGAATTGCCTATACAGAGTATAATTTGTCTTTGCTAATACTTCATGAAATGGGACATTGTGAACACGGTTAAGTAAGAGAGTCTTCTAGAAATACCGAGACCTAACAAGACAATAAAAATAATTATAATTTATTAGTTCTTATTTCAATAATAGAAAATAATACAACTTTGAAGTCAACCGAGTTGAAGTTCGGTGTATAGCTATAGAATAAAAAAAGCAACGAGTTTTTGCCTTGCCTTTTTCAAAATTTTGAGAAAAAAGGCAATTCTTTGCAATTTTAGACAAAACCATTTCTTTTTTTTAAACAAAAACTTTCTGAAAACAATATTATCAAGGACAATTATTAAAGAAATTTCCCATATGGTGCGGACTTGATTGGTCATACTGTATATTTAGAATAGCCTTTATGAGCTCTTTAATTTGATACGTATCGCCTTGAGTTGTCGAAATATATGTTTTTTTTATATTGGACAAAGTGGCGCACTACTTTCGCCATTTTATTTTTTAAAAGCAAACATAGCTAAAAAGGTCGCGGGTTATAGACGAGTCTTTTGATGCATCCTTCATGAAAATTGGTCGTGGCAATCAGCATGTATGTAGTAACAAACAATATTGCTAAATACATTCACACATACAAACACACATAGATGGCTGTTAAATACGTTACCCTCCTTTCAAGGCTCAGTCGGTTAAAAAGTTGCTGATATCTTAATTGTGTAATTTAAGGTAATACATAGACAGAAAAATGCTTGTATACCAACATTTTATAAAAAGAATCAAGCGAGCATAGTAGAAAGATTGCAATCAGATATGAGAGATAAGGATAACAAAGCAAAAGTGAAAAACAAGGTAAAAAAGAAAAGTACGTGTACTATGTTAGTAAAATTGTCTATAGAATAAAATAGATAATCAAATATAGCAGTTTTGAAGATCCAAATCATAAACAATTATTGAATTAAAAAGTTAATCTGACATTGTTAATTTGTTCTAAATATTTAAAATTTTCATTTGTAGTTAATATTTTAAAACTGAATTTAAAAGGGACCATAAATAAAACGGAACAAATAAAATTAATTAAATAAACAAATGTGGTAAAATATAGTGTAACTGAAAAGTTATAGCAATTAAATGTTGGGTTTATTAAGAGAGATCAACTTCAAATAAACCTGTGTTTTTATGTTAAATTATGCATAAATGAAGTAACATTCAGGTTTAAAATGTATAAATCGATGTTTCAAAAAGGTTTAAAGTATTATTTTTCTATTTTAAAAGTGGCAGTATTTTATTGTTTAAGTTCTAAGAATCTCACACCAAAGCATTTATTTTAAAATATTGACGTTCCTGAGTATGACCTAGAACGTTGGGATGTTACAAATAAATATTGCTTTTCTAAGTGGCATTTGTATAGTTAATTTAAAGAAAAATATCTGTCCATAGCATCCATTATTATAATTATTTATTTTAGATAAACAGTATAAGATAGATAGCTGTTAACTTAATGTGAATTGTCCAGGGTAGGGGTTAAAATAGAACTATGTAATCCGAAAAACCTTATAGAAATAGTTTTTCTATTCTCCTTTTGTTTTTAATGTTTTTTGGGATCTGATCTGTGCGAGTAATTTTTGTAATCGAAATCAACGTAATAAATAATAAAAAATATCTTTGGTGACATTCATACACCCGTATGTATGTATAGAGGGGAATCCCTTGGCCGAAAATCCGTGTGTTGAGTGTTGCCAAAATTAAAACAGACACAAAAGAATATTTTTTGTGAAAGTTTTTTTGTTCACCACCTCTGCCTGTGATACACCAGCAGATTTTACAAATCAGTATTTAAAATAAATCTTTATTGGTTTTACAAACTTAATTAAAAAAACACTGTCTTTATGGTCAGAGACTTATATAATTCTAACATCCTATCCTTAGACTTTTAGCGTGATGTTATGTGATAGATTTTTTGTATATAGTCTTAATAGTATTCGTATGATTCACATTTTTCCATTTGCACTTTTTACCTCTTTTAACTTTTTACTGGTTTTTAATTTGAATTTCATTGTAGATCGACGTTGTTTATTTATCTGCCCTCATGCAATTGTACTTTCTATAATAAAAAATAAAAACGTTATAAATAAGAATGAGTGGTCCAGTGTTCGTAGTATTTTAACTTGGTGTCAGTAAAGAAATGTAGTTTTGGATATTAAAAAGAAACTTTTTAAATTCATATTGTGGTTCAACAGTTAAATAAGATCAGAGTAAAAATATTTCATACGGTAGTTGTGTAGGCATTTGAGATGTATATACTATTTTTGAAGTTTAATACTTTTTTTTTTTAATTTAAAGGTTTCTCGCAGTATATCCCACTGTATGCAGAGTATTTACAAAAAATCGGGTTTTAATTTTAAGTTGCGATTACAAGCTTATACCCCTCACTCCTTATCAACGTTTTTAAAGATTAATGTCTTTAGTTATAATTGAAGAACAAAAAAAAACTTAAACCTATTTTTTCAATTAACAGCGTTTAAAAAGATAAAATTAATAAGTCTGTTTAGCTTTCTCTGACTCGTATTACTGCTTTCATTCATCTAAACATGCTGTGGATTAAGGTTTGAATCCAATGGAAATATTTTACCATCTAAAAACAACAGTTTTTCCAAGCTTCCTAAGATTTGTAGGTGATAGTAAATGTTTTCTATTTTCCCGTTACAAAGTATCCGATATGTTCTATGAGATTTATATTGAGGCATTTAGGTGGCCATTCCATTGTTTAGATATTGACTGTAAAAATTCTAAAACCTGTCCCGCAATGAGGCCGAGGGTTATTAGTCACCTGCCATTGGGGCGAACGGAATGTAAAGATATTTTCAAAGCTCATCAAACGAGATCCCTTCTCTGAACATGACTGATCCACCCCCTAAAAGGACTCCTTGGTGTTAGAGCACACATAGCAAACTTCTTTTATTTACACTAGCTAATACCCGCTACCATTTTTCTATAGTCCAATTTAAGTATTTCCTGGCGAGTCAAAATCATCACACCACAGACATTTATTAAACACTCTGTATGTAGTAAGAAAATACATATTTTAAAATTCACCAGTATGCCAGGGTTCTCTGATAACACTGGGGAATAAATTTCAACATTTTTTTTTTTTCTTGAATAAAACCTATTTTTTTGGTTTCAACTACATCCAAGTAACTAAAAAACACCTATTAAAGAATTAAGTTGGCTCGCAAAAAAATCTTAATTATTTGTAACAAAATTTTAATTTATAGGCATATACAAGGAACATGCAAAATACAGATAACAATATATTGTTGGTTCAACAAAAGCAATTAAATAGCACATTTTTATCACTGAATCTAAAGTTTAGATACTCATTTTGCGCTTCTTAGCCTGTCTTTTGAAAGAATGCCTCTGGGGCATCTCTCGTAATAGTCCAGCAGTAGTCGGCTAACATTTCACAGTTCCATTCCCCCTAATACCGCCATTCCATATTTGAAATATCCTGGGCAATTAGGTCTTTATGGTTTTCTGCTTTTATGTTTACCAAAAAATGCGTTTTTAAAGGCATTCCAGCTCCAGAGATAATATTACAATCAACAGTACTTTCATAATGTCTACTTGAAGGGTTGATACATGTTTTTTGTTGCCCGTTGTTAACAATATACGATCAAATCTCAACATCTTACCAATACAGTTTTCTCCTGTGAAATATATAATGTATTTTGTTTTTATTTCACATTTCAGTGTGTTATTATTGCGTGTTAATGAAACTGTTCTATCTTCAATATCTTTTGTGATACTCGTAGAGTAAAGTTTTCATGGTTTTTTCAATCTCGTACACTTCGTATAGTGCTGGTGGAATGGTTAACGTTATACATGGCGAATATTGATCTTTTTTTTCTTGTATGAAAATGAATTGTTGCTCTTATCGATATTAAAAATGAGATTATATGTGTAAAATCCAACAAGTGCAAGCCCAGTTCTAATAGTGAGTAAAAGTAAAAGTGTATTTAACACGCTTGAGCGTCCTGTTAGAGTAAATGTGTTCGACATGACTGATAAAAAATCAATTGTTTTTGTCTTTTGTTGTTGTCGGCAACAGTTTAGATGGCTAAATTTTCTTCGTTTTCAATTATTATGTAATCGAATTGCGCATCTTCCAAAAGTTTTCTAATCTTTGGACCCACAAATATTCCCTCTTTATTTTAGTGTCACTGATTCTAGGGAATTTTTCTTTTAAATAACTGAAAGCCCGGCCTTCTTTGTCCATGGCCTTCACAAAGTTTTTCAAAAAACCCAAATTTATATGCATGAGACGGTACTACAATCTTTTCAGGGGAACTAATGTCGCGCTAGTTACGTTTTTCTTTCCTGGCTCAAAAGACTGTCTCGGTGTCTTTCTTGCTTTAGTAATCCGATCGTGCTCGACTGTCCCATTCGCAGAGGAAGCAGCAGTATTTGATATAACCTAGCTGCATTCCAAGCAAAATCGCCACAACTTTTAAATCCACACTAATTTGCCATTTATATCTTTCATATTGTATGGTCTCCAGTAACAATTTCAAATTGCTATACGTTCTTTTATGTGGACTGCATAACCAATTGGTACTGAAGGCAACTTGTTTCCATTATGAAGTAACTCAACTTTAAGACTAACTTTTGAGGAATCAATGAAAAGTTTCCAGTCTTTTAGATCATAGTCCAGATTTAAAGCTGCCCTTAATTCCTCAATATCCCTACAGGCCAGTTGTTTTCCTTGTTAAAAATGGTGTTAGGTCTTTCTGACGGTTTCGGTACACCGAAACTTACTTCATCTTGAAGTAAATTCCATTGTTGCAATCGAGGAGCCAGTAGTTCTGTTTTTCCTGGGCAATTTGACTTATTTTGTGAGACTTTTTAGTGGGAAGTTCACAGACAAAATCGGAGTCTTTGAAGAGAGTTTGAATCAATTTGATCAGGATCAGAATCAAGGATATCTTCCTGAGGTGGATTAGGTACAGACAATTCGTCACTATGAGGTACCGTGCGTATGGCGGATTGTAAATTTGGATACTGTATCTCAGACCTTTTTTTTTCCCGAAAACCCTTTTTTGATGGAAGGTGTCAAGCAAAAGTAACAGTCAGTAACGTGGTCTTTCGGTTCTCGCCAGATCATAGGAACAGCGAAGGGCATTTTACGTTCTTTTAGCCAACCGCGAATGTTGGGCTCACATTTGTTGCAGCAGTTGCAGGGAGCCCAATTTTTATCCTGGTCTCCAACTTTGCATTCAACATGAAAGTGGTAAGGCCTTTTTATTAAATGGCTAAGAGCAAGTTTTTTTTTCACCAAAGTCACGTCATCACATATATAACAAAAATGATCTGGCTTATTTACACAAACTCTCGACATGTTGCTTAAAACTCTCGAATTTCTGAAATACGAACAGCTCTCGATCAATTGGTGGTTGAAACACATACACCTGGTATAATAAATTCAGGTATTTCTTATTTAATACTTTCCCATACATTAAGGGCATGTAGATAAATTATCATAATAAGCATGGATCTATAAAATCGGGGCCAACTGAGACTTTTGCAAGATATATTGTTAATTAGTATAATCAGATAAGTAAGATTTTGCTATTTTGGTCTGGGAAACATTTTTGCTGTTCCCCAGTATAATCAACCTTTTATTTAAGAAAATAATAAAACTAGACTACCGGTTAACAAAATATTAAACTTTCAAAATAGGACAACATTTTCGTTATGTGTTTATTTTATCCAGGAGTGTATTTTTATTGAGACTATATTACATTTACAATTAAAATAGACCTCATGCCTTATACACGCCATTATATCTACATGTGACGATTTTTAAGATAGTGTAGGTTTCGGTAAAAAACTGCTGATTGGATAGAATGGCCATTTGTTTTTTTTTAGAAGTAAATAAAAATGTTTCCTTTTTTTGTGAATTAGTACTCATATTGCATATAATTTTATTATACAGAGTGCTAAAGAAAAACGAAAATATGGGTACCAGTACAAAAACACATTTTAAGTAGAAAAAAATAAGTAGTAATAATGGGTAAAATTCCAAAATACAATATAGCACTAGTAAATTTATCCTAAATGAATACCTGGTAATGGTGCATTGAATTGGAATTTTGATTGTTTATTATAGTTAAAACAGCTTTCCTATATGTAACATATTTTTCCAAAATCCAGGCCACAGTTTTGCAGCAGTATGTCATCTATAAACTATATTTTCACAACTGTCTCTATTTATATAGCAATGAAAACCCTATTAAGGTCACAGACTTTGAAAATTTGAAGTACTTGTTAACACTGGATCACAATTTTCCGTTTGTCATACAATTTTTCGGCAGTTTAAATCACTTGGAGCAAAGTATCAAAATTATTTTATTTCTTTGATTTGGCTGGAGAATTTCTTAAATTAACAGGGGAAAGAAAAAGGGTATTTTTTTGTGTTTTCTAAATTATATCTCGATTCTTTTTAATTTCAAAATGTTCCTATACATAGTGTAAACGAATTCATGTCCAAGGAAGGAAGGTTATTCATCTCATAGAAATAAGAAAAGAAAAGACGTGTTTATACAAGGTTCACAAACGCTTGGTTTTTGAGATATTGGGTGTTAAAATGTTGATAGTTTTTTAGTTTTTTTTAATGCACTTGCTAAATCTTTAGAGATTTTTAAGTCAAATGTGATACAAGGTATACTATGACTAATTTCATAAAGCGGCTAAATAAGTTTTAAAAAATGTACAAGATGTTATTTTTTTCTGGTTGGGACCTCTTTTAATCTTTCCGATGTTTTTACTACGACGGCACTAACAACAAAGTTAAATTCCATTTAGATGTATGAATGGACATGTTGCTAAATAATTTCTTAATGGTGCGAAATAACGAAAAGACCTAACGGATCAAAAATTTACAGAAAATAATGACTAAAAAAACAGCCGTAATAAAAAGCTCGGGAGGGTAAAAGTGGTAGTAATCCTGAAAAAAATAACATTTTATTGATTTTTCTAAAACTTATTTAGTCGGTTTATCGGCAATAGCCAATAGTATACCGTGCACGAAATTTAATTAAAATATCTCTAGAAATGTACAAGGCGTAGCAAAATTACTAAAAAAAATTAAAATTTTAGTACCTGATATCCAGAAAACAAAGAATCTGTGAACTTCTGTTTATATAATTTTTTTTCTTATTTTTATGAGACAAATTAAGTTCTAAAGTTTTGGATATAAATGAATTTGCACCCTGTATAGATTGTCAACAATATGTCGTCATCGGCAAGTTTATAAATCCCTCTTATAGTTATGATATGCCCTATATAAGAATATGATTTCCTAAGCCGTATTCCTTATATTCTATAATAAATTTAGTTCTCTAAATGAAATATCAAAATCATACTTGAATACGACTGTCATTTTTATAAGATATATGACGTAAAAAATCCCAAGATTTAATTTTATTACTTGTGAATTTAAAATATGGAGAAAAAAGTCCCCCTTATGTCCTCCTATGATAGCAATAATTTGTGGTCACTACTTATAAAGTCATAAGGTTAACATTCTGGTAAATTCTTAAGTTATGATTTCACGTGTGACATACTTATGGAGGCGATAAGTGTACTTATTTATTTTAGTTCTTGCTTTAGTTACATCGATATTATAGTTTAAATACCAACGTAGGTATTTATTTAATCTTAACCATCTTGGTACTTATGACTACTTATGACTTTTTAAGTGTTGGTCACAGAAGCCCGTGTGGAAGATTGATACATTTCTATTATATTCAAATGTAAGAAGCCATCCTATGATCGTTTGCCTATTTTCTTTCCCCAACCAACCCAACACACAACTAACTAACATTTATAACGTAAATTGTTCGGAAATTCAGCTGTATATATTGTATTTTTTATTTTAGGTACTAAAAAATTTTAGTATCTACCCATTTTTTTGGTATATTTGTAGTTAATCAGTTGAAGAAGCAAAAAAACTGCCGCAAAGTAGATAATCGCTGTGATTATTTATGCCTTTTTACTAAGTGTGCGAAAATTCATTGAAATTTCCACAATATTTATGTGTTTATTAAGTAAAACATCAGGATATGACTGTCCAAATTTCTAAGTAACTGTGTCAATTTTTTTATTTACTTTCGTTCGTGTTCATACTGGCAAAAAAACAGTATGATTTTTGTATATTGTATAAATTATAAGATCGTAGTTTAGTAAAACACTACTCTACTTTTTATACTTATACATACAGGGTAATTCAAAATTTAAACCTGAATATTTAAGGAGCATATATTTCTCATAAAAATAAGAAAAAAAAACGCACGGCTATTTAGATTATAAGTGCAAAAAAGTGTTTTTTTTTAATTAAAAAGTAAATTGTTAATATTATTTAACTGCGTTTGGGTACTGATGTAATATAGTGATTTGTCATATTTAATGGGAAAAATCAAATTCGTCAAAGAATTTTAACCGTGGCATTTCCAAGATCTTTTTTACAGTTTAGTACTATTTTTAGGTAAAAAAGGATTCTCTTGATTTAACCCACCCATTAATGATGCTTGGACTTCAGTAGCAGTTTTTTATACTAAAATGAGAGAAATTGTTATAAATATGAGCCTGCGAATGTGTAGAACGGCCACAAAAATAAAAAATTGTTTGCTATCAAATTCCAACCACATATAGAAGAATTTAGTTAAACTTCGGCTTTTAACTCAAAAGTTTATTAAATTAGGTATTTCCTATTTTATTGAATTTCTACTTCCATCTCGGAATTTAAATAAATTCCCTCGTCTAGTTCTCGGAACTTAGTTAAACCTATCCTAATTTAAAATTGAATAGGTTCCGAGATTCAAAACGGATTTTAATAAAAAATAAAAAGTTAGTTACTTAACTAATATTAAAAGATTATTTTTAATTAGCAAAAAAAAAATATTTTTTGTACGTAACGTAAAAGGGCTGTTTCTTAGAAATAAAGCGTTTGCAGACCCACGTATATAAGAAATTTAGGTACTTATTATTTTTATTAGAAAAGAGCTCTAAATTTTACGTTTAATTTTTAATCACCTTGTATAATAACAATTAATATGATTCCATTGTGTTATTTTGATGTATTTTTTTATATTGTTGCATAAAGGACAATTTTAATTTCCAGTAAATAAACCAAAAAATTATACTTTTAGTATACGTTCATCAACTATAGTTACTTCACATATATAAAAGTTGAATGACTAGTGTGTAAGGATGTAGTATATTGTAAATAAATAAATTATTGTACTTTTTTCTATGAAAAAAAGATAGTAAGACCTCTGATTATAAAGACTTTTGGACTGCTTGTTCTTGTATTACCACTTGGTAGGTATTTTTGTTATGGAGTAAGAAACAATATTTACAAAAATAATACCAACATAACTTTAAGATATAAAAAATAAAAACCAATGTTTTGGCTCTCTTTATTAGACCATTATTCTTTTCTAATGTTAATTATGGCGATTTTTTGCAAACAAAAGACCTCTCGCATTTCTTATGGAAATTGGTTTTCGGTGTATCTTTATACTTTGTTGATATAATGCGGCTTTCGACTTCCAGATCAAAATATGTCACTACCACTACACGATCCTATAATCAGATTTTGAGATAGAGGGTGGCAAAGTCTTGAATTTTTTTTTGCTTTAGCGACCCGCCCAAATTTTGCGACTATTTGTATCAATTAACCGGTTTTGGCTAGGTTTTAAATTATTATTTAGTCGTTTGTTAGGTATCAAAGATTTAGTTGTTTGTTAACGCAGTGGCGGAGCAATTTGCCTTGAATATAAACATGATGAACAATAAAAATCTATAAATTCAGCATATTAACGAACCAAACGGCATTTCTGAACTGACGCTAGAATCTTGGTTTCTTTTAAATTTATAATATGCCCGGAGGTATGCTCGTGTTCAACTACAGCAGATTGCACAATTTGTTTCTTTTTAATACATCGTTCGTGTTCCTCAAGTCTAGTGGATATTGAGCGACCTTTTTTCTCTCACATAAACGTCTTCATATACTCTTTCTGTTTGAAAAGGTACAACATCTTTCTGGGATCGCAAGCTCCAATCTTTTTATGTGTACTGAAGATTGTACGTATGTTGAACTGCCCAAGTAATCATTCTATTTTGTCTGTAGTACGATGTATATAGGGAAGAACAACACTACCTGAAGATGGCTCCTAATCATTCTCCTTCCGGGGAGTTCGATTACTATATCTTTTAATTGAACGCGTGATATCTTTACTGTAACAGGCATTCCCTTTCAGAGCTTCAGCCAATTTCGATGTTTTCGATGTTAAAGAGTCTTGATCTCGGATATCGGAATAGCTCTAAATATTAGCGAGTTAATAACCGATTTCTTTTGTGCTGTATGGTGGCGGGAGTTTGCATTTAAGTATCTATTTGTATGAGTCGGTATTCTCTACAAAGAATGTCCTAATGTGCCATTTTCCTTCCTTTGAACAAATATATCTGGAAATGGTATCATTCTATTGGATGCAATTTCTATGGTGGATTTAATATTTTGATGTTGATTAAGGTGGCCAGAAATAAATAGAGATTTTTCAGCCCTTGAGGCCAAACAACTAAAGGAATTCTAATCCATCTAATCTAATCTTAAGAACTATGATGTCTCAATTGACCAAAGCCGTGAAAACATTCGTTCTACATTTGTTATTGTTGTTTATTTCCTTTTTTACACCATCGCCGATTTTGACGACTTTTTGTATATAGGTGGATTTTGGGGGATCAGAAATCCGTCATCTAAGCGAAACATATGGATTTATATTTACGAAAACTGCTTACCTACTAAATAGAATTCTGGAATAGGCAGTTCTCAATTAACACAATTTAGTCGCCGACTTCACTCACGACAGCATTTTTTCTCTCTAGTTTATTTAACGTTTGTTTTATGAATTAGTTACAAGGGTTGTATTCGTCCAACCTGGTTAAAATGACTACTCAAGTTATAGTGACAACGTTGTGCCAACGTCTTGAGTAGTTAAAACTACTCGAATGTATTTCAAGCGGAAGAATCCTGCTTATATAATAATTTTTGCCAACGTGATTTTTACATCCGATAACGTTATAAGGAATTGAATAAGGACCAACTATCAACTACTAGCGCTATTGGTTGTAAATCATAAGTGACAGTCCAAGAATGTGACGATAAATGTGAATGTGACAAACAGGCGAATGCCAAGCTACGTTTGGGTAGCGATTTCCCTGCTGCTTATTTTAAAAAGGCAAATTGAAATGTCCGCTCCCGCTCTGTCATTGATGTCATTTAACAAGTTTTAAAAAATCATGAGCAGATTTTGAAAACAAATTTACATGGCAACGTAGCACCAAGAGATTGATTGATTTTTTTTGATCTAGTCGTTGCATTGTTAAACCATGATCATTATTTACTCTTACCCAGTGGCGTATATAGACATTGCTTCTGGGAGGGGGGGGGGTTGAGGCGAACTTAAAAAAAGGTCTTCAGTTTTTGTTTTCTACCTAATTGAGCGTAAATAATATGGACAACCAAAAAGTCATTACTTTATTTATTTAAACTGCAGGTATAACTGGCTCTGGGGGGGGGGGGGTACCCGCCTATTCCGAAAAATAGGTCCTTACTTTATATCATTTCTATCATTCAAAACTATTTTCTTTTAAAAAACGGGATCTTCAATGCCATTACCAAACGGTGGATTAGTTTATTAAATGTTTTAATTATCTCCCATCTCTGCGAACAAAAACAGGACTATAAAAGGTGCAGAGGGCGCACATTCCGAGTATTGTCGAGTCATTTAACTGTAGTCGGGCTAATATAAATGTAGTATAAATTTAGTAAAAAAAACAACTGAGTGTGGCGCGATTTATATTGTAGCCCGGCATTTTATTTTATTTTATTACAATTAGTCACAAGTAGTCTTGTAATCCTTATGCCGATGACGAAAACAATGTTTATTCCCACCCTTATTCTCCCACATGCGCATCAAGTAACGCTTTGCAGTTGCAGCGATTATTACCCGGGACAATACGTACCGTTTTTTGGCGAAATTTGAGACATACATTAACATTATTGCAGTAAATTTTAAGTTTTGTGATGGCATATTCAAGTTCAGGTATGTGGATATATTTTAAGAATTCTTGATTAATAAAAAATTGTTTTTTTACGGTGAAATACATAATTATTTACACTACTCTCAGAAGCATTGAAACTTAGTTAGGTTCCAGGGCTATCCAAGGTTTGGTTTTTACAGTTTTACAAAGCTTGTTTAATGCTCAATTTAGGATCATAAGAGTATGTTGTCCATATTTGGCTTTTTTTCAGTAAAATACGTTTTAGGGGGCGCAGCAAGCTCCTAGTCGGTATTCTATTTCTAATTTTTTTTTCAGAAAATGTAAAGTTTTACACTGACTGCTACGGAGCTTGAAGGGCTGAGTGCTCAATAGATCAAAATTTCTAGGAATGTGTAAAAAGATTAGCAAATATATAAGATTTGGCATGAGCAAGAGGAAATCTCAAAATTTTGACCTAAATATTTTTTTAAAGGAATAAAATAAATATAAAAAAAATATTTTTTAAAAAAAGCTTTGAATGAATGATTCCAATGAACTGAAAAGTAAAAAATAATTAAACTTTCCTATATAAACACAGAACTTTTAAAAAATTCATTAGTTTCTTAAAAGTTTGATGCTTTATTTTTTAAGTGCGATGGCGTCTTACATCTCAAGCTTTTAAAAAAAATAGTCAAATTTTTAAAAGTTCTGCGTTTATGTAAGTTTAATTATTTTTTACCTTTAATTTATAAATAAAAGCTTTTTTAAAAGAATATTTTTTTACATTTATTTTATTTGGTACTTTTTAGCATTATTTTTACGCACTCTCTATAAGGCATTCACGATTAGACATCATAATATTGTATTGTCATCGCATACCAAACCTCAATCCCAATTCTGTTCTCCCAACTGTTTTAAAGTTTATTTTATAACATTCTTTTAGGAATCCTGTATAAGACATTCACGATGGGACACCATAATATCGTATTGTCATCGGGTTTACGTATGTATACCAATTGATGAGATACATTAAAACTACTTTCATATTCCTACCTTCTAGAGAACAAAAAGAGCCGATGGGATTCTGAAATTTTTTTCTCAATATCTTCGGCGACATCCGGAGTTTCTTGAATTTTGAAAAAGTATTTTGTTGAACACCAAATTGTCCTAAGTTGGGCCTCGCTTTATCTCCTACCGTTTCCTTTATTGAATATAGTGGTGAATATCGAATTGGTAGCACCCTGTATATGTGTTTAAAAGATCTAAAATGTATTTTATTTACATGGAACTACATATGTGAAGTAACAAACACCTATGAAACATGGGAATGTTAAGAAACACTCGCTTATTTAATGCAAGTTATTTATGTACCTTGCCCCACTGAACGAGGTTGGAGCGACTCTAATTTTTATTCCTCAAATCGGTTATGTCGACATTGGGAGTAGACGTCCTGGAATACCAACGTCCGCATGACGTCACAATGCTATTTGGATTATATTGTATCGTTGGTTTTGCCCATGTTTTTTTACAGACTACATGTTTTATACAAACTGGCCCTAGTCTTTAACATATCTAAAATTTCAAGAAATCTCGCCGTTTGTTTAGTAATTATGCAGAATGTATATATTTTTAGATTTTTTATTTATAAAATTTTTGTGATGCATATTGTGGAAAATATTGATCCGCCACTGCATTAATAAAGAACTATTGTCAAGCTTTTTTATATTTAACAACCGGCAAAATACTATAAAAAAACCTAACATATTTCAATTGGCCAAAACTGGTTAAACGGTAAAAATAGTAGCAAAATCTTGGTCGGGTCGCTACAACAAAAAAAAATTGACACCCTCTATCTTAAAATCTGATCATAGGATCAAGGGGTATCAATGAGACATTTTGATCAGGAAGTCGAGAACTGTTTTATATACAAAATTACAAAAATTCACAGAAAGATATTTTACATAAGTGTGAGAGATCCTTTTCGCCTTTATGAGTAAGGCGAAATTCACCAGTTCAAAGGATGGTATCAGTGCAAGACGACTTTCAAAGATTGGCGTCATGGAGTGTAAAGCGATTTTGCCAGAAAGTGTTTTGCCTCGAAATACGCATAAATTCACCAATTTTGTATAAAAGCATAGTTTCAGTTATTTCTAATCGTACTGTTAAAAATTTCTCTGGCAAGTTTGTTTGATACTTTTAGTAGACTTAATGTTACTATAAACTGTAAATAGACAAACATTACTCAAATACATCTTTTAAGTTCTATTACTAAATTTGTTTGATCTTATTTTAAACCTGAGGGAATATCGCGAAAGAAAATAAAGTTTTGAAAGACCAAACGTGAGATAACAGTAGTTATGTTGCTAAACTATGTGTCCCAAAGAGATCTTATGCCCAGGGACGATCACAAATTTGTTAACGGAGGAGGGTAAATAAATAGGCTTTCTACAACCCCTATTTAAATTAACTTTGTGTTAACATCTAAAAAACGAAGGTAAGTCTTTTCTTTCATTTCTCTTCTATAGTTGAATTTTCCCACATTTTTCAACTTGGGGAGGGGTTTGCACTCCATCTATCCTTATTTTATCCCAACTGTTAATTTTCAATAATTTTACTGTACTACTTCAAAACGTAAAAAAATCCTCCTAACAAGATTTTTTGCAGATATTTGCGTTTTAGGACCCTTACGGATACCGAAAAAATGTTTTTCCATTTCCGGCGGGGATACAATGGTTACATTTCGGTAAAAATCCAATATGGCGGAACAAAATGGCTACCTAATAAAATGTTTAAAAAATCATTAAGACTACTTATCGAATTGACCTTCAATTTTCCACAGTGATAGGGGGATAAACTGGTAAAACTTTGGGGTGAAGCCATTATGGTAGAACAAAAAGTCTTAAAATTTTCCTATATGGCAAACCAAAATGGATGCTTAATAAAATGTTTAAATATTCGATTCCATTCCATTTTCAGTAATAAAACCTTTTTATGGAGAATAATATATGACATAATTTGATTTTGCCTTTTTTTTTCGTAAACTAGGTAATATTTTTAACATTTCAAAATAATTAGTTACTTCACGTTATACGAAGGAAACAAATATTGTCTAACTGTACGGTTACTTCTAATCAAGTCATTCCTCTCCTGACAAGAGATATCAATTTTCACATAAAACGATGACGGTTCTAGATAGATGACTGAAGATTGTTATGAAAGAGGTTTAGGATTTGCACTGTAGTAGAAAAATCAGATTAATGTAAACAAACATAATTTTAGGGACAATAGTACGCTTATTAATTAAATTACCTTTGGACACCGCAATAATGATTACTGGAAGTATCGACCATTAACTTCTATATACTAATACAGTCACTATATGTTTAAGAAGTATATCTTCCACAATTGTTTGAGACTAAATCTTCCAAAAATGTTACATATGTTACGTATATTTTAGTTTTCAAATGACTAGAGAAACAAGTCCAAAGGAGATAAATCAGGTGGCCGTGGTGACCATTCGGTATCCACTTTTCGTGAAACATTTTATTCAAGTAAAATGAACATTAGTCTGAAAAACAAAGATGAAAAAAAACGTTCGAATGAACAGTGATTCGCCCACTTATACCCTTCACAAAATTCTAAACACCGGTCATTATCATTTTCGTACCATTCTGAGTTTTTGTACTAATTTAATTTTATAAGGATAAAATCAGTAAATATATTCTATAGGTTTAGTGTTTTTAGCTCTAACAGCGTTGTTAAAACCTACAAAATATAATGATAACAAATTTAGCGACTAAAAAAGGTCCATGCTTTTCGTCTCACACGTAATTATTGTATAAGCAGAACACCTTCATGAAAATCAATGACAAAAAAAAAGTTTTCACTCTTTATGAAATACTTATGATAATTTAGTACCTGCGAGCTGATTAGATCAGTACCAAATTGTACAGGTCGATTTTAACCTACATCTAATTATCGTATCGATTTGAAGTTTTGCAAGTTTATGTAATTCCGCTGATAATCAAATAATTTGATACTATCGAGTGCGCGATGCTGCCAAATATTGCCACTAGTACCAGATAGTAAACTTCTCGAGATTGGGCTCACTTGGTTTGTGTTTACGAGTCCAATACACAATTTAGTACCATCGAGTTGATCTAATAAGCTCGATGGTACCAGATGGAACCGATGGTACTTGAACATTCTGAGAATAAAAGACTGTCTCTGCAGTTGACCGTGGAGGGATGCATGTAGGTCGATGCTCATGTCTCGTTGGCAGGAATGACAGTGGCGGCTCACGGGTAAAAAAGTAAGTGAGGTGCAAATGAAGCAAGAAAATATCGCAATAATTTTTTTTCCAGAGTTTTTTTATATGTGGAATGGGTAGAATATTTTTTTACAACTTACCTAAATTTTGTATACTAAATCAATTCTCCTATCCTTCATAGCAGCAAATTTATTTATAACATCCTCATAAAATGGATGAGTTGCCCTAATCTCCTCCAGACATTCCTTTTGAATTGAAATATTGCCTAGAGAAGTAAGTCTTTTTTGAGATATTGTATTTCTTACATAAGTTTTTACACGTTTGAGGCAAGAAAAACTTCTTTCCATTGAAGCTCTTGTGGACGGTATTGTCAAAATAAGGGAAAACACTTTATATGCTTTGGTTAAAATATCTTTATTTTCATTAATTTTTTTCACTTGCTCTTGCAGCGATATATTCCAATTACTGTCACTGGCAAAAATAAGACCAAGCTCATTTTTAAGTCGTTGACTTTTTGAAAATATTTCCCCATATAACTTAACATATAACAAATTTTCAAACGGGCCAGTCCGAAAATTTAAACTATATTCGGAAAATTTAGCAGAATCTGCCAAACATAAAAATGTAAGTTTTTCAGAGTCTTGAAAGCTTAGTGTCATTTCCATTAAAATATGGTCCAATATTTCACCAAAAAGGGTTCTATACTTAGCCCTAATTTCTTCAGGTGAAAGCTTAGCAAGCTCACGTTTGTAATGATTTATTTCTGTAATAGAATTTGCTTTATCAACATGGTATTAAAAAAAATGTTCATTTCCTTTTTTACAGAGCGCCTCACGACAGCGTTTTAAATTGGATATGCAAAAATGAACGTCAAACGATTTTTTGAAGAACGCAACTTGAACAATCACGTTTACTAACTTCGAATTTGAAGACCAACGAGTTTCTGTAATTGTTAGTGTACGCCTCGTAGATGCAGATGTAAGAGCATACGTTCGTTTGGCTGAGTGATGAGGGGATACTAGTAAAGCTCGCAAAAAAATTTGACAAATTTGGAAATATTTTTAAACTTTGCTGCATCAGGACAAATACAGCCTGTGGCGCTTTTTCTCTTTTTTTTTTTGAAGGCCATTTAGATGGCCAGACATCACACTTGCGCCATCGTAACATTGCCCTATTAATTTATGTTTATAGTCAAATTGGTCCAAAATTTGATCCAATAGGGAATATAAATTCTCCCACGTTCTATCGGAGCTGACATTATAAAATCCTAAAAATCTCTCGACTACTGAACTTTCTGAATTAACGTATCTTAAAATTATGGAGCACTGGGAGGTTTGCGTAATATCAGTGGTGTCATCCACTTGCACAGAAAAAAACTGTGTGTTCATTATTTCATTTTTTACATGATCATTTAAATCATCAGAAATGCATTCAATTAAATTCAATTAATAACACTGGCCGACAAGATTTTTGTAACACAGGCCAGCTCATTATTTTCGCAATGGAAATACACTCCCAATAATAAAAAAATATTGGGAAATATACCTACCATTTTTTAATAGCCTAATTAGAACCTTCTATATTGCTAGGTAAACAATTTTATTGTGGGGCAACTAAAATGGGTCCATTTTACAATGGAAAAATTACCTAGACTGGGTTGTTTACAACATTAGACATAAAATAAACGTTATATAATTATTGAGTGGTTCTCTGTGTATCGATAAGCAAGTGTATGTGAAGACGAGAATGTTGAGTTAAACGCGCCGAATTTGCAAAATTTCTCCTGACAAATTTTGTTATATTTGTGCAGAATTTCTGATGAGATCACAAGCCAGGCCATTTTCCGAAATTGTAAAAAAAGCTTACTTTAAATATTTTGGTGTGTTAATTGGAGATCAAGATAAGCGGTGGGCTCCCCATGTGTGCTGTGCTAGTTGTAGTATATCATTGGTGCAGTGGATGAAGGGAAAGAGAAAAAGTATGCCTTTTGCAGTTCCAATGGTATGGCGAGAACCCACCAATCATTCTGACGATTGTTATTTTTGCCTGACAAAGACTGAAGGTTATTCCAAAAAGGGAAAGCACAATAAAGAATTTTCAAATTGGCAATCTGCCATACGACCTGTTCCTCATAATGCAAATTTGCCAGTGCCGATTGCGCCTTTAAATTGGCAAGCTATTGATTTGGGAGATAATGGACATAACGCATCATCAGGCAGCTCAGAAGAACAGTGCACCGATCCCACTTTTACCACAGGTCCCAGTTCCGGCGAGCCACATTTGATTGTTCAAAGTGAATTAAATGATTTAGTACGTGATTTGGGGTTATCCAAGCAACAGTCAGAACTTCTGGGTTCCCGTCTTAAGGAATGGAACCTATTGGCCAAAGAAACAAAAATTACGAATTTCAGAAAAAGAAATGCTATGTTTTCTGAATTCTACAGTATGGAAAATTCGTTGTGCTCGTATACTGATATAGACAGTTTAATGCAGGAACTTGATATTGAACATTCTCCCCGTGAGTGGCGCTTATTCATAGACTCATCTAAATATAGCTTAGAAGCTGTGTTATTGCATAATGGAAATTTAAAACCCTCTATACCAGTTGCCCATTCAGTTGCAATGAAAGAAAATTATGAAAATATGCGCACGATTTTGGATAAAATAAACTACAATAGATATAAATGGCAGATATGTGGGGACTTAAAAGTTATAGCGATTTTAGCGTGGCTTCAGGGGGGATTTACAAAATATTGCTACTTTCTTTGTTTATGGGACAGTCGTGCAATAAATCAGCATAATGTAACAAAAATTTGGCCAGAAAGAAGAGAATTTGAACCGGGATCTCAAAATGTTAAATTTATACCTCTTGTTGATCCCAAAAATGTCCTTTTGCTTCCTCTTCACATTAAACTTGGGCTGATGCAAAAATTTTTTGAAGGCTTTGAATAAAGATGGTGATGGATTTAAATACCTAAGACAAGTCTTCCCCCAGTTAAGTGATGCCAAATTAAAAGAAGGCATTTTCATTGGGCCACAAATCAGAAAATTGCTGGACGATGTCAATTTTACGGAAAAGCTTACCAGGCAGGAACTCAGAGCATGGAATTCATTTGTTAATGTAGTAAGAGGATTTTTAGGCAACAATATGGATGAAAATTATGAACAATTAGTTAATGAACTCTTAGATGCCTATAAAGCGCTTGGTGCCAGAATGTCATTAAAAATTCACTTCCTCCATTCCCATCTGTCATTTTTTCCTAAAAATTTAGGAGCTGTTAGTGACGAGCAGGGTGAAAGGTTTCGCCAAAATATCAGAACAATGGAAATTCGGTACCAAGGACGATGGGATCCAGCCATGAGGGGTGACTAATGTTGTTTTTTGAAGAGAAAAGGTAGGACACCTCATAAACGGAAAAAATAAAGTTTAATTTGTGTTTTAAGTTAATATTTTTCTCATTTGCTTTTCTCTTAGATGTATGGTATGTTTAACAGGCGAAAACTCTAAACATAGTCCATAAACAGGGTTAAGAAATTTCTTAAATCATTTTTTCTATAGATATTAAGTATCGTAACATTCGATATGGTTCTACAACTCTAACAAGAAAACCCTACGTGCTACAACTTTCTATTTGTCATTTTTGTATTTGGATAGGTCCATTTTATTAGATTATGCTATTCTGATTTGTGTTACAACAAAAAAAATTTGTCGGCCATTGTAATTAATTATTTCGTTTTGAATAGTTTTCGAGTCACCAGTAAAAACATTTTTAATTTTTTTGTGATGATCGTTTAGTTCTTGGGAACTTCTCGATATTAATAAACCTAAAAGCTTTTTTAAAGTTCCCCCTATTTAGTTGGCCGCGAAAGACTAACTCGTCAATTACAAAGCACATAAATAGTCTATTTAATCGGACGTTTTCGTTAAAATGTATTTTATATGATTTAGCATTTTCAGTCAGCTATAGTGCTTTGAATTTTTACAGATGTTTTTAGCATTAATTAACATTTTAAATGCTCCGCCGAGTCTTGATGTTTATGTAAAGACCTTCATATATTTAGTATACCTGCAAATCCTTCCTTATTCCACACTGAATATTTATTGGAAACTAGTAAACAAGGCCAGCAAAACAATTTTTGTAATATTTGACTACTACGTAACCATTTGTACGCCGAAAACCAGGATGACGATTCAAACTCTGATCTTGTTCCTTCCATCGATTAAATGGAGTTTCCAACAAAATGCAAACCACATTCGTGATCGGATTCATCAATAATGTAAATTAATAAACCCGAAACCAAATAAAGTTGTAACAACACCATAAATAAATATAACACAAAACAGTCAAGTAAACTGCAAAGGAACTAACCGGTTGCAGCGAAATCCGCGAAAATAAAAGTAAACAACCACCCCAAACTGAACGACACGTGGGTGTAGTGTACTGCGTTAGCAATTCACCGAGAGCGTTGTATGGCGCTGGTTAAAATTAATCTTCCATGCGGTCGATTTCATCGCGACGCGTTGTCATGGTAACGTAGTAGGAAAATCGTAAACTAAACATAGCACCTCCAGCAAAGTCGAAACGGTTTGCGCCACTGTTATAGTTGTTATAATAAAGTTCGATTGAAAGTTTTAAAAAGACATGCCGCCAATGGTTAAGTAAAATATTTATTCGAGATGTACAGTTTATTTTTTGCCAATTAGGTGAATAAGTGAATGTAAAGACTTAAATTTTAAGAGATATATAATAAATATAGTTAGATGTTTGCTTGTTTATTTTTCCTGGTGAAGTAGCTCTTCACCTAGTTCACCTGAATAGCCGCCACTGAGGAATGACTAAGGAGGGCATAATGAATGATATTTCATCAGAACAGAATCCGTGGTAGTATCTGTAAAACAGAGACATATCGCCCACAATTCGACGATGCCCTAGTGATGCAAGCTTCCTTGTGAGGTTTGGATCATCAATCAGACGAATAGCTCTTCTTTGGACAAAGTCCAGAATATTAAGGATTGAAGGAGAGGCTGCTCCCCATGTGCGAGCAATACTCATGGCAGGGTCTGATTTGCGAAGTGTGCAGAAGGATGGCAAAAGAAAAGTATTTTCGAGCTCGAAAAAGAAAAGTCAATTTCTCCGCTGCCGCTGTGGCAATTAAGGTGATTTGGCTTGGCTGCAAGCATTTGTTTATTCACTTGAATGGTGTGGGTACTGGGAGATGATTTGTGAGATATTACACTGGATTGTGTCTTAGTGGCGTTAAACTGGACAATGTTCTTTGCTCCCCATTCTACGATTTTAACGAAGTCCTAGGTTAGTGATACTTATTACTCTACGGCTATTATCAATTTTAGTCTTGGAGACAGGTTTGGGAAACTCTATATTAGAGTGGAGTGTGCTATCATCAACATAGCTGTGAATAGGATTGCTGGTAGAAGAAAGCAGGTCATTCATGTGCATGAAGAATAGGGTAGGTGTCAACATTGAACCCTGTGGAATGCCTGCGTTGATTTGGTTTGATGAATGGCCGTCAGCCACTGCAGAGATATTTTTGTTGGCAAGAAAACTGTCAATCCAAGTACAAAGTTTTGGAGGAAGACCATAGGTAGGAAGTTTGTTAAGAAGTGCGTCTTGCCAGACTTGATCAAATGGTTTGGTTATGTCGAGGGGAATAATTTGGGCTACTGCGTGGAGTTCGATAGACTTATTCTAGTTGTGGGTTACGAAGGTAAGAATCTACTGTGTATCTTTGGTGGCGGAAGCCGTATTGCCTATCGTGTATAAGTTTATTCCTTTTAAGGCAGTTTAAAGATCATTATTGATATACTTTTCCATTGTCTTACTCATAATTAGGAGGAGGGATATGGATCTGTAGTTAGAGGGATGAGTTTTGGACCCCTTTTTGGGAACAGGCTGTTCACAAGCAGCTCTCCAGCTTTTAGGAAAAATGCTCTTATCATAGAACATTTGGAATAACTTAGTAAAGATAGGGGCCAATTCAAAAGCGCACTTTTTTAGAACTATGGCCGGAATACCATTAAGACCAGATGACTTCTTGGTACAAAGTGTTTTGAGAATATGTCCTATCTTTTTAACCTTAAAGGTAATTTCGTGCATATTGTATGGCAGAGCTAGCACTGATAGAAAGGCGAATTGAAGAGGAGGGATTGTTCCGCAAAAAGCTCAGCTTTTGCATTAGACGTGGAGACGATTTCATCACTAGAACTTAGGGGCGGAAAGGAGCTTTTGCAGTAGTTTTAATTAACATTTTTGACAAGAAAGAACATTACCTGTTATGGGTATATTGAAGGCAAGGTTTGTTTTTGTGGGGTTTGAGGTCTTAATAGAATGTGGTATAAAGGTTTCTATACCTAGTTGGATTACATCCGAGATTTGTGAACAGATCTCGGAAGGATCGTTGGTAGAGATACAAATATCATTCCAAGGGAAGGAGGAGTGAAGATCCCTCGATCCAGTCCAGTTAGCGGAATTATATTGCCAAATAGTACGAGGTGGCATGGATTCTACAACGTCCTGTTGTATGGGACAGGAAGTTGATAAGGCTCTAGGTGAGTGGTGAGAAAAAGATCCAATGAATTTTGGCTATGTGTGACGATGCGTGAGAAGTAAGTAGGTTCTCTGGTGAAGTTGGTGAGAGATTGGCTGATTGCAAAGGCCTCTGCTGCTCTACCTTGGGAATCGGTTTTAGTACACCCTAACCATTCTTTATTATGAACGTTAAAATCGCCAAGGGTAATGATTTCAGAGGAAAGGAATTCAGAGATTGGGAAATCCATTTTAGCAAAAAGAAAGTCGAAGAGTACGTTGAAGGAATTGTCTGAGGGAGAGTGATAGATACAAGAAATAAATGTAGTGGAAGTTCTGAGGGCTAGTTTGAGTTACAAGATATCGGATCTGTTTGATTAAAGATTCAGGTGTCTTGTACGGGATAGATTACTACGAATGTTAGCGCAAACTCCATCATTCACGCGGAATGATGTAAGAAGTTCATAGTCCTAAAAGAAAAGGTGATTAGTTGCATTTTTGCCGCTTATTTTGGTTTCGGTTAGGAAGAGAATATGAGACTTGCAGGATTGGAGATAGTGGTGACCAGAGTTGATGTTTTTACTCAAGCCTCAGATATTGATGAATAAGAAATAACATATCGAAGGTGAACCGCCATAAGTGCCTCTCACCCGGAGATCTGAACGGAGAGGTATTTTGACTCCGGAATATTTTACTTGATGAGCATCCATCATCATTTTTTCATATAACATTGTTCGGCTTGGGTAAAATAAGGAAGAATAAATTAAAGAAAAGAAAGAGAAATAAAGGAAAAGTGACTCCTATACACAGGGCTAAAAACGTCAGTAAAAACTTCACCAGTCCTTGAAATGTGTTTGTAGGGTGGTATCTCCTCGGGTGAGGAAAAAACACTCCTCTACCACCTTCGTTTTTAACCAAAAAAAATAAAAAGTATGATAAAATAAAGTAAAGAAAATGAACGAAATAAAAGTAGATAAAAAATTTAAATTAAAGAGATAAAAAGTAAGCCAGAAATAAATTAAATAAATAAAAATTAAAAATGACCGCTTGTAGACCATCCGGCCGAGATCAAGCTATTAAAGAACTGGACATCTTAAATTGAAAAGAAACCAACATTTTTATGTTGATTTCGAGACTTTATACATGTTAAAATGTATTAAAAGCCTAATAATTACAACAGCGACGGGCTACGGTCGACATCACAACAATTGTTACACGGGATCACGGTTTGGCGGGCAGAGGTCGGGTACAAATGTAACAGACAAAAGCATTATGGCGAACATGTTTTCTTTTACAAGACAGTTTTTGTTTCTTTCTAAATACGTTTTAAAATTCCTACCATATAGTCTCGTCCATTTACTACCGAAACATGTAGTACGGAAGGCTAATAACCCTTGAGGTCGACACAGTATTTCCCGATGGCCTCTGGCCCGAGGGACATACGTCGACCAAAAGTGTTATCCCTTAAAATACTAGTGGGTATTACTATAGATAATTGGCTAAAATTAGTGATATCAGTTGTTTCGTCCAGAACAATAGCAATGAACCGCGCCTCGCCAATCTCCTGCTTAATTTTTTTTAGAATAATGGTCGCAACAGCGGAAATTAAATCATTCTGGATTCGATTCGACGTTCCGCGAAAAACGCTAGACTGCTCTAAATGATTTTTAAGCAATCATCATATTTAGCCATTAAAGTAAGTAAATCTTGAAAATATCCTCTATTTGAAGAAACCCTTGTTTCGTCATGACCTCTAAATCCCGATTCGTGCTGTCCGAGAAAACAAACAACATCGATAAGTCTTCTTAATATTTGCCTATTTTTATCGACTAGTTCATTGTGTTGGCGGTGACTAATTTTCAACTGTTTATTAAGAGCGTGTTCAATTCTTGTTTTGCCGAAGACTTTTTCTTTTACGACGGCCTGCAAATGCGCTTTGGACATAATAATAACATTATGGAAATTGTTTAAATCGGAAAAACCAGTTTTATTCCAGAGACCTTTTTCATTTTCAAAAAGTAAACATGGCTAACAAAATAATTTACTTATATTTTCACACCCTGTTAGCCATTTAAATTGTTCGTATTGTTTTTCCGGATAAAAATGTCTAATACAGTTTTTCATTTTTGCGGTTAAATTTTTCGTAGGCGGTTTTGCCCTTCCTTTGGAAATTATTTGAAGCTTATCAGCGAAGTTTAACGTTGAAAATCCCTTTATTATTAAGAGACACACCACACATTCACACACACTCTTCTTACTAAATTCTCAACGTAATTACCGACAGCCGAAGTTGACAGTATTTGCATATCCACGTCCGTATTATTGTTTTCCATATCGCACCATGCACGACGCGACGTACGTATCACACAACACATGGATACCTCCAACGATAGCTTCCGCCCCCACTTAAAAGACGCGACTGAAATGCAAAAATTGCAAACATCCGGTGGAAATTTCAATAACCTCTGGCTAGATTCACAGGAAATCAAGCATACAGGACTTGGCTGCAGAGAAGCTATCGGCCCGCATAGGTTCTATTCGATTTTCTATTGTGGCTGGGTCGGAGTCAAGGCCGCATTTATTATGGGCTTGATAATTAAGATAATATTTTAGCATTTTAAATATAAACTAAATTAATGGTTTCTTATTTCAAAAATTACATTTTAGAAGATGGTTTGTAATTTTTTTTGGGGAAGCACTGCTTCCCTTGCTTCCATGGACTGCACGCCCCTGACTAGTGTTGACGTTATTTATAAGTCTTGATCACAGTTTTCTATTTACTAAATTATCCAGTTTTGTCTTCTCGGGAGACATGGCTAAATTTTTGCAAAGTTGCCTTTTATATCGGTCTCAATTTGTACAGTATAGTCGTCCTATGTCAGAAACTTTTGTTGCAACATCGAGGGTCCCCCAGTGGTTCGTCCTGGTTCCCTTATATTTTAACATCTTTATAAATGACATCGTTATCGGTATGAATAATAACTGTGTACGTTATGTTGATGATTTAAAAATACTGCGCGCAATTGACTGCCTGATGAATTCCGAAACTTGAGCGATGATCTTGTAAGACTTAGTCAATGGTGTGAAAAACACAAATTGCTCCTCGACATCAATAAATGTAATTTTTTTGTCATTCAGTATACTTCTCTAGAAGTAGAACTTCTATGCAGTATGACTATCGTATGGGCGGTGTTGTTCTGAAATGGGCTGAGGAGTCATATTTGATAGTAAGTTTTCGTTTGTTAATAACATTGAATATACTGTTGCAAATTTTCATCGAAATTTAGGATTTCTTATTCGATCTAGTCGGAAGTCACCTGAAACCCTATGCCCGTTTTTCTTTTCCTTAATTTGTAGTAGGTTAGAGTAGGTCTCTAATTATCAAGTGCATATTGACAAACTGAAGAGGGGAGTCGTACAGTAATTTTTCAGATTTATGACTTTTGAAATGAGTGGGTCTTACCCATCTTTTCATACTTGCCGACAAAGTCTACTTGTCACATTTAAATGAGGTACTCTTGAGAAAAGAAGACAATATTTTTGACTCAGATTTCTGTACAAGTTAGTAAATAATAAAATGTGTGCTCCTAATCTACATTATTTTATCTATCAAAACCTAGAACGAACATTCTAAACATCTCACCACTGCATATCTTAACATTGCTGTGTATCCCGCCCAATAAAAGAGGCTATTGCCCTGTGGGGTAGTGTAAATAAAAAAAAACAGTTGGAATTCCTGAATAATTAAAGATCAGGAAAATCGCAAAGTTAAGAAAGTAACGAAAAGTTATTGATTGAGAGGGCAAAAATCAGAAAGGTCCAGTAAAAATATATACAAACTTTGGGCACTTCTCCCTCTGTAAGTGTATGTGAAACTGTCCAATCTGCCTGTTTACATCTTTTGCAAATAACCGTACCACTTTTAATTTTATATTGCGTAGATGGTTTTTTTTAGCCGATAGTATTAAGTTACAATTTATCTTACAAAGTCTAGATTTCATCTCATCATCGCCCCAAACAGTTCACTGCCTCCTTTTAGATTAATTCTGGCAGTTCCCTTACTTTAAATTATTTATTTTATTATTGAACTAAAAAAAATCGTATATCCTGAATGTATCGCTTTTTAACCGGAAAAGGAATTGATTTCAAGAAATAACTTCATAACATTTATCAGCAGATGGCGCCGGTAAAATAAAAATTTGGTTTGCGTTTCAAGCTCGAAATGCATTAAAACAGAATTTGAATCAATTAAACTAAGTTGAATAGAACATGAAGTTACAAGATGTCGCAATTGCCAGTGTATTAATTTGTTTAAGTCTCTTTAATACGATATACTAATGCGCCCAGGAACATTTATATATATATATATATATATATATATATATATATATATATATATATATATATTATATATATAATTTAATGTTGAAGCCGTAAATGTATACAATTTTATTAGGCCATATTAACAATACGTTATATATAGTTTTGCAAAAAGCAAAACCGGGATGCATAGTGGCATGTCGTGACTAGTGATGGGCCATAATAGATTTTAGCTATGGATAGTCGGCAGGTAAAAACTATTCGATAAATTTAAGTTATATTACCGATAGGTGCTTCAGTGTCCTGCAAAACAAAATAAATTGAAGGTCAAAAATAAAAAGGTTCTCGTGTTAATATTGGATCCAGTAGCATCCATAAAATGCCCATGCCCATTCCTAACCATCAAGATTTTTCTGGTTGTTAGATGAACGACATTGATTAAATTATAATTTTTCTTATTCATTGTAATAACTAATGTTTTTTCTCCTAAAAAGCGGGGGTTTTGAACCATTCGGCGGAAGAAAGGAGTCATAGATAAAAAGCGGATGTCTCCCACCTAAATCGGGGAACTTAACATCCCTAGCTTTGTAGCATCAAGTCACAAATGATAAATCACTTTCTAGCTTGATCTAGCTTCACGTCATTATGTAAGACCGACATTGTTGTCCGGGATGGCTGTTACATATGGCGGATGTCAGTGTTTTTCTCTTTTATAAAATTCATATATGCAGCAATTAAATAACAAAATTTGCTTTGAGTTTTATTTTTAATCTAGATTATCAAGTTAAAATTATACTGTAAACTGTATTATATGCCTTTTAAGGTTACGTCTATTATGAAAATTTTATAAAAAATGCAAAAGACAATGAATAAACTTTATTCATTGACCAAAATATCTAAACAAATACGCTAAAGTGTACTCACCAATGAAACGCAATCCCTAACTAAACTTTTGTTTTTTTGGAGTTTTAGGACAACAACAAGCAGCAGCTCACCATAGAGAAGCACTATTTTAAGTGAAGCTGTTTGTTCAAAAATGTTACAGGCAACGGCAGAATGTCTTCATATGCTTTATCTTCTGAGCAAGGTACAGGAAACAAAACTGAATTCCAAGAAAAGTCCTTCGCATTCCTTGGAGAGCACACATCACAAACGAGGAAGTTTCTAGAATAGTCGGAATGGTAAGTGAGCTTCTGAGCGTCGGCGTCGCCAAAAACTTCTTACCGTGCCATCTTAAAGGCATTAAATATTCCATTCTCATTTAAAAGGTAAAATAGAGGACCATTGCGAAAACAATGTTCGTGGCTCCGTAACATATGACACTGGTGCAATATAAGTTGTGCAGCTACAATATTCTGAAGGGCAGAGAATGGGACTTTACACATGGTATGAAGAGGACCGACGATCGCCGACATACTAAGCACATGGCACAAGAAGAAGAAATGCGAAATTAATTTAACCCACGCTATGAGTAAACATAAAAATTATGGATCTGTGGAAGTAGTGTAAACAATATATTTGGATTTGTTTGCTAGGTACTCGACCATAATACTAAATGTGTGACCTTTTAACTTCCTAAATTACGAGCTGCCATTATCTTACTGTCATTCACGACTTTTTATATGCATCACAGTCAAGGCCGGATTTAGTATTGGGCCAAGAGGGCAAACGCCTAAGGCACTACATGCGGGGGGGGCTGGTGGGATGCATGGGTGCATGGGCAAGAGAGGCAAAAGACACGGCCCCGCAATGAACAAAAGATGTGACGTTTTTTTCTGGGGCCCCTACGTCCTTAATCTGACCCTGATCATGAAAATGCGCATTATGCACCATCTGCTGTTGAAAGATGTAAAGTAATTCTTGACAACTTCAGGTTAAAATAACGAGAGCTAACTCGATCTTCGATCGATATATATATATATATATATATATATATATATATATATATATATATATATATATATATATATATATATATATATATATATATATATATATATATATATATATATAAATTTAATTATATTTTTAATTTTTATAGATATCCCGAAAGAAGACAAAAGAATATTTCAGCAAACTTGAACTCCAAGTCTACAGCAAAGGAAATAAAGAATCTGAGGTAAAAATTTTGGCACTGGTTCAAGCAAAATCTCAAATTTCGTGTAGACAAAGTAGAAAAAGAGGTGGGGGACCCAAAGCCGGGGTGCAGAGGTTTGACAAAAACCTTATAAATACAAACTTGTTCATCATCTGCACCCTGATGATGCTGAGCGTAGACTGGAGTTCTGTAATTGGTTTGTAAATATAATATCCAGAGATATTAAAAAAAAAGATTATTAGTTGGTCAGATGAGGCACATTTTTCAAGTGCGAGAATTTTAAACAGAAATAATTCACGGTTTTGGAGTCAACACGTTATTTCTCTTAGGGAACATCAGGGATGATTTGGATTTAATTGTTATTGCTTCATTCAAGAAAGAAAAATTGTTTACCATATGTATGAAGGAAATCTAAATTCAAATAGATACAAACAAATCCTTGAAGAAAATATAATAAGAATTTTAAAAGATATTCCCCTGGCCTAATCGAATGGCATATTCTTCCAGGAAGATGATTTATACACTGGCGAGCAAAAAATTGAGGTTACGTTGAAATTGAAATGTCAGTTTTTAATTGTGTGTATCTTTCAGGAAAAATTAAGCATTTAATGTTAAATCGATTTATTCTGAAGAAAAAATAAAACTGCAGTTCGACCTTTGTACTCATATGGACTAAAAAACTGAAAAAAAACTTAACACTAATAAAAAGACTTATCACTAACGGAAACCTTATCACTAATGAAAAACTTATCACTAATAAATCGTATTCCCTCCTTTTGCGTTAATAACTAATTAAACTCGGCGAGGTTTAGTTACGTATCCCATTCTGGTCGATGTTGTCCCGCTCCAGCAACAGCAACTCTCTGAGCTCCTGGGCAGTTCTGGGAGCTGGTGTATACCTTCTGATATGTGGCCCCAACTTGTCACAGACATGTTCGATGGAATTCATGTCCGGATTGAGGGCTTGCTAATTCATCCAGATATTCTCTAGGTCTAGCATTATCTTGCATGAAAATACCGGGCTCTTTCTATAATGATCATGAAAGGCATACCATTATATTTTAGAATCTCTGTACTGTACCTATGTGAGCTCTCAGAGGACCATCTATGAACATCAAATTTGTGCCTCTTTTCGGAGCGATTCCCGCCCCAGCCATAACCGCCAAATAGCAGTCGCTCGTCAATACAAACTGGAGCCTTTCTTTCGCCGGTTCTTTTCCATACTATTTGGCGTCCGATTGATCCATTGAGGCAAAAACGAGAATCAACTCAAAATAGTACCCTGCTCCAGTCCTCATCATTCTGTATCAATGAACTCTGTACTACGGAACTAAAACGATCCTGTCGAGATCTTCTAAAAGTGTGCCTGGGGCACTTCCAAGTAGCACAAATTAGCTGATGACCTTTTTGTCTAACAGTTAGCCATAAAAGACACATAAAAACGATAGATTTGTCAAATTTTGGCAAATAATTCTTGGTTTGTTTTCTAGCCATGAAAGCTCGCTTCAAATTTGATTTTTGGGCTCCAAAAGTAGCAGTTTTTAATGTAGATAGGCTATAGCATAATTACTTGGCCAAAAAATATCTTTTATGGGGTAATTAAACCTCCAACTTTTTTTTGTCATATTGGATGACCAAAAAGTAGAAATACCTGTCAATTTTTTTGCCACAACATAGCCAGATATATTCTAGTGAGTATTGAAGTTAAATTATAGTAAGCATAGCTGTTTAAAATTCCAGAATATGGCATTTTTAATCAATAGAAATCGAGGTCAGAATATAATCAATAAGTAGGCATTTTTCCCAAATTCCAACCACACATATTTTAGCAAGTATTTAAGTGTAATTATAGTAATAATAGCTATATAAGAATGCCATAGTATGACATTTTAAGACAACAAAAATTGAGAGGAAAAAATATGGCTTTTATTATCATATTTTTGTTTAAACATTAAACTAAAATTGGGTAGCTTTATTTCGCTTATTTTTGCTATAATATTGCCAAAATATGCCACATTTCCAAATTTACGTTTATAACCTATAAAACTATACTTAACCAAACTGAAGATATATTTAGAAAAACGAAATATAAATTATTTATCATACAAAATCTCTAATAAAAAGATTAAATATTTCACTACATATTCTAGAAAAACGCCGTCTTGGGGTAATCGTCGTTTAATTTTGTTACGTTGGCTCCTGGGTCGTAAATTAGCCATTTTTAGCGAGTACTAAAGGCAAACCAAGTAGGCATTTTTATTGGCAAATTTTTAGTAAATGTTGCTACATTTGAAAAACATTGCCATTTGATAAATATTTGCTTACAAAGTGGCAAATTTCAAGGTATATTTGCTTAAAAAATAGCCCAAAGCTTATTATGATCCGCCATGATTGAAATTAAAATTAAACTAATTTCCGGGCCGCCATTACTTGACCACTTTAAACAAACATATTCTTTCTACCTATAAATACGTATTTTCATGCATGTTTTTTTTACGTTATGAACATATTAATCAATTTTTTTAGTAAAATACGTTTCCAAACTAAAAAATAAAAAAAAATATTTGTAGAATCGAAATTTTTAGTTTCAAAAAGGGACGCGTGTTTTACATGCCTATCTTAGATTCTTTTAACAGCAAAAGTTCCTTCGCAAGTGTTTTTTGTCCCTACCAACCGTCAAACCATGATTTGTTATATTTGCATTTTCTCTTGGCTCGTAAATTCTTACACTGATTGGCTCTGTTAATACTATTTCTACATAATTTGAAACAACTGGTGATTTATTATATAAACGAAGAAAAGACAAAAAATCAGAAATTATTTAGGTAAATTTCGGAAAAAAAAATTTACTCGAATTTTGGCTAAAAAACAAGTCAGAATTCAGCTAAAAAAGCTCGATTTTAAAGTAAAAAAGTAGCTAATAAACCCAACCATAAAATCAAAAGAGACGGTCGTATAATTGCCAATTGGCCATTTTTACCCCATTATGGCCAAATTATTATTCCCCACTTTAGCCATATTTCTGTCTTTATAATGTAATAGAACTGTTATTTTGGCTAGCCATTTTAGCTAATTAGCCAGGGATATTAGCCAATATAGCAGCATTTTAGCCCATATATGATTATATGTGCTACTTGGGTTGTAAAACAGCCACTAAAGCTTTCGAGTGTGCAGATTATACAAAGCAAAAATAATCGTAATTCTGATAATGTCATAATAATAAATTTTCAAAAGTTCAAAGCAAAATTTTTGTGCACAGTATATATATATATATATATATATATATATATATGTATATATATATGTATATGGCATTTTAGAAGCTTTAGGGACTGTCTCTAGTTACCGGAATGAAAACACATCATATCCGTGAAGGACTAAGAATCTATGCAGAGCTTTCGAAAAGCTTTATTTCCTTCTTCAAGGCAACAATATAGAGTTGATGGAAAATAAAAAAAAATTATAAAATCTATGAGCTAAACACTTGTAAAATAAGTATAGTTAAAATTGGTACATTTTTAAAAACTTTATACATATATAAGGTAATTGTTATTGACAGTTAAATGAGGTGATGAGACAGAAGACAATGAAAATCGTACCATTCAGGAGATATATGTCATTTGTGAAATTTTTGGTATTTAATATTTACCTTTGGCGGTGGTGGTGTGAGAAATATGTTTAACTTTAGAATAAGGTAAGAAAAAAAATTTATATATATATATATATATATATATATATATATATATATATATATATATATACGAAAAATGTAGTTTCTTTGATTTAAGTTTACATGGATAATGGTAGTACTAGTGCCAATTATACCCTTCTATGTTTAAAACTATCCTAGTTGTTTATGTTTTAAAAACAGTACATTCCCTACCAGCCCTTATACAGACCGTTTACCCAATATTTTTACTCTGCTGTCTAGCTAGCAGGTTAAGATTATACTATCCCTATCTATATATATATATATATATATATATATATATATATATATATATATATATATATATATATATGTATACATATACATATATATTTTGAAGTGACTGGTGCAATCGAATAGTCTTCTATGTTGCTGCTTTACGCGCAGGTAATTAGATTACCAGCGTAAAAAACGATATTTAGTGTAAATATCTGTATACCTACTTATTCAAAACTCAAGACGCTTTTGTCCTAGTGTAACATAACATTTCAAATTCCCTTTATCAACACAATATTTTATTTTTATATTCTCATGCATCTGTAGGGCTTACGTTTGATTAAAAAAAGAAAAATGTTATTATTTTTATTAAAATAGAACTCTATGCAGTCCTACGCACCCGAAAATACCATAAAAATGCACTTTTTCTCCTCCTGTTTAACCACATGCTGGACTTCTTTTTGCCAGTTCTCTGGTGTCACTTCCTTAATCGCTTGATCAAACAGTAGCTTAACATCTTTCGTTTTAAATGTCGTGTTTTGTCTTCCTACAAGTCCTTTCACTTGCTCCCATATAAGTTTTATAGGATTCCCGACGAACATTTTTAGTCAAAATGTGGTCAATTTGACTTGCAACAAAACCTTCGACCAATTTAATATTGATCAAAATGTCCGACGATTTCCTGCCTATTTCACTATTTGGAGAATAAAACAACGGTCGCTTGGAAGTCAAAAAAAGTTCCCTTAATAATTATGTCTTCGAGGTTAAAGGGAATTTATTCCTTAAGTAGGTCAGAATGTGGGACTATAGTAGACATTTTTTCGACATTTCTTCCACAAAAAGCTCTTTCTTACATCCATTCACGTGGTAAAAAGAGAAAGAAAATATATTTTGCCATTTTATTAATATATTAAACAAGGAACACGGCATAAAAAATGGACGGATTAAAGATTCCAGTTCATATCAAAGTAAAGATGTAAAAATAAACAACTAAATCACCCAACATATACGCTCTAACATAAGGAACTTAAAAATGTACTTTCTCGGCTACTCCTGGCAGGAAGCTACTTGCGCCTGAAATTTTTCCGTTTAATGTGTTTATGATACCTCCAAAAATAAGTCGCGCCTACAAAATATTGCTTTTTTATTAAAAAAAAGTATAATTTGAACATTTTTAGGTTAGGAAAAAAATTTAATTTTTCCGCAGATTATGATTCAAGAGTTTTAGAAACTGTACATGTACAAATATTTGTCCTTAATTAATTTTCGACCTTGTACCTGCCCTAATTTGCATAAAAAAAGAAAATAAAAACATTTTTCTAATGAGAATTTCAACAAACATGGCGGCCTCGGCATTTTCGCCGTTGAAGTTACATTTCCCACTATTTGTGAACCTCAAGGTAAACCTGTGTTGAACTAAAGTCAAAATGTCTACCAAATATGACCTCGAAGTCCATTTTTGTACAATTTGACCTGGAAGGTAAGTTTAAATAATTACAATGTTCGTAATCTATCGATGTTACTAACACTATTATCGATAATATTTTTTTCGATTTTAGAACAAGTCAATATTATTAGGTTGAGAAGTAATGTTTACACTGTGAGTTTACTAGATACTCGCCAGCTAGTTCAATAACACAAGGTTTTGAAAACATTTTGTTTTTTGTTGAACCGTGACGTCATACGTCTCCCGTATTTGACCGTTTTTAAAAGCATCTCGGAGAACGGTTTGAACCTGTCACCTTTGTGCCTCTTCTCGTTTTTACCTACCAGCATATATTATACTCGGGTTCCATATAAGAATGCACACTACATAAAAGAATCTCGTAAACCAGAAGAAATACTAGGATGATTAAATTAGAGAACAGTTGCGCCTTGCTCAACCCTACCGCGTCATTTTTCGACATCTAAAAAAATCCTATTACTTCCGAAGATATTTGGGAAAAACCGAATTTTCCCGATATGACAATACAAATTTTACATTCCCATTTCTACTTTTCTTGCTATACAAGTTGATGTTATTGGATTTTCAATCTGACGTTTCGTTTCCTAGCAATTGTTTTTTTAAACAAAAGAAAAATTGTTTTGTCCCTGAAAAACAGAAGAAAAAACCATCATCAATGTTATTTGATAATGATTACGAAGGAACGAAACGTCGGATTAGAAATCTAACGTCATCATGTAGGGGAGAAAAAATTGCATAGAGTGTTAATTTTATGTTTGTTTAGAGAATGAGTGAGGACTTTGTGAACATAAGATTAAAATAGGTTTTAGATTCAAAAGACGCAAATATTCTTAATGTGATAATCATCATATCATAATTTATTGATTTCGTCTTGATCTCGGTTGAACTAAATCATTTCGAATATCATTTGATGTTGAGGAAATTTTCAAATGATTTATGGCATTACCTTTTGCCAGCTTTTTAATGTTTCCAAGATACTCTGAAGAAGATCTATATGGTTTAAACACACCTTGTTTATTTGTTTCACTTTTGTGTTTTGGCATTTTAGATTAGAATTTAATGTTGATGTATAGTATTATGTATTATATTACCAATTTGGAAGGGAAACACACCGTTCTGTGACCCTAATGACATAACAGGAATGTTTTTCTTTGGAGAAATTATTTTAACTAGTTAGCAACCAACAGTCGGTTCGCTTTTCTTACAGGTCAGAAAAACTAGGAAGGTTTCCTTCGAGGTTATTAAAATGGTTTAAAATTGGTCTTTTTTCTTACCAAAAAAGCCCAGCAGTCCAACAAGGATTTGTAAAAGGCTAAAATATCTAATATTTTGCCCATATTTCAACGTTAACCATGAATACATTATTTGAGGTAACAACTTGGAACTTAAGTCTATTAAAAATGCCTTCGACTTCGAAGGAATTTTTTTAGGTCAGATTAAAGTAAGAATGTCTTCTTTTTCGCCTAAAATATCTTTCATCGTTAAAGTCATTTAAGTACGTAATTACTTGGAGATTTAAACCATTAGAATGGACCTTAGAGTATAGAAACTTCAAACACATAATTTTTGGAGTAAATGTCCACTGTTCAGTTAAAACCTTTTAGATTTAATGCCAATTAGGTGGTTTTTAAAGACAAAAAAGGGTAAATTTTATTATATTGGAGTTAATCTTTCGAATATGCTGGTTAATATGGCTTAAAATGTTGCTTGGGCTTAGTTCGCAATGATATGGCGGTAAGCGCAGCACGTTACATTATATTTTTCTGCTATATCTTCCACGGCATATTTCATAAAACGATTTTTGGGTAAATTTGCTATGGCTAGTAGTTCTTTCTTTATCAAATGGGGTTCAAACTCAATACCTCTGGTAGTTAACCAGTCGATAATTTCTTGTTTTCTCCTAGATGAAGTTGGTGTCTTCTCTATACGCCGTGAATGATAGTTTGCGTTATCCATGACCACTACCGAATCAGCCGGAAGGTATTTTCTCATTTCACAAAAATAGTAGTCGAAAACATCTCAATTCATGTCCTCATGGTAATCTCCCGTCCGGCACGACTGAAAAGTTAGCAAATCTTCTTTTAAAAATCCCTCTTCGCTCCCAATATGTGAAATTATTGGTCTCTTCCTTTTTCCCGAAGGCACTTTAATACCCGTTGACAGGCCTTCGATGAAAGCTTGGAGGGCACTGGTTATATTTTTGTCTTGCCACATTTTTTGTACTATATAACCTTCATTGATCCACATCTCAAGATAAAAAATTTTCTTTTGCTCCCTGCGCTACTGCTTTATACTTCGCAAGTTTTGTCGTCGCCAGCAAACAATTTCATCGCTTTCCAGTAAAAGTGCTTTTCAGTTATGCTTTTCCCAGGAAAAATCCATATTTTTTAAAGTTCTCCATAAGAGTTTTCTAGTTATCAAAGGAATACTGTCATCTTGGCCAAGCTCCATAAAAATTTTATCTAGAGTAGGTATTCTAAAAAGAGTGAGATATTATTGCTGGTCTTCCTGGACTTTTCTTAGGAGGTTCTACTTGGCCTGCTACCTTTCTTTTCCGCAATAATTTCAAAATGGTGGACTTTCCAATTCCAGTTATTCGGGAACATCGTTCAACAATTTCTTGTACAGTAAAACTAGGGTAATCATGTTTTATGCAATCGTATACATTTAAAATAATAACTTTTTTACTCACTGATAGTGGAGAATTATTGGAACATCTTCGTTGGAATTAATGTCGCCATTTTATAATACTGTTAACAGTATGGCGTAACACCAAATACTTAAATGTTTAAAAAACAATTAAAAAATATTTATAATCTATGTTTTGTTACCTGCCTCTATTACATACTAGCCTATTATGTATGCATTGAGTAATAAATGTAATCTATGGAGTAATAAATCCTCTTTAGGTATGAAAAGGACAGGGACTTAAAGCACCTTTATTATTATTTCTACAAACAAAGTTTACCTACGCCTATGGACGACCCCGAAATTTAGCCAAACTGGACGGAGTTCCCCATTTTATTACTCTATAGATTTTTGAAACAGAATATAGAGTGAATGCACATTATTTCATAATATGGCGTTAAAATTTCAATGTGACCTCAGTTTTTTGTTCGCCAGTGTAATGTTTACGCAAATATAAAAAAAATTAAATGACCCAATGAAAATGACATTGAGAAAATGATTTTCGTATTGGTCATATATCAGACTCTCATCCCTATTAAGATATAAGTAAAAACTAGAATATCTCTTTATTTACCATTGCGTTGGGCCAAAAAAACGTTTGGCCTTTTCTCTTATTTGGTGGTTGTAACAATTTTTGTTTGTATTTCTGCCTTATGTAATATTTTTCTTATAATTAATGATTGTATGTTGTTAAACATAACAATAATAATATATATTCAGCAAATAATAAACTAAACTTTGTTTATTTTACCATCAAATATTCCGTTGTCAGTAAATTAATTCTAGAGCACGAGCATAGTTTTAAAACATATTTACAAACCATTTCCGCGCGAAAAATAAATAGTGTTATTGTTTTTTAGATAAACCACATCGCAAACCGGATATATCTGGCCACGTGGTTTTGGGGATGGAAAAAAGGAAAAACTAGCGCAGTGATAAATTCGCTTCAACCCTAAATTTCCGTGCCTAAATCGAAACAAGAGTCAGCTGAGTGCGCGGATATCGTGCGCGCGTAGACAGTACATTGCCGCAATTCAGTAAGGATTTATCTGCTGAAATGGATAGAGTGTTAAAACGCGTGGGTCTTTCAAAAAGATCACAACTAGAAAACGAAACTCATGTGACAGCAGAAGAAAATGTGAAAATCCGCCGAAGGAGACGGTCAAAATCTCGGAGAAGGCCACCCGCCACCGGAGATATCAACAAAAAGTCACGAGGGATATTTAATATTGATTGGGATGTTGTTAAAGATTGTAAATCTTGCAAGTCCAGGGCCATCACTAGGAGATTTTGCAGCAAGAAAGCCGACAACGAACTTTACAGATCTAATAGTTTCAAATTTGAGAGATTCATTAGAAACAGCGACGATCTGTCACCAATTAAAAGAAAAGTAAGCGTTTTTTCAGTTACTTTAGAATCATGTTTTTAATATTTTAAAACGCTGAATTATTATATATTATTTATTCTGTCTGAGACATAGTTCCTTTTAAGACAATATTTTATTCCTAAGACTCAAAATCTATAAGGTAATCTTTAAGATATATATTATTTTTTCAAAGATCTTTAGAGTCAGTCACTCCCGTGACCTTTGTCAACTGTTACATTCTTAGGAAACAGTTACTAAATTTGCACGGTCAACAATGGTTAAAATTAACTACCATAAAAATAGCTTAGAACTAGGTACAGGGTGTATTACGAGAGAGACAGATACTATTTTTTTACTCCACAAACCAAACAGCTATTAAATGTGATTGGTTAAAAAAAGACAGATAAATAAAAACTTTGACATAGTTAAAAATGGTCAAAATTACCATAAAACTAGGTACATATTCTGTAAAGTACACTTTTAAAGATGTTTTTGAAATATTTTTGACCTCCCACAAATTTTTATCCAATAATCGAAACCTATTAATATAATCAAACTAATATTTACAGGGTATATAACTGGCTACTATAGCTACATTTTCTACCCAGTAAAAGATTTTTGTTTTTTCGAATATTTTTGACCTTTGCCTATTTTTTTGTTATTATTCGAAAACTATTTATAGAAACAAAGTAATATGTACAGTATACGTGGCTGCTACAGCTACAATTTGTCATCAGTAAAACTTTTTGTTTTATAATTTATTTTGACGTTTGCCTATGTTCTTATCATTACTCAACAACTGTTATTGTAATTAAACTAATATCCATAGGGTATATTCCTTGCTGCTAGAGCTACAATTTGTACCCAGTTTCGTAGATTTTGAAAAATTTTCATTTTTCAAATGTTTTCGACCTTTACCTGTTTTTTACTTCTCTCGTAAGAAAGGAAGTATTGTAATCGTGAAAAAAATCACCTTCCAAAATTTTTTCATATGCCGAAAAACATGTTTTCTCAATTCCGTCGGTCTGTCTGCCTGTTCACGGCGTAGCTAAACAACTACTTACTCGATTGACCTCAAATTTTGGGCAAACATTAAGGGTTATATGGGGATGACCTGGTAACATTTTGGTAAAATCCAATATGGCAAAACAAAATGGCTGGTTAGTGAAATCCAATTGATCTTAAATTTTGCACAAACATCATATTGTGTTGGAATCAACTGGTAAAATTTTGGTACAAATCCAAGATGGCGAAACAACATTTTGTTAAGGCTTAATAAAATATTTAAAAATTCAGCTTGGAAAAATTACTTAATGGACTGATCTCAAATATGTGCCATAATTAACTATGGTATAAGGGTGAAGTAGTAAAATTGTGGTACTAATTCAAGATTACAGAACAAAATGGCGACCAAATATAAGTTTGTAGTCGTGAAAAAAATCAGCTTCTTAAGTTTTACATATCTTCACGTTTAAGCGTCCCTGGATACCAAAAAATATGTTTTATCAATGCCGTCGGTTCGTCTGTCGTTCTGTCTGTTAGTTCGCGGTATAGCTTAAAAACTACTTATATAATATAGGGATGATCTGGAAATATTTTAGTAAAAATCCAATATGGCGAAAAAAAATGGCGGCCTAGTGAAATGTTAAAAAAATTACTATTAACAAACTACTTATTCAATTTATCTCAAATTTTGCACAAACATCAAATTATTATGTTAAATCAACTGGTAAAATGTTGGTCCAAGACGGCGAAATAAAATGGCGGCTTAATAGAATATTTAAAAATTCTGCCTGAAAAAACTACTTAATGGACTGATTGCAAATTGTGTGCCGTAACTAATTGTCGTATAGGGATAAACTACTAAAACTGTGTTACTAATTCAAGATGGCGGAACAAAATGGCAGCCCGATAAAATGTTTGTAATCGTCAAAAAATCACCCTCTCGGATATATTCACGTTTTAGCGTCCCTAGATACCAAAAATATGTTTTATGAATTCCCTCGGTCCGTCTGTCGGTCTGTCTGTCAGTTCTTAAAAACTTAAAAACTTAAAAAGTAGCTTAAAAACTACTTACATGATTGACTTCAAAATTTTGATAAATAAATTAAGGGTCATGTGGGGATAATCTGGTAACATTTTAGTAAAATCCAATATCGCGAAACAAAATGGCGACCCAGTGAAATGTTAAAAAAATTATTATTAAAAAAACTACTTATTCAATTTATCTCAGATTTTGCACATCATCAAAGTGTTATGTTGGAATCAACTGGTAAACTTTTTGTACGAATCAAAGATGGAGAAACAAAATTCAGGCTGAAAAAACTACTTAATGGACTAATTTCAAATTGTATGCCATAACTAATTGTGGTATAGGGATCAGCTAGTAAAACTGTGTGACTAATTCAAGATTGCGGAAGAAAATGGCGGCCAAATAAAATGTTTGTAATCTTGAAAAAATCACCCGCTCAGGTTTTTCGTATCTTCACGTTTTAGCTTCTCTAGATGCCTAAAAATATGTTTTATCATTTCCGTCAGTCCGTCTGTCTGACTAGATTGACTGACAAATTTTAGTCAGAAATTATGGGGATGACCTGGTAATATTTTGATAAAAATCCAATATGGCGGAATAATGTTAATTATCCAACTTACCTCAAAGTTTGCACAAAAAACAAGTGTTACATAGGAATAAGCTAGTAAAATTATGATATGAATCCAAGATATCAAAACAAAATAGCGGTCTAATAAAATATTTAAAAAATCAACCTGAAGATACTACTTATTAAATTAATTTCAATTTTTGTGCAAGTATTCAGTGTGATATAGAGATAAACTGGTAAAATTGTGATACGAATTTAAGATTACGAAACAAAATTGAAACCAAATAAAATTTTAAAAAAATCAACGTAAAAAAATCTTGTTCAATTGACTTTAATATAAATAAACTGTTACGCATTCAACATGACGTAACCAAATGGCAGTATGTGTCGTGTATAAACGACTTATTAAATTTATTTTAAATTATGCCCAAAAGTCGAATTTGACATAGGTAGAAAGAATTTTTAAAAAGTATATGTAACAGATATACATATATTGTGAGTATATACTGGACTAAATTGGGTCACACTTCACTATTCCTAACCAATGGAAAAAAACAATAAGGGAATTTTCGGGTAACGGAGATTTACCGAATTTTTTGTTATGTATGTTGATACTCGAAAATTATTTGTATAAACGAACTAATATCTCTTTTAACTATTTTCTTATTTATATCCGTAATCTATTGATAGTATCAGACTAATAGCAACACGGTATATACCTGGCTACTACAGCTACACTTTGTATCCAGTAGCGTACACTTTCAAAGATTTTTGTTTTTCAAATATGTTTGACCCTTACCTATTTTTTTTGTTATTTCAAAAAAATTATTAGTGGAATTAAACTAATATTTACATGTAATATACTTGGCTACTAGAACTACACTCTGTCTCATTTCCATACATTTTTCAAAAATTTAAAATAAACTTTCATCTGTTTTCTTTTCATTACTCGAAAACTATTAATAGAATCAAACTATTACTTACCGGGTGTATATCTGGCTACTAGACCTACACTTTCTACTCAGTAGCGTACGTTTTCAAAGATATTTGTGTTTCAAATATTTTTGTCACCAGAGAATTTTTTGGAAAATATAACTCTAAGACTTCTCGATATTTGAAATACTGCACTCCAAGTACATTTTATTTTTTCGAAACTGTACTTAAAATTCAACAACACCCCAGAACTATTTTGTACTATGTTCTGGATTTTCCAAAAACCTGTTTGAAATAATTTATTAGATTTACTTGAATTACAAAATCAATTGAAGTACTATTAAAAGTTCCAAGGACCGACTGGCCCTGAAGGATATATATATATATATATATATATATATATATATATATATATATATATATATATATATATATATATATATATATATATATATATATATATATACATATATATATACACAAGTTTTTTTTGGTTTCGTTATTCTTTGACCTTTCTTTTCAATTATATATTTTTTCCTTTATGTTTCTTAGGTTAAGGTCATTACATTAACAAAAATAAGTACATATATATATTTTTTTAAATATATTGCAAATTTATGTGACGTTTCCACCATAGTTTTGGTGTTTTTCAAACCTAAAAGTTTTTTAGCACATTTTTATATAATATATGAAGATATGGTCAAAATAAAAGACTTACCCTAGAACGCGAATCTTGTCATATTATTAAAAACACAGAAATATACATATTTTGACTACCACGTTAGACAATATTACAGACATTTTAAAATAATTGAAATCGTTCAATTAACATATATATATATATATATATATATATATATATATATATATATATATATATATATATATATATTTATATACATATATATTTATATCAATTAACATATATATATATATATATATATATATATATATATATATATATATATATATATATATATATATATATATATATATATACATATATATATATATATATATATATATATATATATATATATATATATATATATATATATATATATATATATATATATATATATATATATATATATATATATATATATATATATATATATATATATATATATATATATATATATATATATATATATATATATATATATATATATATATATATATATATATATATATATATATATATATATATATATATATATATATATATATATATATATATATATATATATATATATATATATATATATATATATATATATATATATATATATATATATTGTTTAGATTGTTAATGTCTTTTTTTATCGTTTATGACATTTCTGTTTTTTTGTATTTCAGCCATCTCAAAAATTCCCTTTTTTTAAATGTGATTCCGTTTTTGGTATTTTAGTTTCTTTATAGTTAAATGTATATTTTTGGGAGATCTCTGGTTTGTCAAAGCTGTGGTGTTCTTCTTGTCATATCAATCTATTTTCTAAATACTGGCTGGTTTGTCCTATATAAACGCCGTTACAGTTGTTGCACGAAATCTGATAAACAACATTGCTTTTTTTATTTATTGGGGTTCTTGTTTTTAAAAATTTTTCTTGATAGTAGGTTATATCCTTTGTGACATATTTGGATGTTAGGTTTTATGAAAATAAAAACATAACATCCAAATATAAACAAGGTATCTTACCAATATTTATTTTAACTACTTTAAATTTATTAATTACAGAAACGACTTTATGTATAAAAAAATTAAAGAATAAATTCAATCATCTCAAAAACCGTCTTATGGAAAACTTGCCAAATGATATTTTTAATAAATTTAAATTGTGTAGAATACAGAAAACCGAAAAACTTAAAAATTAAATCGAACAATAAAAATAAGTTGGACAACTTCATTATTAAGCAAAAAATTCAGCTAAACAAAAAGCAATATCCTTGTGGGTAGAAAATCTAACAAACCAAGATATTCCAAATTATGCAATGGAAATATTGAGCTTGGGACCTAGTTCGACAACGGAAATAAATCATGATAAACTCTTGCCCACTACTGATATATTATGTAATATTGGAAATAGTATAGATCATTTGAAAGGTGAAAAAATGGATGAAATAAGAGTCAAATCTTGTAAAATTTTAACAAACGTTAAAAATAAACGAAAAAGTCAAACAGATAAAAACCAAAAACGTAAATTTAACAAAAACTCAAACCGTTTTAAAAAACAACCCTCATATAAAAGTTCTAAAAGCTGGTAAAACAAATAAAACTGTTTTAACGAATTCGGCTGACTATAATAGTAAAATCAATGAATTACTAAATGACACAACAACATATAAAAAAAAATTAAACTAGATCCTACAAACCAATACCAAAAAAAGAACAAGAGTTAATTAAACTATTGGAAAAAAATTTATATATATCACCGGATACTGCTAAAAAACTAAAAATTACCACCAAAAATATACGGTTTACCTAAACTGCATAAAGAAAATATCCCATTACGGTCAATTGTGTCACGCATTCAATCTCCATTTTCACCACTGTCAAAATATTTAAAAGATATTCTTAAAAATATTGTACACAAGAATAATCATTTCCATTTTAAAGAAAATTTATAAAATCTAGAAATCCCGAATAATTACCAATTAATATCTCTCGACGTCGTGTCTCTCTATACGAACATTCCTGTATCATTAACCTATAAAATATATATATATATATATATATATATATATATATATATATATATATATATATATATATATATATATATCATTATTGGAACAGTAATCTCTCACATTTCGTTGTATATATATATATATATATATATATATATATATATATATATATATAATATATATGATTACTTTTTATTTTCTTGGGTTAGGGTCCTCGTGAATTAAATTAACACATTTCGTTTGACAGAACTCATGTTACAAAGTTTTGACGTTTCGATCAACTTGGTGATCTTCATCAGAATACAATTTTTGGTCTATAAAGAAATTTATAAAAATCAGGAGATAGACTAGAAAAACAATTCGATGTCTTACCTCTTTAAAACCAAAATCCGAAGATTATGTCAATATAAGACAATACAACATTTTTAGAAAATCCTACACTAAGTTTGTACATATATAAACTAACAAACACGAAAACAACGAAAACGACTACTGACTTATTTTACCATGTTCTGAAAGAGAGAAATTTATATCTATTAAGGGGTTCAACTCAGTTTCTTAATTTATGATTTTAATTTATGTATTACTTAATAAGATTATGATATATTTTACTGAGTTGTTTTGTATCGGTTTTTGCATTTATAGAGTGTTTATTTTTTTGTATCTCTATCATTTCGTGGAATTCTCTCCTTTTTTGATGGTGCTCGGATTTTAAAATTTTAACATTGTCAAAATCGAAAGAATGTTTGCTTTCACTAGTATGTCTTGTTAATGCCGTCGTGTTCTTTTTGTCATATTTGTGTCCTTGTATTCTATTTTTTAAGTACTGACTGGTCTGTCCAATGTATACACCATTGCAATCCTTACAAGGGATCTCATATACTATATGTGTTCTTTTGCAGTTTTTGATTTTAGTTTACTGAAGTTGTTCTTTAGGAGGTTATGACCCTTATGGCTGACTGTAATGTCGTGTTTTTTAAATACGTGTTGTAAACTTTCCGATATGTTTGGTATATATGGTAACGATATGTAGTTGGTGTTATTTTTATTAGGTCTCATGTTTTTGTTAGAGGGGTGGTTATTGTTGTAAAATTTATGGATCCTTTTTTTAAAAATGCTGTTAATAATTTTTTGAGGGTAGTTGTTTATCTCTAAGGCTTGTTTTGCTTTTTTAATGGATTTTTCCCTGTATTCAGGATCCGATAGTTTTATAGCTCTGTCTGCAAGATCTATGACGACTGATTTTTTTTGGCACAGAGGGTGCTGGGAGTCAAAATGTAAATATCGAGAGGACCAAGTGTCTTTAGTGTACCATTCGGTTTTAATGGTGTTTTCTATGTGGTGTAATGTGAGGTCTAAGAAATTAATTTTGTGATCTATTTCTTCTTCTATGGTAAATTGTAGTTTGGGGTGATAACTATTAAAGCTTTTTAAAATAACTTGACATTTATTTTTAGCGACTGCAGCTAAGCAATCTTCAACGTATCTATAGAAAAAATGAACGTCAGAATCAGATTTTTTTATTGTTGTTTCTTCCAAGTCCTCCATTACTAATTGGGCGATCACACTGGAAATAGATGCCCCCATAGCACAACCGTCAACCTGTTTGTAGAATCTGTCATTATACACGAAATATGTGGAGTTGAGTGTGAGCTCAACAGCATTCAGAAATTCATCAAGTGGAATATCTGTGTATTGTTTTATCAGATTCCATTTTTTAGTTATAATTTCTTTTGCTAAGTTAGTAGGGATATTGGTATATAACGATATAACATCCAAGGATATTAATATATGGTTGTCAGGTATTCGTATATCCTTAATTTTATTTTTTAGATCTACCGAGTCTTTTATGTAATATTTATTTTTGTTAATGATGTTTTATAAAATATTTTTTAGAAATTTTGACAGATTCTCAAAGGGTGACTGGATGCAAGAAACAATTGGTCTTAATGGAATATTTTGTTTGTGAATTTTTGGAGGTAGAGCATTTAGGATTTTCAGGCTCTTGGCGGTATTTGGTGATATATACATTTTGTTTTCCCACCGGGCTACTAGGTCGTTATTATTTCTTTGAAAAATGTTAGTCGGGTCGTTCTTTAATTCCTTGTAAGTGTTCGTGTCATGTAATAGGTCAGTCATTTTTTTGTCATATTCGGCAGAATACATAATAACAGTTTTATTTGATTTGTCAGGTCTCAAAATTCTTAAGTTTTTGTTCTTTTTAATAAATAGTTTAGTTTGTTTGACTTTGCTCAAAAGTTGTTTTTGTTTCCTTGTTTTTGTTTTTTGGCTTAATTTGTTTTGATAATTAGTTATAATGTTGCAGCATGTCGATCTTAACTGATCTTTAGTTTCTGAAGTCAAGTTTATAATTGATGTTTCAATATTGCTGATTAGATCTGGGATTGGTATGTCCTCAGAAGATTCGATAGGAATAGCATAGTTCGGACTAATCAGCAATATTGAAACATCAATTATAAACTTGACTTCAGAAACTAAAGATCAGTTAAGATCGACATGCTGCAACATTATAACTAGTTATAAAAACAAATTAAGCCAAACAACAAAAACAAGGAAACAAAAACAACTTTTGAGCAAAGTCAAACAAACTAAACTATTTATTAAAAAGAACAAAAACTTAAGAATTTTGAGACCTGACAAATCAAACAAAACTGTTATTATGTATTCTGCCGAATATGACAAAAAAATGACTGACCTATTACATGACACAAACACTTACAAGGAATTAAAGAACGACCCGACTAACATTTTTCAAAGAATTAATAACGACCTAGTAGCCCGGTGGGAAAACAAAATGTATATATCACCAAATACCGCCAAGAGCCTGAAAATCCTAAATGCTCTACCTCCAAAAATTTATGGTCTACCAAAAATTCACAAACAAAATATTATTCCATTAAGACCAATTGTTTCTTGCATCCAGTCACCCTTTGAGAATCTGTCAAAATTTCTAAAAAATATTTTACAAAACATCATTAACAAAAATAAATATTACATAAAAGACTCGGTAGATCTAAAAAATAAAATTAAGGATATACGAATACCTGACAACCTTATATTAATATCCTTGGATGTTATATCGTTATATACCAATATCCCTACTAACTTAGCAAAAGAAATTATAACTAAAAAATGGAATCTGATAAAACAATACACAGATATTCCACTTGATGAATTTCTGAATGCTGTTGAGCTCACACTCAACTCCACATATTTCGTGTATAATGACAGATTCTACAAACAGGTTGATGGTTGTGCTATGGGGGCATCTATTTCCAGCGTGATTGCCCAATTAGTAATGGAGGACTTGGAAGAAACAACAATAAAAAAATCTGATTCTGACGTTCATTTTTTCTATAGATACGTTGACGATTGCTTAGCTGCAGTCGCTAAAAATAAATGTCAAGATATTTTAAAAAGCTTTAATAGTTATCACCCCAAACTACAATTTACCATAGAAGAAGAAATAGATCACAAAATTAATTTCTTAGACCTCACATTCCACCACATAGAAAACACCATTAAAACCGAATGGTACACTAAAGACACTTGGTCCTCTCGATATTTACATTTTGACTCCCAGCACCCTCTGTGCCAAAAAAAATCAGTCGTCATAGATCTTGCAGACAGAGCTATAAGACTATCGGATCCTGAATACAGGGAAAAATCCATTAAAAAAGCAAAACAAGCCTTAGAGATAAACAACTACCCTCAAAAAATTATTAACAGCATTTTTAAAAAAAGGATCCATAAATTTTACAACAATAACCACCCCTCTAACAAAAACATGAGACCTAATAAAAATAAAACCAACTACATATCGTTACCATATATACCAAACATATCGGAATGTTTACAACATGTATTTAAAAAACACGACATTACAGTCAGCCATAAGGGTCATAACCTCCTAAAGAACAACTTCAGTAAACTAAAATCAAAAACTGCAAAAGAAAAAAGAACACATACAGTATATGAGATCCCTTGTAAGGATTGCAATGGTGTTTACATTGGACAGACCAGTCAGTACTTAAAAAATAGAATACAAGGACACAAATATGACAAAAAGAACACGACGGCATTAACAAGACATACTAGTGAAAGCAAACATTCTTTCGATTTTGACAATGTTAAAATTTTAAAATCCGAGCACCATCAAAAAAGAAGAGAATTCCACGAAATGATAGAGCTACAAAAAATAAACACTCTATAAATGCAAAAACCGATACAAAACAACTCAGTAAAATATATCATAATCTTATTAAGTAATACATAAATTAAAATCATAAATTAAGAAACTGAGTTGAACCCCTTAATAGATATAAATTTCTCTCTTTCAGAACATGGTAAAATAAGTCAGTAGTCGTTTTCGTTGTTTTCGTGTTTGTTAGTTTATATATGTACAAACTTAGTGTAGGATTTTCTAAAAATGTTGTAGTATAAAAGTAATCATATATAGAGGAAGGTCCAAGAAAAACAAGTTATTCCTACATATATATATATATATATATATATATATATATATATATATATATATATATATATATATATATATATATTAACGTTAATTGACTTAGTGAACGTTTTCAATCATTTTAAAATGTCTGTAATATTGTGTAACGTGGTAGTCAAAATATATATATATATATATATATAATATATATATATATATATATATATATATATTTCTGTGTTTTCAATTAAATGACAAGATTTGCGTTCTAGGGTAAGTCTTTTATTTTGACCATATCTTCATATATTATATAAAAATGTGCCAAAAAAATATCATACGAGTATCATTACTTATTTGACTTAGAGCCTCAAATCTGCATAAATACATAAATATCTAAAGTTCGATTCCCTACTACATTACCTACACAATGGAATCTACCCAGGAAGTTTTATTGCAGAACTATTTTACGTGAAAACTAGGTGCATTTTAACATCCTAAAGGCCCTTAGACATAGGGTTCGACTTAGGGTCGTGCGCGCTTTTTACTATGGTAATAAAACGTATTTTCAAAAACGATATTTCTTCAATTTCACCCTATATCTTCTAGACCAAAGATAATTTTTTATTTCTGTCTGCAGCATTTTTAGTTTCTCGAAAAACGAGCATGTAGAACCTATATTAATGTTTGGATTATTTCAATAGTTACTGACATACCCTATTAAATATCAAATTTAGGACACTCTGTACAGGTTTTTTTGGTTATAAATGCACCTCCATTAATTGTATTTTTATAGTTATAAAAAATCTAAAAGTTTCTTCACATAGTTTGCTGATTTCGTTTTCCTTAAATCAACCTCCACTTTGGTTTTTTAAATGTAACACCTTGTATATGATATGTCCATCAAATGGGTCGCGTCGTGCTGATTTTTGTATGTTTGGACATACCACGAAGGCCTGAGGTCTAAGAATAATGCCCTCCATTATACCCAGATTGACTTTTTTGTCGTAAGCATATAGCAAGTTTGATACCGCTATCTTCAAAGACATCCGATAAATTTGACAAAAACCCTACCATAAGAGGCAATGTGTTAGAGAGGGACGGAAAACGTTCTAGTATATACGTGTCAATGTGAATACATTGCTTCTTATAGCAGGGGTTTTCTCAAATTTCTCTGATGTCTTTAAAGATAAAAGTATCGAACCTAGTATATTTTTAATCGGCAAGACGCGACCTATTTGACAGACCCGTAATATACAGGGTGATACTTTTAAGAAACCCATTTTGACATTAATTTCAGAAAAACGAATTACCTTGTATGTATTTAAACTACACAAACAAATATACAATTTGAAGAAACTTTGGTATTTACTATTTTTATATATTTATAAAAACATGAGGGATAACGTAAAATCCTGTATAGGGTGTCTAAAATAAGATGACCTATCCCCTTATTTGGAGAACCATAATAGATAGAACAAAGATTTAAACACCAATATTTCTTTGTGACTTTTGAAGTTTTAATTCATTTTGTTTTTATTTATACACACTGTTGCATTTTTCCTGGCCTGATAAGAACTTTCTTATTTTAAACAGGACACCCTAAATATCTTTTCAGATTATGAGAGCGCGTTTAAAATCGAGTTCATCGATAATATATTAGTATGGGTCTGTAAGGCAACGTTTCGGATTCATTGGCATTTTTCTTGAGATTTTTAACAATTTTCAATTTAGCAGAACTAATGTAGTTTTAAACTTTACTAGACCAAAAAAAGTTGGAAGTTCATTCTATTTACGGGCTATAACTCAAGTTTTAAAAATTAAAAAAAGTTGCTACGTTGCTATGTTTCGCGTATCGTAATTTTGTATTATTTTTAAATGCAAACCACTGTATAAATTTAAACAAGTCTAAATAATATATATCTAGGACTCATACTTATTGATAGCGTGATTTTTTTTCATAGCAAAGCTTTTACATTGTATAATATGAAAAAATGAGTCTTAAGCACCTATATTTATTACAGATAATAATTGATTCACCATTTATCTTAATAAAAGTCTTATTAATTCAAATAAAAAATGATGAAAACTTCGAATTTATGTATGGTTTGTACCTAGCTAAATGTCAAAAAAACTTTAAATTTATCTTTTGTGGAGATACATTAATTTAGTTATTAAGACCTAACGTAGGCCTCATATGAAACCCTTATGAAACATGTTTTTAGATTAAATTGATATTAAATGTTACTTAAACCTACAATTATTAATTATAATACAACTAAACTAATTAAAATATATTCATTTAAGTAACAAAACAATAAATAACTGTAAAATATTGATTAAACCGAAGGCACGTTTCGCACGTGTCTCCCGTTTTTATCGCTTTGCTACACCCTGATTGTGTAACTGAATTTTTTCACTTATTTTTTGCTCAAGTTGAACAATATTTTGGCAGCTATTTTTATACAGCTTATATTTTAAAACTTCTCAAAAAAAAATCCGGGAGCAGAGAAAATATTTTGGCGTCCTTTAAATATCGTATGCGCCAACGTTTAAAGCGAGATCTCATATTTCATATAAATATGGGTATGCAGACGTTTGTTTTTCGAGATACATGATGTTAAAGTTTTACAAAAAAAAGTGTCATTTCTTTAGTAATTCTGAAATAGTAAGTTATTTGATTAAGATTTGGTACCACCTCATAGGTATTTAAAGGCTATATTTTTACAGTATTCAACAGATTTCACTTCAATTATGGGCATAGGTATGGGTAACCATCCCTGACTTTCTTAGTAGTACACCACTCATTTTTTTTAAATCTATTAGTTTTATCGTTGAGGGTAAGTAAAAATACACATAAAATGCCTTTTAGTATTTTATGATATAAGTTGTTTTCGAAAAAAAAAATTGATACAGGCCTGTGGCACCTTTGATCCAGTTTTAGTTGTAAACTCTACAAAAGTGATTCTTTGGATTGTTCCAAGAAAAAAAGTTTTAATAACTATGTGTGTGTAAATACCCTATTTTTGAGTTACAGGATGTTAAAATTTAGAATTGTTTTTTAATTTAGCTTCCTGTATTTCAAAAATAGGGCATTTGCACATTTAAAAAACTTTTTTCTTGAAATGATCCAAATAATCGCTTTTGTAGAGTTTTAAGCAGTTCTGACTTCAACTAAAACTAAATTAGGGTCGAAAACGACTTATCGATCACAAACTATTAAAAGACATTTGTTTATTTTTACTTGCCCTAAACGATAAAGCAAGTAGTTTTTAAAAAATAATTGGCGTACCATTTTTTCAAAGAAAGTCAATGATGGTTACCCATGGTTAAAGTAAAAACTGCTGAATATAGCCCTTAGATACCTGTAAGGTTGTTCCAAATCTTAATCAAATAGCTCTTATTATTTCGGCATAACTAAATAAAGTCATATTTGTTTTTAAATTTTAAACATTTGCAAACCCATGTTCATATGATCTTTTCGTCTTATTTTCTTACAAAGAATCTCCCTTTTTGATTTGAAGTGAAGTGATTTCATAGTGAAGCAACAAATTTCAAAAACTAAAACTTAATACATTGTTAAAAGGTTACAATTGTACGTAGTGAAATGTTAAAACATTTTGGGTTGTTGTTACCAGTTCAAAATGGCTGCATAGTGAATTGTTAAAAAAATATTACTTAAAAACTACTTATCCAATTTACCTGAATTTTGCACAAAAACCAAGTTTTATGTAGGAATGAACAGGTAATATTTTAGTATGAATCCAAGACGGTAAATCAAAATGGTGCCATAATAAAATATTTAAAAAATTAGCCTGAAAAAACTGCTTATTAGATTGATTTCAATTTTGTGCAAGAATTAAATGTGATATAGAAATGCTGATGAAATCGTGATACGAATTCAAGATGGCGGAATAAAATGGCAGCAACATAAAATGTTTGTGATTCAGAAAAAAATTACACTCCCGGGATCTTCACGTTTTAGTGTTCCTAGATCGCAAAAAACATGTTTCTCAGTTCCATCGGTCTGTCTGTCAGTTCGCGGCATAGCTGGAAAACTTACCCGATTAAGTTCAAATTTTCGTCGAAAGTTAGGGTCATATTGGTAAAATTTTGGTAAAAATCCAGTACGACAAAACAAAATGGTTGCCTAATTATCCAATTTATCTCAAATGTTGAACAAAAATCAAGTATAAGAACGAACTGGTAACATTTTGGTACGAATCCAAGATGGCAAAGTAAAATGACGCCTAATAAAATTTAAAAAATCAATCTAAAAAATTTATTAGTTTTATTTCAAATTTCATCAAGAAATTAAGTGTCATTTAGAAATAAACTGGTAAAAATTGTAATACGAATTTAAGATGAAGGAATAAAATAGTGGCGAAATAAACTCTTTAAAAGATGAAGTAAAAAACTCTTAATGGACTTTAATGTTTGTACAAGAAATAGATATGATATATTGGTACTCTGATAAAATTTTAGTCTGAATTCAACATGACGAAACAAAATTGCAGCCTAATGAATTTTTTAAAAATCGGAGTAAAAACAATTGGTAAAATATTGGTACATAGCCAATATAGAGGAACAAAATGGCGCTCAATAAACATATGTATATATATATATATATATATATATATATATATATATATATATATATATATATATATATATATATATATATATATTTTCGTTTTTTTTTTTTCTCTAACCATATATAAATATTTTGTTAATTATTTTCTTGGGCATAGGTTAACTCATTGAGAAGTAAAACTATAATTTAATCGACGTTTCGCTCATTATATTGAGCTTTTTCAAGATATTTATTTTCTACAATAAAAACATGTATAGTTAGTATTTAAATTGGTTAAAACATTATTGAAAAAACATCACTCAAAAAAACATTACAAACAAAAATACATTTAAAACAACATTAATATTATACAGAGTACGTACCTTGGAAACATGTCATGTGTAACGAATGTTTTGCGATTGCAATAATTTCGACACGTCTGGAATTTTGGTAGATAAAAACGAGACAAATTTTTTCTTTTTTTTTTATATTTACTTAGATTTTTATTGCTGTACCGAGTTTGGGTTTATGATCTTACTGAAATGTACAGGGTTTTATGTATGGAGTAGTTTATTTATTTAGATTAATTAACTTAGATATCAGATTATAATAAATTTGGCTTAAGTTATTGATGTCTTTTTTATCGTTGACGGCATCTTTCTCTTTTTTAATTTGTATCATTTCTTTTATTGTGAGTTTTCGATAATTAGTTTCTTGTTCTAAAATTTTGGTTTGTTTAAAATCGAATTCATGTTTTTCTGTATGTTCGTGTTTGTGGAGTGCAGTTGATGCATTTTTTGTGTATTTGTGGCCGTTTAATCGACTATCTAAGTATTGTGTTGTCATTCCTATGTACTTTTTTGGGCAATTTAAACATGGAATTGAGTAAACTAGGTTTGATTTCTTTTTTTTTATTACTTTGCTTTTCAAGGGAGTGAAAAGACCGTTTAGTAAATTCTGTGCTTTATGACAGACAGTTATGTCGTGTTTAGACAATATATGATTTATTTTTTCTGATAGACCGTCTGTGTAGGGCATTGCAACGTATTTAGTATTACCATTTCTTTCTTTTGTTCCTTTCTTTAAGTTATTATAAAAAACATGAGTTCGTTGTTTAAAAACTCGTAGTATGTTTTTTTCCGGATAATGGTTATTTATTAAAGTCTCCTTAACCTTCTTTAAAATCTCAGGACGATATTCTGGGGAAGTAAGTGAGATGACACGATCGGTTAGACCTATAATAACGCTATTTTTTTGATTCTTTGGATGGTTGGAGTTAAAGTTTAAGTACCGCCGTGACCATGTTTTTTTTGTATACCACTTGGTTTTTATATTTTGATCTTTCTTGTTTCTAATTAGGGTTAAGTCTAGAAAATTAATTTTGTTTTTGTCTTCAATTTCCATGGTAAATTTTAATTTGGGGTGAAAATTATTGAAAGCGTTTAATAGGTCATTAATATGGTTTTTTGAAACGGCAGTTAAACAATCGTCCACAAATCTTTTAATCACACTCTCCTCCAGATATTCCATAAGTAATTGTGCGACAATGGAGGAAATAGGAGAACCCATAGCGCAACCATCTAACTGTTGATAATATTTGTCCTCATACTGGAAATAATTATTATTTAGAGTAATGTTAATAGCTTCTATAAATTCTTTTAATGGAAGTGTTGTGTGACCCTTTAATTCGTGCCATTTTTGTGTTATTATGTCAGATAAAAGTTCATTCGGAATATTTGTATATAGGGAAACAACATCAAGAGATATTAGTATATGATTGTCTGGAATGTTTACCTTGTCAATAAATTGTTTAAATTCAAATGAATCTTTAACAAAATAATCGTTTTTCCGGTTATTTTGGACATACAATTAGACAAATATTTCGACAGTTTATAAAAAGGAGATTCAAGAAGTCAATCGACTACGACGCTCTAGCAACATCCCAGAACAGTGACGAGGAACTGACCAGATTTTGTCAAGACGATTCGGTCTTCAAAATGAGACAAATCCAAATTCCTTTCACTAACAACACAATCTGGTGCGATATGTCAACTTCAATAGCTAGACCATTTATTACGGAGCCATTCATGAAACCAGTTTTTGACAGCATACCCCAACTAAGCCACCCCGGCGTCAGAGCCACAGTGAAACTAGCAACTCAGCGCTATGTTTGGCCATCTATGAAGAGTGACTGCAGGAAGTGGGCCCAATCCTATCCTGAATGCCAGCGTTCGAAGGTCTCGCGTCATGTCATTAGTCCAGTCGGAACGTTTGCACCGCCCTCTAGCCGTTTTGAGCATGTTCACCTTGACATAGTGATAATGCCGTTATCTGAGGGATACAGATATTGTCTGACCATGATAGACAGATTTTACAGGTGGCCTGAAGTAATACTACTGAAAGATCAGAAAGCAACCACCATTGCACGAGCCTTTTATGACAACTGGGTGTGCAGGTTTGGCGTTCCACTACGAGTCACCACCGATCAGGGCCGGCAATTTGAGTCTTGCCTGTTCAAGCAAATTAATTGTCTAATGGGCACCAATCATATTCGTACAACGGCATACCACCCCGCAGCTAATGGCATGATCGAAAGGTTTCATCGCCAACTTAAGGCTTCCCTTCGATGTCATAAGTCCCGCTGGACCGAGAGCCTACCCACAGTTTTGTTCGGTTTGTTGCTTTCTTTAAGTTATTATATGGCTTCCTAAGTTGCATAAAGCTAACATACCTTTAAGGCCCATTGTATCCAATCTCCTTTTTATAAACTGTCGAAATATTTGTCTAATTGTATGTCCAAAATAACCGGAAAAAACGATTATTTTGTTAAAAATTCATTTCAATTTAAACAATTTATTGACAAGGTAAACATTCCAGACAATCATATACTAATAGCTCTTGATGTTGTTTCTCTATATACAAATATTCCGAATGAACTTTTATCTGACATAATAACACAAAAATAAGACGAATTAAAGAGTCACACAACACTTCCATTAAAAGAATTTATAGAAGCTATTAACATTACTCTAAATAATAATTATTTCCAGTATGAGGACAAATATTATGAACAGTTAGATGGTTGCGCTATGGGTTCTCCTATTTCCTTTATTGTCGCACAATTAGTTATGGAATATCTGGAGGAAAGTGTGATTAAAAGATTTGTGGACGATTGTTTAACTGCCGTTTCAAAAAACCATATTAATGACCTATTAAACGCTTTCAATAATTTTCACCCCAAATTAAAATTTACCATGGAAATTGAAGACAAAAACAAAATTAATTTTCTAGACTTAACCCTAATTAGAAACAAGAAAGATCAAAATATAAAAACCAAGTGGTATACAAAAAAAACATGGTCACGGCGGTACCTAAACTTTAACTCCAACCATCCAAAGAATCCAAAAAATAGCGTTATTATAGGTCTAACCGATCGTGCCATCTCACTTACTTCCCCAGAATATCGTCCTGAGATTTTAAAGAAGGTTAAGGAGACTTTAATAAATAACCATTATCCGGAAAAAAACATACTATTAAACAACGAACTCATGTTTTTTATAATAACTTAAAGAAAGCAACAAACCGAACAAAACTGTGGGTAGGCTCTCGGTCCAGCGGTACTTATGACATCGAAGGGAAGCCTTAAGTTGGCGATGAAACCTTTCGATCATGCCATTAGCTGCGGGGTGGTATGCCGTTGTACGAATATGATTGGTGCCCATTAGACAATTAATTTGCTTGAACAGGCAAGACTCAAATTGCCGGCCCTGATCGGTGGTGACTCGTAGTGGAACGCCAAACCTGCACACCCAGTTGTTATAAAAGGCTCGTGCAATGGTGGTTGCTTTCTGATCTTTCAGTGGTATTACTTCAGGCCACCTGTAAAATCTGTCTATCATGGTCAGACAATATCTGTATCCCTCAGATAACGGCATTATCACTATGTCAAGGTGAACATGCTCAAAACGGCTAGAGGGCGGTGCAAACGTTCCGACTGGACTAATGACATGACGCGAGACCTTCGAACGCTGGCATTCAGGATAGGATTGGGCCCACTTCCTGCAGTCACTCTTCATAGATGGCCAAACATAGCGCTGAGTTGCTAGTTTCACTGTGGCTCTGACGCCGGGGTGGCTTAGTTGGTGTATGCTGTCAAAAACTGGTTTCCTGAATGGCTTCGTAATAAATGGTCTAGCTATTGAAGTTGACATATCGCACCAGATTGTGTTGTTAGTGAAAGGAATTTGGATTTGTCTCATTTTGAAGACCGAATCGTCTTGACAAAATCTGGTCAGTTCCTCGTCACTGCTCTGGGATGTTGCTAGAGCGTCGTAGTCGATTGACTTATGAACTTCATCAATCCTAGATAAGGCATCTGCAATCACATTATCGCTCCCTGCTATATGCCGAAAGTCTGTGGTGAATTGACCGATAAAATCCAGGTACCGGAACTGTCGAGGTGATACTTGGCTTTTCTTATGACGAAATGCATATATCAGTGGTTTATGGTTCGTGAAAATACTAAAGTTTCTTGCCTCCACCATGTGTCTGAAATATTTGACGGATAGGTATGCGGCCAGTAGCTCACGGTCATAAGCTTTGATTTTTTTCTTGAGGAGTGTGTTCAGTAATGCTTGAATCTCGGCTGCCTTGGGTATGAATCTCCGGTAGAAATTCACCATACCCAGGAAGCGACGAAGTTGCTTGGCCGTTTTAGGTTTTGGGTAGGCCAGAATAGTTTCGACCTTTTCTGGCAGTGGTTGGGTGCCTGCGTTTGAGACGCAATATCCTAGGAATTTGACTCGGGACTGGCCAAAAACACATTTACTTGGGTTAATGACGATGCCGTATTGCTGAAGCCGCTGGAACAGTGTTTCCATGTGGCGGAGGTGTTCTTCGGGCGTCGTTGAGGCAACAAGGATGTCGTCTAGGTACACATAACAATAGTCCAACCCTCGAGTAACTTCATCCATGAAACGCTGAAAAGTTTGTGCTGCGTTTCGAAGTCCAAACGTCATAAATGGAAATTCGAACAATCCGAATGGTGTGGTGATGGCTGTTTTCGCGATGTCCTTCTCAGCTACTGGAATTTGGTTGAACGCACGGATTAAGTCGATGGTTGAAAAAATCGATTTTCCTTGGAGCTCATGTGCGAAATCCTGGATATGGCGGACGCCATATTGGTCACTACAGGTCAGAGCTCTATAATCCCCACAGAGCCTCCATTCGCCGTTGTTTTTTGGTACTAGGTGCAACGGCGAGGACCAAGGACTTTTAGATGTCCTGGCAAGTCCGAGTTTTACCATGGTGTCGAATTCCTTCCTTGCTGTTTTTAGTTTGTCCGGAGCTAGGCGACGTGGTTTCTGGGCGACAGGCGGACCAGGCGTGGTAATAATATGATGCTGAGTTTTGTGTTTAATGTGTTTGGGAGCACCGTTTGGTTTGGTGATTCCCGGGAACCTTTCCAGAAGCACATGGAAAGGGGAAGCACCATTAATTACTTTGACGGTCGGAGCGGTCCATTCCAAAACCTCACCACGTGATGCCAGTTGTGTTCTGGAGTCCAAGAGTTTGCCTTGCTGCAGATCCGGGAGCAGTCCATAGTGTGCGAGGAAGTCTGCTCCTAGGATAGGTTGAGATACGTCAGCTATGATGAATCTCCATGGAAAATCTCGGTGGAGTCCTAGGTTGAGGGTACGCGCTACTATTCCGTATGTGGTTATAGACGAACCATTGGCAGCTGAAAGTGCGTAGGTTGATTTGGTATGAGCACCATCCACTCAGAGTCTCGGGATCATGCTTAGATCGGCACCGGTGTCGATGAGAAATCGAAGTCCGGTTTCACGAGCGTAGATAAATAGGCGGGGTGATTTATTAAGGCAGGTGTCATTTGTCGCCATCAGTGACTGCCCGGTTGGTTTCCCTGGTTCCATGAACAGGGCATAGTGCATTTCTGGGCTTCCTGCTTGTAGCGCCAGTGGTACCAGCATAATCCGGCTGGGCGCGCTTCCCTAGGTGTAGATGGCGAGCGATGCCGCGACTGGGATCGGGATCGAAAATGCGTGCGGGAATTTCGCATTCCTCTTGAAGCATGCACGTCCTGCTTGACACTAGCTAGCTCTCCCTTGACCTCTGAAAGTTGCTGTGTTAGTTATTGCATGAGGGAATGGAGAATCTGGTATTCTTGCGAATGCTTAGGGGTGATTGCCGCTACGGAAGGGCTCACAGGCAGAGCAGTAAATATATTGTCAGCCAAGTCCGCAGTTTCACTTAGTGTTTGACGTGATTGCGTCGCTAGTATAGGTTGTAGATTGGCTGGTAAGCGTCTTACCCAAATACTCCTCACTAATGTCTCCGGGACTACTGATCCTGCTAGTGCCTGCAGTCTTCGAAGGAATTGGGAAGGTTTTTCGTCACCCATAGCTTCGTTTTCTAGCAGTTGCCTGGTCTTCTGTTCTTGGCTTGCACTTAACCGCTTTATGAGTTGTTCTTTTAGCTCGGAATAGGAATTAGAATCTAATGGTTTCGTCACAATGTCGCGCACTTCGCTGATATATCGCGGCGGAAGTTTCGCGAGAATGTCCAAATATTTTTGTTCAGTGTTTGTGATTTTTGATCTATTAAAGCAAGCCTCTACGATTACAAACCAAAGTTCTGGATCCGACGGGTCAAAGTCTGGAAGTCGCGGCGCGGAATTTATCGCGACAGCGTTCGCGATAGGGATGGCACTGTTGGTTTCTGCCGCAGAGTTAGGCATGGTATACCGCGAAATATTTGTTACAAATAAACTCACGATAGCTTAGGGACTGTTGTATTGACTAAAACAAAACTTACCACAAAAGGAATGATAAAAAGTTCACTGTAATACTAGGTACTTACGTTGATTGTTCAATTTATCACTAAAACACTGAAGCACTAATTACACTACTTGCTCTCACAAAACAAATCACGTCGGGGTCACCACTTTAGAAAGTATGTGTGTGCTTGATTAGCTATATATCCAATACATTCCTTTTTTATATGAACTGTGAGAGTTTATTGAAACACTGTTAAAACGAAATAAAATAAGTCTATTGAACTAGAACAACAAAATTCACATCCGACTTCTTGCAAGTCCAAAAACAGAGTCCTCCTCTAATATTAATACAAATCTCAAGAAACATAAAGTTCCACCCCTTGTGCCAAAATTCCTCGCTTTGATTGGTCCTATTCGTTTGCAAAAGACGTTTTTTTCTATCTTCGTAAACTTTCCCATGTTCAAAATAAAAACATTCATTACAGATAGTAAAATGGGAATTTCGAGAAAGCTTTACTAAGAAGGGTCGTTTCGGTATTTTCCTATCATAAACCCTAAATGCAATAAACAGTTTACTATCGGTGATGGTTCCTACTATCGAACGTACAACAAAATATTTTAAAATCGCACAAAGAAGTGTTGTAAAAATAAAAATTAACGGATAGCATACAAGAACCTTAAAACTAAATTAGACTGTAAATGCCGATGGAAATTCCCACAATTATGTACAGAAAACTAAGTACCTACAAATTGTTACATTTCTCAATAGCAATAGATAATTAGCCTAGATTAAAAAAGTAAATGTAAAATAAATATGTACAGTATTTTATGCAGTAACAATGAAAAGAAAAACAAATATATACAGTGTGATATGCGCAAATTTTAACTTTGGCAGACAAATGTGGGAGACATTCAGTCGCCACAGTATAATCATAAAAGACAAGTTTAAAGTTTTTTGACATGCAACTAAAGTGCTCGAACTTCGAAGCACAGCAAGGAAATTTTTACTGGAAATTCAAAATAAAATATTTTCAATACGGATGAAGATTATGACTTGCGGTTTTCGGCTTTTGTCTGATTAATATGCAGCCCGATAAGAGCAGCCTCTGGACACCATAGCAACAGTCTTATACATTGCGTTATATAAAACCCTGTCATTTTTTTTAAAGTTTCCTCGACCAGAATTCTTACCATAGAAGATTTCTCTTTCTCTTTGTGCAACCAAAATAATTTAGAGCTAGGTAAGAAAAAACAATTTCTATAGATTTTGAAATTTTCAGGATTTTTTCGAAAAATTGATTTTTAAAATAATCTGCTGAACAAAGTTCACTTGTGGTAATCAAAAGTATATTATTTTGAAGGTTTCAATTTTTAAATTAAATTTTTCAACATGAATATTGTATACAGAGTTTGCATGAAACTAAGAAGTGGACGTTAAATAGTAATTTGTTGGGTTTGGTTTTTTCTATCAATCTTGAATTCGATGTTGCTTTTAATGCCAGTTTTAGTAATAATGGACACTTTTACCGAAACAGGTTTTTTTTACATTTGAAATTGGCTCTAATTCTGTCAGATATTGCCTTTAATTTAAAATGGATTTTTTAATAAAAAATAAAAAATCGCCTTTTATCGTTGATATAATTCTCTTTTTCCCAATAAAATACAGTTTCACATGTTATTTTTGATAATACAGACTTACTTAAACTGTTTACACACCATTTCGAATTAACTGAGAAAATGTCCCAATAATACAGTGGGTAACAAAGGTCTGGAATACTACCTACCTTGCGGAGCAGAAATTCAACATTGTTAAAGTTTAGAATCGATTTTTAGAGTTTTTGGTGCACCCAGTATATAATATTCATGGTGGAATACTTAATGGTGCCAGCCCTGTTCATCTGATAGTCCATACTGAATCTGATTGCCATAAGTGGGTTTTGTCAACAGAGCATTTTTAAAAAAATCAATGTTTCTAAAAAACCCTGTATGTCGGAAAGGAAGAAAAAATTTCCAAACCGCTGGAAACTGTTTTTTTCTTGTACCTAGCTTTAGATTATTTTGGTTGCACAAAGGGAAAAAGAAACCTTCCACAGTAAGAGTTCTGGTCGAAAAACTTTTCAAAAAATGACAGGGTCTTATATAACACCCTGTATAAGACGGTTGCGATGGAGTCTTGAGTACTTCTATTAATTTGAAAATTGATAAAAAACTGAAGAAAAATCCAAAATAATCCGAAACGTTGCGTTCAGACCCATACTCATATATATCGTTCAACTTGTCTTAAAATGCGCTATGTTAATCTGTACTAATAAATAGAGGGCCCTATTTAAAATAAGAAAAAATGCTACAACTTTTAAAAATAAAAATAAAATGAATTAAAACTTCAAAAGGAACAGAGAAACACTAAATTTTTCGTCTATCTTTTATTCTCCAGATAAAAGGATAGGTCATCTTATTTTAGATACCCCGTATATTTAAAATATTTTAAACTGACCGGCTTTAGAGTTATAGGAATAAAGAATTACCTTAATTAGACCTTTGCCTTATGGTGAGATCTTAAATATGAAATTTAATTAATAAGTCTGCTAGGAAAAGTTCCTCTTGTTCTTAACAATTCTTGGTAGTGCTTTCTACAAATTAAAAAGCCCTTTTTAGTAAAATTAATTTTCTATTTATTTAATTTTTTCGTTTCAGGCTTTAATCGAATGCAGTAGACGATTTTCTAATGAGCTGGTAAGTTTCCACAAATTGTTGCCTGTGTTTACCATTAACTGTTATTACTTTGAGTAAAAATAATAACGTAATTTATTAGTATAAAAAGTTATTCGTCTCAAAAAAAAAGTAATTTAGTTGAGTTGCACGCAAACCTAGCCTTTTTTAGGCGTGCTGAATACTGTTGGGTGATTATTAATTGCTGTTTCGTAATTGTTGTGTTGATTTGATGTTTCGAAGTGTTAATCCTTTGATATACAGGGGACCCACCACTTACGAGGCGGTCTTTAGCTACTGAATGGTAATATCCCATTTTTTCGCAAATTTCAAAGCCTAAAAAGACTTCCGGTTTAACCGGAAGTATCATAAACGTTCCCATTTTTAATATAAACGTCACTTGATATTACGATTTTTGAATTCTAGATATAATTTCCTTTTCACTGACATATCACAACATGATGTTTGCTTTCAAGTTGGCGCACACAACGTATTTTTTCTATCAACCAATGGGAGCCATAATTGACGTACCGTAAACTGGTGTATCTTTGTGACTGCAGCATAACTTTGGTACATTCCTCATACTTTTCACTTTTTTTATTGTATGTTCATCATATTTAAAAATAAAGCTATCTCTACAACATGTTATTAAAGTGTCACTAAAATACGACTAAATAACCTAACCTGGCAACTCCGCAAATCGTGACACAGTTTTTTTCTCATTTAGAAGCAGAACTTGAAGGAGCTGAACCTCAAAATATTTGGAATTATGATGAGACCAATTTAGTAGACGATCCTGGTCGGACAAAAATAATAACGAGAAAAGGAACGAAGTATCCAGGAAAAATTAGAAATTCATCTAAAGTTTGCACATCTCTAATGGTATGCGGTAACGAAAGGGAAACCTGTATACGTGAATTATAAAGCACAAAAACTATGGTCTACTTGGACTGAAAATGGGCCACCAAGTGCCCGATATAATCGCACTAATTCGGATTGGTACGACCAAATTTTTGAGGACTGGTTCACCAATTTAATACTCCCGGTTTTAAATAGGCAAGAAGGTCGTAAAATTGTATTAGGGAATAATTTAAGGTTACACTTAAATATGGAGGTCATTAGGCAATGTGAGCTAAACAATATAAGGTTTGTTGCACTTCCTCCGAATACCACGCACCTCCTCCAACCGCTAGATGTTGCATATTTTCGACCAATGAAAGGGCACTGACGACAAATTTTAAATAACTGGAAGGATACGGCTTAGGGTTGTCGTTTCAGCGGTGTACCAAAAGATCAGTTTCCGGCACTATTGAAAAGTCTCTTGTCAAAACTAGAAGAGCGTGGTGCAGAAAACCTCAAGTCCGGCTTCCGTAAGTGCGGTATTTACCCTCTAAATAGTCAAGTCGCTTTAAACCGTTTGTGCAGCCATGTAGTAGCTGAAGATTCAATCGTAAAAGAAAATATCTCAGAAAACTTTATCGAGCGCCTTCAAAAATTGCGAAATGAGGCTACAACAGTACAAGTTCGCAGAAGAAAGAAAATGAATGTGCCTGCAGGAAAAGGAATTACCGTTGAAGATATGAAAAAAAGCCAGGCTGCTGCAGATATCACACTGAATCTTCAACCATCTACATTTGGAACCTATCAGCTATTAATATCTGGAAACCAACCATCAACATCTGGAACCCAAAAAAATAATAACAGTGAAGCTGACAGTGTTCAATACAAAACAATGGAAGTGGCCTTCCCAAAAAGATGACATTTTTTACACGAATGAAGAAATTATAATGAAGCTAAAAGAGCCTATTAAAAAAGGAAACAGGGATATTTTTAATGTTTCGGAGTTATTGGATACCTAAAATTAGCGCGTAGATTGACCTTTTTATTTAACACAAATTTTTTTTATTGCATGTTTTAGACAATTAGTCGTAAACTTTTGCTGTATCTATCTAAGAAAAATATGTTCTATTTTTAAGATTAAATTTTAATCATTAGAATCTGTGAAAATCTGTATTTGCTATTCGTATTTGTTAGTTCTTTAATACAAAAATCTGTGTAATTACTAGTTTTTTTTAAAGAAATATATATCTACTGCCCTAATATTAAGAAAACATATTATCTCAAATGTTTGTTAGCTTTATTTATATAGCTATGTATCGTTCTTTAGGACAAAATGCTTCTTTATGGCTATTTACGTGTAAAATATTTCTGTACCAAAGTTACACCGACACAAGGGGCTACTTTATGACAACTTTAAAGTACAATAAGTGAAGTACTGCTTAGAATTTTGATTTTATATTTGGGTCATTTCTTGTGTTATAATAAGGATGTTAAATGACACTGCTCCGGTTTAAATATTTCATATAATAAGAACTCTATTAACAAAAAACCCTAAAAATCGTATCAAAGTTACCCCAGTTTACGGTACCAAATGAATATTTCTGCTCAGTAGGCCTATGGATGCAAATAAATGGTGTACTCGATGGTGTATTATAAGCCTGCGGCTAGTGCTATTTGTACTTTTTTAAATATATTGAAAAAATAACCTAATTTTATTTTTATTTATTTATTAACAAATAAACTATCCAGCAATAGTAAAAATATTAAGACAGGAAGTTTTCAAAATGTCGTCCTTGCATTTCAAAACATTTATGTATAAAAGTAATCGTTTTTTGCATAATTTTATTTAATATTACTCGAGTAACTGATCAAATATATTAAAACATAAAATTAGGTCATTTTTTAATGTATTTAAAACGTACGAATGGCGCACACCACTTATTTGTATCCACGGCCTATTGAGTAGAAATATTCATTTGGTACGTCAATTATGGCTCCCATTGGTTGAGAGAAAAGGTACGCTGAAAGCGCCGCGCCATCTTGAAAACAAACATCATGTTGTGAAACGTCATTGGAAAGGAAATTACATCTAGAATTCAAAATTCGTAATATTAAGTGATGTTTATATTAAAAATAAGAAAGTTGATGATACTTCCAGTTAAACCGGAAGTGATTTTAGAGTTCATATTTTCTTAAAATATGGCATATTATACCTTTATTACACTATAATATTTTGAGAACCTCACTTTGAAATTTGCAAAAAAATTGGGGGGTTAACAAGATCCTGTGGCCCCTGGTATATGCGGATGGGATAGGACTATAATTTAAAATTATTTGGACATAAAAAATGTGGTATATAAAAGTTAAACGTTTACAAATGGAATAACAATGTATTTTATTGCACATTTGAATTGAAGTTTTCACAATTTAATGTAAAATATTTATAAAGTGGGCTATTTATTAAGTTTCTACACATCTGTTTACTTTCTCATCAAAACAAAACTGAGATTTTTTTTAGTTCTATATCGCTATATCGACCTCTCTAAAAAATAGAATATTTTTGTTAACTAATTGATAGAACCAAATACAGACTAAAAAAGTGCAGTGATAGATTAATTCAGGTTTACCTACATTTGGTTATCTCTAGGTAAAAAACCGTGAATTAAAAAAAACTACAAAAATTTAAGTTAACAGTTGTAAGGTAACTTAATTATTGAAACACGAGAGTATGAACATCAACTATATTAAATACTGCAAATCGTAAATTGCTGTAAATACATAATATCGGCCGACACCCACATCGAACAATGCTATCAATAGACTGCTCTCTCTAGAGGATTGTCCTTTCCTCGACCCTTGCTTACGTAACTTCGTCTATAATGATATGCGTCACCGTACGAATCATACCTCTTCGAATTATCAGGATAGATTGAAGGTGCCTTCTTGGAATTACGTTACAGTCGGCTAACCTGACATCACATCACTGACAGGACTAAACTGAAATAAAAATAACACAAGAAAATTAATAAAACCGTATATACTACACAAGGATAAAGAAAATTATATTCATATAAATATTTTTTTCATCCTCGTCGTTCCTAGTCTCGCTCAGCGAAAATATCGTAACAAGAACACAGAATGACATATGATCGTATACTCCGTTTGGATCCTCGTAACAGTCCTACTTGGATCCTCGTAACTAGAAATATATACCTAACTCGTATAGACAGTTTTAATAATCGGTCCCTCGTCTCTCTCGTAACAAGAACTTCATCTCATCAGAAGGGCATATGCTCATATAAGCAGTCCTGCCCCGTTTGGACCCTCGTAACAGTCCTACATCGCTTGGATCCTCGTAACTAGACATATATATCTAACTGGTATATACCGTTTTAATAATCGGTCCCTTGTCTCTCGCTTTACAAGAGCTTCATCTCATCAGAAGGGCATATGCTCGTATAAGCAGTCCTGCACCGTTTGGACCATCGTAACAGTCCTACATCGCTTGGAGCCTCGTAACTAGACATATATGGCATGCCATCGCAACTGTACCACCGTCACCTTTGCTGTGTGAAGCAATGTGACGTAATGTGCATCCTACGTGAACAACTCAGCCGTCATTACTTTATCATAATGCATCGTTCCACATATTTGAACCACTTAACCGTTATTAAGTGAGGAACGCAGCGATATATATATATACACACATACATATCCTTATATATGTATACATACACAAATATACATACATACATATACTTACATGCACACATACACAAATATACATACCTACATATACTTACATGCACATATACACATATATACACACATAGATGCATATATGTACAACGTTAATAATTGACATTAATTAATTAATACGTGATAGCGTAACACACTTTTGTAATTGTTATCGATCCAGGATCTTTTAACAATTTCGCTTAGTAACGCTTCTAAGTCTCGCCGTTTATCGCAGGTGACTTCGAAGGTAAGAAATGAGTCACTCATTCCTCAAGGGCGGTATCCAAGGAATACCTCGTAAGGTGTCTTTCTAGTGACGAAATTTACCGTAGAGTTAATTCCACACTGCACCACTTTTACTGTTTTTAAATAAACAAACTTAATGAAAGCGTTCCTCAAGCTTTAGGATAAAAGTAGATCCAGTAGATTAGATTCAGTAATAATTCTAACGTCAATCTTCTGTAAAAGAATCTATATTCGTAACGTTCATTCCTTCGGCAGGATCTCTACTGAAAGTATTTACGTGTACAATCTTGTGATCTGGACGATACTCTACCTCAAAGTCAAATTCTTGTATGGGAACCACCATCAAACAATTTGCGGATTAAGGTTTCTTCATCAATGTGTGACGTAACGAATCGTAATTCATAACTACTTTAAAATTGTATCTTAGCAAGTATATGCCGAAGCCTTTTAATGAAGCAGGATTTTCTATTTCATGAGAGTGATAACTTTGGTTATTCCGGGTAATTGCGTGACGGAAATATTGTATTGGCATCAAGTTATTCTATTTTTGTGTTTGAAATAAAACAGCTCCCTAACTTATTTTACTTACGTCACAGCTTTTGTGCCTGTCTCAAAAGTTTCTTACTAACTGTTCTCCCAACTAAAGCTGCATTATTTTCTTGCTAGTATTCATATCGGTTATGCTATAGAGCCAAAACCCTTTATGAATTTCACAAAATGTTTGGTCAAAATCAAAAATCTTCGGAACGGATATCTTCTGGTTTTGCAAAGTCGAAAACAACGTAATTTGTTATTTTTAATGCCTTAGCTTGAGATCTCTTAACCGAGTTATTTAATATGTTCCTGGCAAAAATATCACTTAGCCTCAGAGTTAATTCTGCTACTTAAAATATTTTCAACATGTATTTCAACTTTTCCATTCCTTCGTCAAAATATGCCATCAAAAAAATTCATAACGATGTAGTCCTAATATCTCATAATTGCTGAACGATAGCAGGTGCGTTCACATGTCCAAACAGTATTTTTTTTAGGAATCCGTAATATTCGTCAGGAGTAACAAATATCATTTTCGATATAAATTCGGCGCCTATTGAAATCAGATCTAACCTTGTAAATAATTTACGTCGTTTGAGAGTCCAGAAAGTCGTCAATCATCTTCGGTAAGACCTATCTATTTTTAAAGCATTTTCGCTAAAAGCACAATGATCTGTACATATGCGCGGCTCCCACTTTCTTACTAATAATACAGGACTTAAAAAGCAGAATTCAATTCGCAGTTAATCTCATTATCGAAATAATCGCTCACCATATATATTCCTAACTATTTCACGATTAGTGAAGGTCATACTGTACGGTCAATAAGCAACAAGTTTGTTATCTGTCAACGTATCGTCTTATTGGTTTTGCCAATTTCATTTAGATTTCTGGCAAAACAATTTCCAAATCCATTAAGTAACTGTAAAATATCATTTGATTCTGATTTGCTCAGACTAGGATTTAATTGGTCTTTAATTAATATCGCCAATTGTAAGATATACGAAATTCATAACTTCGGTTCTAATAAGTGGTATAGATGGGGCATCGACTTCTTCGTAACAAGTAGTCCCCCATGCAACAACTTTGCACTTTTCGTAACAGTCGTTTTGATTACATACATTTAAAACAGGTACGAATTATTTTATTTAACGTTATTACACATCACGACGTTTTCCTGATAGTTTCCTTTGTTCTAACTCTGTAGATATTCCCTAACATTTCATGATTGAAAATGTCAATATGATTACGTGATTTGAAACTTTTCATACCTAACGAAATGGTTTCAATTCTATTAAATAAGCGTCCTCGGCAGAACCTAAATCAACAACTAAATTTATCAAAACTATAGCATTTAAGTATACAATACCACTTGCGAAACTATATAACAAAACAGAAGTTATTTCTCGAGGCCAACAAAATCTGTAAGTATCTGACTTTCTAATGGTTACTGCAACACATCCAGAATACACATAACGTCACATTGATTTATCGGTATTGAAGGCACGTCTAGGGGTTGTCTTAGACTTGTTGGTTATATATTCGTAACTTCGTAAGCCTATAAATGACAGTACATTCTTTCTGCGTAGCTTAATAACTGACGGTACATTCGTTGCCTCGTAATTCAACAAATGATACTTGGTGCACCTTAAATGTTCAGGTATTTCGAGTAAATATTTCCCTTATATTTGCAATACTAATCATCTCTTTGACCTTTCGTCTATAGGATGGTCGGACTCAGCATCACTGTGACTGATGTTATGTCGTTGACTATTTAAAGAGTTTAAATTTGCTTGAGGTACCTGGTCGTCACGTAACGTCGAGAAATATTCTTCGTATAGACCGTCTGGTCTGACGTAACAACTAGCTGTAGCTCCATTTTGCATGTAGCCTTTATATTGTCATTAATCTAACAGGATTCAGCGTCTCTCTCTATCAAAAATAGTTTCGCATCTTTGTTTTGTTTGACTAAGCATTTTTCGAAGGACAGTTTCGTAATTCACATGATCTGGAAAACGTTTGGTAATTAGTCTTTTCCCCTGGATGCAGGAACTTGGATAACTGGATAAACGGCGGTAGCAATTTTTAGCAATTTTTGTGGAATACCGTGGCGACGTCCTCTCAATTTTTAAAAATTTTTATTTGAACTACTTTATCAAGCCATTTTGCAGCTCGATTATCCTGCCTAGGTCTTTGTTTAACTTGAACTTCAAATAAGTTTTCCAAACAGTCCAAATTATACTTAAATATTTTCTCTAACTTTGTTTTCTTCAGATCGTTGGAATCTAGCAGACCCGTCATATTATGTCTACTGTGTTGCGTAACATTGTTATTTTGCCTTTGTCTTTGTTGGATCATGAATATACTTTATTTGACTTACCCGCTCTAAAGCTTTGTCAACTGTACGTCTATGACTTCTCGTTGAAGAATGCTCAGAAAAAATACTTTCTTTTGCCCATTCTTACGTAACAATGAGCATAACGATAAAACAATAGACGTAAACAATATATAAGCGTAAAATTGCACCAAACCACTAATTTTGTTTTCTTAACACAAAATCATTAACGCTTATTTTATCCCAGTTAGTAGGGGCACTACGTCGTGACCTTCTCCTGTACTCAGTATTACGAGTAAACTCCAAAACATAACATACATAACGTAAACGTAAAACAAAAATGTCAGAAGAAAATAAACGGTTTGTGTACACGTGAGAATCTTGGTAAAAGATCGCCCAATTTTACGTAATAGTCAACTTCGTAAACAAAAAGTTGACATTACTTCGCAAAAGTTATGTAATTCAATACAATAACTTTTTAACAGCACTCCGTAAGAGTAATGTGCAAAATACACTAAACCTTATTTAGTTTAAAATAACGATTGAAAACACTAGTTCGTAAAAACAATGTCTGACACTGAGGTAATACAAAAAAAATAGTCAAACAAAAATAAATCGCACTGGCACTAGGGAAACGTAGCGATTGACCTCACACCTGAACTGTAAGGTATCTTAATTATTAAAACACGACATAAACTAACTATATTAAATACTGCAAAACGTAAATTGTTGTAAATACATAATATCGGCCGACACCGCCATCTAACAATGCTATCAATAGACTGCTCTCTCCAAAGGATTGTCCTTTCCTCGACCCTTGTTTACGTAACTTCATCAGCAATGAGATGCGTCACCGTACGAATCATACCTCTTTGAATTATCAGGATAGATTGAAGGTGCCGTCTTGGAATTACGTTACATAGTTATAGTTGAATTTTGGCATAAAGGTATACAACCAAAAAAGAAACAGCATTTTATTCTACCATCTTTCAAAATTAAAAACACATTTTCTATAAACTTTTTTTAGTTTGGGCAAACTTAGGAAGACTTTACTGGTCGCACTTTATACTGAGAAGGGGAAGAGACAGTAAAGTAAATTTTCAAGTGCAACAGGCCAATAAAAAATTGATAAAAAAATTGAGGAATACTTCAAATTTAATTCTGAAAAGTCTTTAAAAAATAATTTAACATTTTTAGAATTGACAATTAGTCTTCATAAATCTTTTTTTCTTCTAGTTTTTAGATTTTTGATAATCAACAATTACCCTCCTATTACAAAATTTAATATCAAGCTTTTAATAGTAATAATATATCGTCTCTTAACAAATTAAGAATAGTAGTAAATCATCCATGATTCACAAAGAGACCTGTTTCTAAATTAAACAGTAAACAGACGCTAAGTCTCGGTCTCAGTCAAAGTTTATAATAAAATAAAACTGGTTACACGTGTTTCGCCCGGTCGGGCATCATCAGACCTATCAGAAAAAATATATCCTAATTACTAACTAAAAGCCTTTAAATTAAATAGATAAATAGTACCTTTAAAATTAAACAACACGTCACACATGCAACGTTACAACAGTAAACAAACAATCACATTACATAGTTCGACGGATAGTGAAAGAGGTTGAAACGAAATCTGGTCAAATGTGTGTATAAAAACTCCTTATGCTTAAATTATAAATAAATAAGGTAGTAATACAATAATGAAAAATTAAAAAAAAAAGAGGTATACCAGTGGTGAGATTTGAACCCGTATCTTCTAGACGACAGGCAAGAATAATAGATTTACTGCTATTCGGGACTATAACAATTATTTCGTTTTGGGTCTTTAATTGTTAGGTAAATTATTAAAGATGAGGTTCGGTTCAAAATTAAATAAATCATTCACACAATATAAAACAGGGCACTTTTTAGCTTTGGTTATTTCCATCTTCTCCAAGAGGTCCAATTTTTTACCCTTCTGACATTCATGGATAACTGTTACGTCATCCGATGTAGACAATCGGTGGCGTGTAGATAGAAGATAGTTAGCGAATGCTGATTTTGTCTCTGTGATATCTGTATTTTTATGTTTGTTGACCAAATGAACGTGTTCTTGGACCCTGGTTGAAATCTTTCGTCCTGACTGTCCTATGTACGTGGCAGGTCACTCTCCACACCTCAAAGCATAAACACCCGACTTTGACAGCAATTCAGGTTTATCTTTCATGGTCACTAAATGTCTTTTAAATTGGTTGATTATTTTAAAGGCGATAGAAATATTTAACCCTTTAAAGAAATTAGCCAACTGGGTTGAAATTTTCCAAAATAAGAGATTATTTGAGGCGGCATGTATAACGTTAAAGGACATTTTATATTTGTTAAAGAACTTAAAGTATAATTCGTTGATAGAATTTTGCGAGAAGCCGTTGTTAAATGCTATTTGCTTAATAGTATTTAGTTCTTTTTTAAAAGCGTCCTTAGATAGGGGTATTTTAAAAAGTCTATAAAAGAAAGAATTAAAAGCTGCAAATTTATGTGTATATGGGGAATTGGAATGAAACTGTATAATGTTGTCTGGGGAAGATGATTTTCTAAAAATCTCGAACTCTAATCGGTTACCATTTCTTATAAGCAAAAGATCTAGGAAAGGCAGCTTACTAAGACTTTCTTTCTCCAGGGTAAAGGTAATTTTGTTATGGAGGATGTTTATAAAGTTCAGAAAATCAGACAACTCTTGGTCATCTCCATTCCGTACAAATATTATCCACGTATCTCTTATATGTGATCAGATGGCGCGCAAAATGACTTCTCATGATCTTACTCTCTAAGTGGTTCATAAAGACTTCGAGACTTAAAGACTAGAGAGAAGATCATGAGAAATCATTTTGCGCCCATCTGATAACATATAAGAGATATGTGGATGATATTTGCATGGTCTGGAATGGAGATGACCAAGAGTTGTCTGATTTTCTGAACTTTATAAGCACCCTCCATAACAAAATTACCTTTACCCTGGAGAAAGAAAGTCTTAGTAAGCTGCCTTTCCTAGATCTTATAAGAAATGGTAACCGAATAGAGTTCGAGATTTTTCTTTTATAGACTGTTTAAAATACTCCTATCTAAGGACGCTTTTAAAAAAGAACTAAATACTATTAAGCAAATATCATTTAAGAACGGCTTCTCGCAAAATTCTATCAACAAATTATACTTTAAGTTCTTTAACAAATATAAAATGTCCTTTAACGTTATACATGCTGCCTCAAATAATGACAAAACTTTTCAAACTATCCCTTATTTTGGAAATATTTCAACCCAGTTGGCTAAATTCTTTAAAGGGTTAAATATTTCTATCGCCTTTAAAACTATCAACCAACTGAAAAGACATTTAGTGACCATGAAAGATAAACCTGAATTTTTGTCAAAGTCGGGTGTTTATGCTTTGAGGTGTGGAGAGTGTCCTGCCACGTACATAGGACAGTCAGGACGAAAGATTTCAACCAGGGTCCAAGAACACGTTCATTTGGTCAACAAACATAAAAATACAGATATCACAGAGACAAAATCAGCATTCGCTAACCATCTTCTATCTACAGGCCACCGATTTTCTACATCGAATGACGTAACAGTTATCCATTAATGTCAGAAGGGTGAAAAATTGGACCTCTTGGAGAAGATGGAAATAACCAAAGCTAAAAAGAGCCCTGTTTTATGATGCGTGAATGATATATTTAATTTTGAACCGAACCTCATCTTTAATAATTTACCTAACAACTAAAAACCCAAAACGAAATATTGTTATAGTTCCGAATAGCAGCAAATCTATTATTCTTGCCTGTCACCTAGAAGATACGGATTCAAATCTCACCACTGGTATACCTCTTTTTTTTTTTTCGTTATTGTATTACTACCTTATTTATTTATAATTTAAGCATAAGAGTTTTTATACATACCTTTGACCACATTTCGTTTCAACCTCTTTCAGTATCCGTTGAACTATGTAATGTGATTGTTTGTTTACTGTTTTTAACGTTGCATGTTGCATGTCTTTGTTTATTCGGTTAAAATAAATTTCCATTAAGTAACAGCAAATTCTGTTCAATATTTGAAACTATATTTTTTTCCCCATTGGATTGTATTAGGGTTTCCTATACCTAAGTGCATATGGTTTTTTAGTAATTTGACTTGTGTACTGCTATCATGTATTCAATTATTTGTATATTCATTTTTAATTAGTACACACTTTATGAAATAATCTAGTACAACGAAAAATTTGATTATCTATCATGCTGTATTAGTTTACTTATCCAAATTTTTTCAAAATTTTAGCATATCTGTCGAAATAAGATGTTTGGATAATTAATATATCGTTTCTTTGTTATTCTACAATAATTGCCCAGCGGACTCAGTATTGATATTAACAAATTTAAGCCAACTTCCTTAGAAACTGCCAAACAATTTGTATCTATTTATCTATGGTATAAAATGCCTGTCACTAACATAAAATTCTTCTTCATGGTGCAGAAATTATTCAGTCAAGCCCTGTATCTATTAGTCAATTGTAGGAGGAACCTTAACAAGCTCGAAATAAGGAATATAGATAATACAGGGAACAACATTCAAGAAAAATTAGCAGAGTGGAAACTAACATTGTTGTCTTCCACAATTTGTTACTCCTTTCAGATCCTCTTATTACTAAGGAAACTTAAAGTTGTCTAACAAGGAAAAGCACGCCTCGGAATCTTTAAATTTGTGAAAATCATTTAATTCAAATCCATAATTTGTAAGGGATCTTGAGACCTTGACAGTAATAGTGATTCTGAATAACTACCTATATTTGTTAAGAAATAAGTTTTATTTTATTGTTATTTGTTTTTCTTTGTGCTTTTCATTGTTTGTTATTAAATATATTTTAAGTTTATTATTTTTAATTATACAGTGTACTGAAGATGTCTAAAACACAATAAAATATTTTTTTTATTTCCAGTAGATAGTTGTTTATTACTGTTAGATCATTACTTATATAAATATTTTTTTATTTACAAAAATTTAACTTTAAAAACATCAGCATATGCAAATAACTGCTTTCCTGTTTGGTATGAAATAGGTTAATGTGATCATGTTACAAACTTCTAGGGTAGTTAGAACACATGAAAAGAAAAAAAGAAGTTCTTATGAACATGGGTCCGGAAACGCTTCCTCAGGGAGCTAGAGCCCTTTGAAGATGTCCTTCATAAACCAGTTTTCGTTTTATAGCTCCGGAACTACTTCAGCTATCGCTACCAATTTTGGGACATACATTGCTGTTAGTAAGTTCATCTATTTTATCTATTTAAGATACAATTATTGAAGTCTTAAAGAAATTAGTAAGTCAAAAGAGCAATGAGGTTCAGTACAGATATTAGAGTTCAAAAGATAAATTAATCAGCGTTATTATTATGCTAGGTAGTACAAAAAGAAACTTAACATATTAGTTGCTGAAAATGCCGGCCACCATGCTCGATATATTTATTACACGCAGTTGATAAAAATTTACCTTATTTTATTAATAAGGTAAACTCGCTGTTCTCAACAATTTGTCATTAAATTAGTGTCATGGTTAAGTCATGGAAGATTACACTTTCGCTGAATATTCAATGTGCTATTAATTTATGGGAAAGTTCGATGTAATTGTAGAGCCGCTTCTCGACTGTATGAAAAGCGGTTTTCTAAAAAGCGAATCCCAACTCACACACTGTTTGAAAGGGTCAATCAATGGCTAAGGGAAACTGGCTCCGTAAAAATAAAACGGTTAGATAATGGCGCGAACCCCGGGTTTTGAGAAAGAAGTGCTTCAGCTATTTGAAAATAATCCTTCTGTAAGCACCGGAGCAGTCGTAATCGCCATGCATGTAAATCATGCCAATGTATAGGAGATTGTTCATGAACAGCTTCTTCGCCCCTACTATCTTCAAAAAGTGCATGCATTGGGACCAAATGTTTTCATGCCCCACGTAGAATTTTGCCATCGTTTTCTTAACCGGTGTACAGAAAAACCTCAATTTCCAAGATATGTGCTTTTTACTGACAAGGCTGTGTTTACAAAAGAAGACATTTTTAATTCGCGAAATAGACATGTGTGGGCTGAGGAAAATCCTCATGTGTTCGGGGTATCAACATAGGTCCTCGGTCAACATGTGGGACGGCATTGTTGGAGAACGATTAATTGGACCGATTATGTGGCCTCCTCGTTTAACCGATACAATTTATATTAATTTTTTAAGAAATGTGTTGTTCCCAGAATTGCTACATAATCTGCTCCTAAATATACGACAGAACTTATAGTTTCAATAGGATGTTCCAAATTCTTGTCCGCGCGCACCTAAATGAAAATTTTAGAAGAATTTTTAGGATCAGACGTGGAGGCCCTGTCTCCTGGCCAGCGCGCTCCCCAGATCTAACACCTTTAGATTTTTTTCTTTGGGGGCATATGAAAAGTCTCGTTTATGAAAGTCTAGTCGATTCAGAAGAAGATTTGGTGGCTAGAATTTCCGCTGCGGCTGAAGTAATCCAAAGCATGCCTGACGTTTTTAACCACGGCAACTTAAATATGCTGCGTAGGTGCAATAAATGTATCGAGCGTGGTGGCCGGCATTTTCAGCAACTATTATTTTGGAGTTTCTTTCTCTACTACCTATTTCCGAAGAAACGGTGACATTTAGCGAATTTCAAAAAATTATAATTTTTATGTAAAAGGCATAGGAAAATCATAATCTGATGTCAAAATGCCATGGGATTGAAGTCTTAGAGGAATGGGGTCAAATTTACTTAAATACCCCCCTAGTTCGAACGCTCCTGGTTATAGTTAACATTGTTTAATAGGCTCAGATAGATGAACTTACTTACAGCAATTTATGTCCCAAAATTGGTTGCGGTAGCTGAAGCAGTTCAGGAGCTATAAAACAAAAACTAGTTTATGAAGGCCATGTTCAAAGGGTTCTAGCGTTTTCGGACCCATGCTCATATGAACTTTTTTTTTCTTTTCATGTGTTCTATCTACCTAGAAGTTTGTAACATGATCACATTAATACCCTGTAGATATTTTTGAGATTACCTTGTATAATAATTGTTGTATGAAAGTATATAATAATCATATAAATTTCATTTCATATCAATATCATTTTATTATTTAAATATTTAAGTAAAATTTATTGACATATTGTGACCGCTCGTAACGTAAAATTTAGGGTCGGCCGAGGCTCAAGGCCAATCAAGGTTTTACGGTGAGGAGGTAATAAGGTAATTACCCCCCCCCCTCCTTCTAGACCGGTCAAACATCATGTGCAACTTACATGAAAATTACGATTAACTTGGCTAGGAAACACTATAGCACAAGAGCGACCTGTTGGATTGAGTCTCTTGCATATCCATAGATAAGAGTATTGATGTAAATATAAATAATGTAATTAATACATTTGCTGAAGGAAAATAATTGGACGTTATTCTGTAACTATTTATTAGAGGCTGTTTTTTTTGTTGGGTATTTATGTTGTTCTCATACCATTTAGAATAAAATATATTAACAAACTTTTTTTAAATTAACTCCCCCCCTTCAAATCGCCCTTGAGGCCAATGTAGTGTTAATTGGTGCCGAGTCCAAATATTGTCAAATATTAGTCTTATTATTTTTCTTTTATTTCTTCAATGTTAATTAGATAGGCACCAACCTGTATATAGCAGATCTAGGCTAGAGTATAAATTTAATAAATTAGAAAAAAAATTTAGTAAAACTAAACGCTCTAGTCAGTCAATTTAATTTTTTGATATTTTAATGTATCTTGCCTCAAGAGGACAATAAAATAGATGCCAAAGTGAAAGCTACATACACAACCAAAAAGTATATTAAATAATTACGAAATTGTAGTGGCGGATTCATGGTTTAAAACTATTTTTTGGGTTTTTCGCCTTATAAAATTGACATTCATTGACATTTTGTCAGAGATTAGCCATTCTGGTTATATTTCTGATACTAAACGTAAGAAATATTCTGCTTTTAGCTTTTTTATTTGTAGGTTTGCTGAAGACGGGGGTAGACTTTCCCCCGAAACGTCCAGAAAACAAATATTTTTCAGTATCGTTCCTCGGGTACCTTCATAGTGGACCCAGAACTTAAGATTGTCTATTGATTTTATAAGATAAATATTTTTTTTAACTTTCAGATTTAAGGCGAAAAATCCAAAAAATAGTTTTAAACCAAAAAGTATATTGTTCAGCAAGAACCGCGATGTGGCTGGCCGAATTATAAAATAAATTTCAAATAATATTTTAAAATATTTACTTCACATTTCGTCACCACATTTGAACATGTAACATATTAACCATAATTAGTCATGACTAATGTAAAGAAAGAACTAACATATTAATTAAAAAATAAGTAGTATCATTTTATAATTATTACAATTAATATCTGAAAATGGTAGTATTCAATTGGGAAAAATTCCGGGTATAGGGCCACATCGAGACAGGCCGGTGTTGGGTGATATAAGCTACGACGAACGTTATAGCATGAGGATGTATGCAAACGTACTACGTACCGCGTGAATTAGTAGCTGAAGTCTAGCATGTGAGATGATGGAATCGGTTGGCCGATCCACCGTCTATAATAAATATATTAGAATATCTGTGGACGGTGGCCCACGGACTGCTGTTAATGGCGTTATTTGTATGTTAGTCAAGCAACGATAATAGGGATACCTGCCTATTTTGCTATGTGCCCAGGAAATAATAAACTACATTTTGGTTTTACCTACTTTTTTAAAAAGAGAATTTCCCCGTATATTTTCTGGTACGGCCCGGCCGACTCTGCCGTCCCTGAGGAGCCGTCACTGTTTGAATTTTTTAAATTCACAGGGTACCTCTGGTTTCAATATTTTCAGTAAGAATAGATCTTGAGTTGCCGTTTTTTGACATTGTCTAGCACTGGGTATATAGTTTGTGGCCTATTAGAGACATATGCAGAAGTATTTAACAAATCTCGTTTCCAGAGGGGTTTATTCCTATGTCAGACTTAATTTATGTGTAAAATTTAAGCGCCATTCTATAAGTAGTTTCTCAATAAGGATTTTATTAAAATTTTTTGAGGCCGCCATTTTGTTTCACTATATTGGATTTTTACCAAAAAGACTACCATTCCATCTCCATATGAGCCTTGATTTATGGTCAAAATGTGAAGTCTAGCAGAACAGTAGTTTTTAAAATACATAATCAAATGATTTTTTAAATAAATAATTCAATACGAGAGAAGTTCAGCAGAAAGCTATATTTTTGCTGATATTTTTGTTAGTGAGTATAGTAATCCCTCGTTATACGCGGGGGTTACGTTCTTATCAAAACTGCGGAAATTACTTAGATACTCGGTGTAAAAAATCAAATCTATATAAAATAAAACTACATAATACATATAAAAGCATATACATATTTACTATACATTTTTATGTGTGGAAAATAATATATAAATTTAAAAAAAGAAATAGTACAAACATACATATAATAATAATAATAATAATAATAAGACGTTTATTAGTCTCAGATACTACGAAAAGGCCTTATTGTCAGCTTTCCAAACCTAGGTTCGGAAGCTGTTGAGGCCCTCCTACAACTAAATAACTTAATTAATATAACAAAACAGAAAACAAAGTAAATATAAAAAAAGTAATTTCTAGCAAAAATAATATATTCAGTAAAACAATGTAAGGTAAGCTAAAGAGGAAGATAATCTTTAGAAATGAATAGACCAAAAGAAAGCAAAGAAAAGAGAAGTAAAAAGATAAGAAATAGACATCCAGAGAGAGGGAAACACACATAAAATGCATGATCAAAATGTAAGTAGTCAATAAAAAAACAAAATTATTATTGCTGGTTAGCGTGATAATACTCAGGCAAGAAACTCATTTTTTATTCTATTTTTCAAAGCAAGAAGACTTTCAGAGAAGTTATAAATTTTATACTTATTTATAAAGAATGCTATGCAATAAGAAAATGATCTTTTAAATATTGGTTTTTATGCTTAGGAATAGTCAATATAGAGGTGCGTCGAATATTTAGTCTATGAATATCTGTTCGAAATGTTTGCGTTCGAAGCAAATATGGGGGAGATTTATATTTTCGAATTTTATAAGCAAAACACAAATAATGCACAATTCGGCGATTTTGCATATTAAGCCAGTTAATTTCTTTTAATTTGTGAGTAACACCCCGTCTCCTCCGGATACCAAAAATAAAACGCAAAGATGAGTTCTGCAGTTTTTGAATTCTTCTCAGGTCCTTGCTGTCCAAACAAGGACCATACACAGAGTCGCAAAAGTTCAGCAATGAAAGGATTAAAGAATCACAGAGCATTTTTTTTGTATCTTGATTTAAAAAATGTCTGTGCGAAAAGAGTATTTTTAAAGTACCATACGCTATTGTCAATTTTGAGGTTATGTAATCCTTGAATCTTAGCCTACCATCCATAATAACTCCCAAATTTCTAGCAGATTCTTGAAATTCAATTTTTTTATCGTTTACTGATATATTAAGGTTATTTAGAATAGTTTGCCTTGTGGTATCGCTAGCAAAGGGCAAAGCCACGGATTTTTAGCATTTAACTGCAAAGTGTGTCTTTTTGAAACTTCATATATTGCCCGTAGACCACGGTTAATGACGTTACTTGCAAGGTGAAGTGACGAAGGACTAAATAAAAATAAAGTTGAGTATCATCAGCGTAAAGGTGATATTTGCAATATTGTAGCTCTTTATAGAAGTTAGACGTGTAGATTGAAAACAATAGGGGTCCCAGAATGCTACCGTGAGGAACACCAGAAGTAACCCGCAAAAAATCAGAGAACCTACCATCATGCTGAACTACCTGGAGACGGCCAGTTAAAAATGATTCTACAAGCTTTAAAGCGCCCTGCGAAAAACCACAATAACTCAACAAAAGGCTCTACTGAAATCCAGTAGGACCAAAACCGTAGCCCGACCATTATTCAGTTTCTTAAAAATGTCATCTGTCACCTCAGTCAAAGCAGTGATGCAGCTACAACCCTCACGAAATTCCGACTGTTTCTCGGGAAGTGCATTGTTTTTACTTAAAAAAGATTGAACTTGGTTTTTCATACATTTTTCCAGAACCTTCGAAAGAATAGGCAAAATTAACACCGACCGCAATTGTCCAAGTTCGGTTGGATTGTCCCTCTTAGGGAGTGAAATCACGTTGGCCTTTTTCCATTCGAGTGGAAAGTAAGATTCTTTTATACATACATTTATAATATTCCTAATAAAGGGAACTAAAAGGGGGCAACATCTTAATATCAGATTAATGTTAATTGCGTCTAAACCGAAGGCTTTTGATTTAATTATTTTTTAAAATTTCCAAAATTTCGATGTCACTAACTGGGCAAAAATCAAATGAATTCGTAACAATTTTATTATTTTTATAAAATTTAATTAAATCATCGTCTGGCAAAAAATCGCTAATGCTCGAATCAATAAAATATTTGTTAATTACATCACATAAATGTTCATCGTATATAATAAGCCTTAAACGCTGCGATTAGGCCTTGATCAAGTCGTTGCAAAAGTGAAGTGGTATTAGGGGGTAAAAATATTACTACAACATTTGGATGGAGCATTTTCGATTAACAACAATAGTTAAGCTATGTCCTTAGATTCTCGGTAAGTCTGTACTTCTGAAATGAAACACTTTTTAAACCAGTCGTTAAAGATTTCCGCAGTAACCCATTCTTTCTTGTTCTTGTTTCAAAACACTGCCAAAAACGTCTTTTCAAGCTCGAGGACTTAATGATTTGTATACGAGTAAAGATTTGATCATATAACCAGATGCGTTAGCATAAAATAATAGTATGAGCCTGTCTTTTGCAGCTTTGAAACCAAGCGCAGCTTTCTCACTTTTTGATAAAAATGTTTTTGACGGCATTGTTTTCCAAAATAAACCAGTTTCCTCTGCATTAAAGACTTCTTCTGGTAGGTATCCTCTTTTATGAAACGTTTTAACTCGGTGGGAAAACCGTTAGCTGCAACATGATCAGAGGAAGCTGATTCGCCCACAAGCTTGCCATTATGAAGAGAAAAACATTTTTTTTTGTAAATTTTCAAACCAGTCCTTGCTTGCGAGAAATGGTACGGTATTACTGCCTTTGCCGAAGGTCTACTTAAAATGTTCATAGAGATGCTTAGCCTTTTTTCGGATAATAAGAGAACTCAAAGGAATGTGTTTCCTTGTTTGGTCTTCAATCCAAACATGTAACGCTTTCTCAGTCTTCTCTAGCCTATAACATCCCGGGATTTACCACACATCTTGGTGGCTATCATCTATGGTCTGTTATACTGCGGCGTATTTTCTCTTCACCCTTTCTTATTTCACGAACACTGGATTCGTTCATTTCGTAATTCCTCGCAACTGATGCTATAAAGTATAGCATCACCTTTTCTTAGTTTGTCCAATATTTAAATCTTTTTCGATAATGTCAACACTGTTTTCTTCCTTTTTGCAACCTTCTTTAATTGAGATGACATGGAAAAAACAAAGACTAAAGAAAAAAAAAACAATAGAAATTTCCGAACTACGCGAAAATCGAAAGCAAACTAAAACTTGTCTTAACCTGTTACGATGCGATCTCGCGCCTCTACGATCAAATATTTAACTGACAATAGGCAATAGCAGAGATTAGAACAGAACTAGAGGCGGTCACTTTTTAAAAATCATGCGCGATGTTGCCAAGTTGTTGACAACGTTGGTTATCTTTGAAATTTAAGTGCAGTAAGTTCTTTTGTTGAATGTTATTCAAGCGGCGATTTTGATAAATGCATTTTTATTTTTGGGAACCGTTACCGCAGATAAACAAAACCGCGTATAAAAATAACGCGCTAAACGAGAGATTACTGCAATAAAAAACTTGATTGGCATTTAACCAAAAAATCTAACCCAAAATACTCACCATTACATTCACAATCTCGAAATATAAACTTCAACAATATTAAACATGCATCTTAAGAAATCTATAGATAGAACTTCTCGCTTATTAGAATTACCCCCAAATATTTACAAAAATATAAGCCATTCTAATAAAATAAAACAACATAATTATTGGGAATTGTAGTTCCAACCCCAAAGTGATTTATTTACGAAATAAATCTTTTTCACTGGCATTGTGCTTATAAATAATAAAAGGTGTCATAAAGCATACGAAAGCTGTTGGATAATTTCTCAATTATCTCTCTGGAAATTACGTGGGATCAAATCCAATAAAAAACACCTGGACCATTAAATTCCTTCACCTGCTAAGTTTAGAGCAGCAAATTTTGATTTTCATTCCGTTTTTAATTCGTTCACCTCGTTTCACTTTTTGTTGGAAAGGCTTTTATTTAACCAATAAATATAAATCAGTGGCTTATGGAAATTGTGGCTCTATAAAAAAAGCTCGGACTTATTGCCGTAATATTTGGAATTGGCAATTTAAGTTGAAAGACCCTTTTCGCGGGCTGTAAAGCATGCAATTTTGTTAGTCGTTCTATATAAATAGACCAAAAATATCTCAAGCAAAAAATAAATGTAGGTATATATTTTTATTCTGAATTATTTGTCTATGTGCTTTTGGTTTCTGCTGTTGGCAATCATTAAAATTTAAAAAATTAATTTAGTTTACTGAAAATAATTTCTTGATTTGTCATATTTCATTGGTGATGTTTAATTTGTTTTAGAGGGTCATCTACTAGAATTCAAAAAGGCAAGATAGGAAAGTGCAAGTCGTTTATTTTTAAGTTTAACCGCCGATAAAAATGACAATTTTCTCGAATATAAAATGTATTTAGAATATTTCATTTATCTTAAATATAGGCGGTGTTTCATCGAAAAACGTGTATGACGTCTTAATTCTTACTCAGATGACGTCACGATAAAATCGGAGTTACCAATTGATCTCGAGCCGAAAAAATCGATTCGGCGAGTTAAACAGTTTTTCCAAATTTGGAACAGTTTCTAAGTTTTACAATTTATTTTAGTTAAATTCTCATCCTTGTAACTTTTTAACTACGAAAAAAACCTTACTCTTAATAAAAATGTTTGTTTTTCTTGACAACAGCTTTTATTTTCACATTTAATATACAGGGTGTTCAAAATATCAAAAAAAAAAACGAAAAGTCAAGAATAAACTATCCTTGTTTTTAAAGATGCGCAGAAAAATAATTGAGAAGAAAAATTTTTTAGGATGTATTTTTATATCTAAATATAAAGTTTTTTTTTCAGAGATTCATTTTATTCCTTTGAGCTACGAAAAAGTCTTAATTTTTTAAATTTGCTGTACAGGTCGTTCATCAAATAAGTTATTTTTTAGAGTTTCAAGAAAAGGAAACATTTTTATAAAGAGTTAATTTTTCGAAAACCCAAAAATAAAGACGTTTTCCCTGTCGTCAAACCAAACGGGTGTACCCGTTGTATACAGATTGGAAAATTTTTTTGATTCATTGCACTTCAGATATTTTGGTAGTACAAATTTAATCATGGCGTCCTCTTTATAAGAATTATGCCGTAATATACTTTTTTTAAATACAGTGTTGTATATTTTTAGTTCCCTCGTAAAAGGGAAGTATTGTAATCGTAAAAAAAATCACTCTCCGAGATTTTTTCAGATCTTCACGTTTCAGGGTCCCTAGATGACAAAAAACATGTTTTCTCAATTCCATCGGTCTGTCTGTTCGCGGCGTAGCTAACAAACTACTTACTTGGTTGACTTCAAAGGTCAAAATGAAGGGTCATATGGGGATGACATGGCGAAACAAAATGGCGGCTTCGTGAAATAAAAAAAAAAATTATTAAAAAACTACTCATCCAATGTGTCTCAAATTTTGCAAAACATCAAGTATTACGTTTAAATCAACTGGTAATATTTTTGTACGAATCCAATAAGGCGGAACAAAATGGCGGCTTAATAAAATATTTAAAAATTCAGCATAAAAAAACTGCTTAATGGTTTGATTTCAAATAGTGTGCCATAACTAATTGTGGTATAGGAATCAACTAGTAAAATAGTGGTACTAATTCAAGATGGTCGAACAAAATGGCGGCCAAATAAAATGTTTGTCATCGTGAAAAAATCACCCTCTCAGGTTGTACATATCTTCACGTTTAACGAGTATGGCAAAAACTAAATGGTCACCTAATGAAATGTTAAAAAAATTATTATGAAAGCTACTTGTCGAATTTATTTCAAATTTTGCCTAAACATCAAGTATTATGTTGGAGTCAACTGGTAAAATATTGGTACGAATCCAAGATGGCGGAACAAAACAAAAAACAAACAAGCTACTTAATGATTTCAAATTGTGTGCCATAACTAATTTTGGTATAGGGCTCAACTAGTAAAACTGTGTTACTAATTCAAGATGGCGGAACAAAATTGCGGCCAAATAAGATAATCACCCTCTTAGGTTTTACATACCTTTACGTTTTAGCGTCTCTAGATGCCAAAAAACATGTTTTATCAATTCCGTTGGTCCGTCTGTCGGTCTGTCTGTCAGTTCGCGACATAGCTTAAATACTACTTACCCGATTGATTTCAAAATTTGACCAAAAATTAAGGGTCATATGGGGATAAACTGGTAATATTTTGGTAAAAGTTCAATATGACTGAATTGTAAAAAAATTGTGCTAGAGTGGTGTATTATTTGAGGTTAAGGTCCAGTAAAAAAAGTCTTTTTTTTGTGCATCCTCAGGACACATATAAAGTCTATATCCTGCATGAACCCCATATTATCAGTCTTTACCTATTCCGTTGGTCCGCAGATATTTCTCAGATGTTATGTTTCGATGGTTTTCGTTAACGATCCTCTTGTTGTTATGTTAGAGTGGTGTATTATATAGGGTTAAGGTCCAGTAAGGAAACAAAAGGCTCTTTTAAATTGTCGACGTTTCGCAACTTTATTGTTGCATTCTCAGGATACATATATATCCTGCATGAAACCCATATTATCAGTCTTTACCTACTACGTTGGTCCGCAGATATTTTCCAGATATTAAGTATCTAAATGGTTTTCGCGGCGATCTTTTTGTTGTTAGAATGGTCTATTATTTGGAGTTAGGAAATATCTGCAGACTAACGGAGTAGGCAAGGACTGATAATATGGGTTTCATGTAGGATTATGATGCAACAAATAAAAATGAAAAGACAGTATGTGTAACACATATATTGTAACTACGTACTGAACTAAATTGGGTCACACTCCACTATTCCTAACAAATTAAAAAAATTTACTGTTTTTTTTTTAGATCAGTGACTGATTTGACATATTACCACATGATCTTATACCTTAATTTAGAGCCGGCTCGAGAATTTGGGGAGCCGTGTGCAAAATAATTCTTGCAGGATTGACCATTGAGAAAAAAATGAGGACTAAAAGAAAGGGTATCCCTTTTGTACTTTGATAACAATAAAATGATCATGCCTTTTGTATTACAGCAATATATTTGGTAATCTTTTATTCATACTTTGGTACAGCGGGTTAAAACGCAAGGCGGCCGATACGGATTGAAACACAGGGGTGCACATTGAGGCCGGTATAAGCGCGGGGCCGTGTGCGGTACCCCTATGTGACAAGCGGTTAAACTTGGTACAAAATAACTTGCACTTCCCTATATTAGCTTCCTAAAAATCTATTAGAAAACATCAACTTCCGGTTTAGTCTAAAAAATCGTCATTCCACACCGACATCCAGTCCCCGTTTGAACCGAAATGCCATTCGAATTTCCGCATTCAGTTGATGTTACCTAATAGATTGTGAGAAGTATTAAGATAGACACCTGCAGCCATTTCGTTATACGTTTTACTGTTTGACAGATATAGCGGCTTGTGAGTGGCCCAAAATGACAATTTTGAGACGCCATTTTCTCGAAAACAATTCAATGTAGATAACGTTCCACTGATCTAAAAAAAGAACAGAAAGGGGCAATAGTGAAATGGGACAATTGTAAAATCGTGGAATAATTTTTCAGATACATTATGTTTGCACTAACGCTAAGTGTCATTTAACAATTGGTTTAATGGTGGTTGTGAAGTGCACTTTAAATTCTCGGTGAGTTTCTTTACTTTTTTTTAGTGGTTCTTTCACCATTTATTATAGATGGTTAATAACAAAAGTCAACAACTTGAAATAATATGGATTTTTATGAAAATAAGCGTCACAAAGGCAAAAACAATTACAGTAAATAAGACTAGTAAATATCAATATTAGGGTTTCTGCATGAGTGGATTTTATAGACAGTGCGTTTTTCATCAGGCCATCATTACATCTCATAACAATCTCCCTATGCCCCATGCCCCCATTTAATTCGGATGATGTCATCTAAACATTCTTTTATAAGCTTAGTAAGAAAATTTCTAGTGGTAAAAACAGAAATGAATCAGGTATCGACACTGCGAAAACTGACACAATGGCAAACGGTTAAATATAATCTTTTAAGTTAAAATTATTTTGTTTATTGGCGCATACAAAATAATTTTAGCGTAAATCCTACTAAATCTAAAACCGTGACATTTAAACCATATTAGAGTCAGGTTAATTTTGACTCTATAACTCGTAATGGCGTTGTTGGCCGCGCTGACTCGATTAGGGAACTAAGTTATTGTCTTTGATAGTGAGGTATGTTTTAATGAGGATATAATGAACGCAATAAAGCTGGGTTTAAATATTCTCAGGTCCTTTACAAAACCAGTGCATTAAAACTGATATTTATTATTATGCGTAATAAGCTTAAGTTAGATGATCGGCGTCTGGTTTGCGGTTCATTCAGAAATAGGTCTTAGACATTTTAGTCCCTTGTTTTCTTCAATAATCTTCCTGATTCGTACATATATATATATATATATATATATATATATATATATATGTATAATGTGTTTTCATTCCGGGTGTACATCCGTTCACTACTGTCGTTCTGAAAAGAACAGTTTTGCTGACGTTTCGCCAAAATCACATTTGGCATTTTCGAAGCTGCCTATCAGACCTATTGTTAGTGCTGTTAATTCGCCGCTACAAAAACTGGAGAAATACCTTTCTGAAATTATGCAACCAACTGTAGAAAAAGCTGATTCATTTGTAAAAAACTCGGAGCATTTCACTCGAATTATACGAGATATCGTCCTTGAAAAAAACGACATCATAGCAAGCCTAGATGTCAAATCGTTATATCCCAGTATTCCCATCGACGAAGCATTGGACAAGATTGCTATGAACGAGGATTTCCAGGCACATATAATAGAACTCTCGGAGCATTGCCTCAAAAATACTTATTTTTCTTTCAACGGGCAAATGTATAAACAAATGGATGGTGCTCCAATGGGGTCCTCGCTATCACCAGTAGTCGCGAATCTATTTATGATATACTTCGAGAAAGAAGCTCTTGAGAAAGCAAGTTTAAAACCCAAATTATGGATTCGTTATGTGGATGACATATTTATTATATGGCAACATGGTCATGCAGAGCTCGAAAAATTTCTGACTCACGTAAATTCAATCCACCCCAGAATACAATTTACTCTAGAGTTAGAGGAAAACAACAAACTACCATTTTTAGATGTTTTGGTCACAAAACTACATAACGGACATTTCGAATACACCGTGTATAGAAAACCAACACATACAGACAGATATTTAAATGCAAAATCACATCATCACCCAGCACAAATTCAAGCTGTGGCAAATACTCTAATATCTAGATCCGTGCGACTAACTAAAACACAGACGAGACAAAACGAACTTAAGGTAATATCTAGTGCTTTAAAGAAAAATGGCTACACAAATCGCACCATAGAGAAAGCTATTAATGCACAAGTTTCCCGAACAACAAACAACAAAAAATATGAACCGGGAAAGCAACGAGTAGTCTTACCATATGTAAAAGGCACAACAGACAGAATCGGAAGAATTCTGAGGAAACACAACATACAAACAATACACAAGCCACAAACAACTATAGGTAAACTACTCGGAAACCCAAAAGATAAAATCAAACTGGAAAACCACGGAGTGTACAGTATTCCGTGCCAGGACTGTGAAAAGTTGTACGTAGGGCAAACTAACAGGCGAATATCAGCAAGAGTGGAAGAGCATAAACTCAGCATCAGAAATAAACAAACAACCTCAGCTTTATTCCTACATCATCAGGAAACCGGCCATAAAATAAATTTCGATGGGTGTAGGGAGATTGCCAATATAGAACATTATAAGACCAGAATAATCCGAGAAGCCATAGAAATTGAAAAGCAAGGTGATTTAAATAAAAGAAACGAATCATTAAAACTACCAACAGTATGGAAGACAATAATAGACAAATCTAAAATCGCAAAAACTCAAGCGCAATTAGCGCAACAACAACAGCACCATCCGAAAAACATAAATAACGACCAACGCCTGCGCAGATATAACCTTCGGCCCCGAGTGGGGGTATAAAAGGAAGCGTCGCAGTCACCAACACTTCAGTCTCTATTCGGACGCGAGAAAGAAAGCTTCGAAAATGCCAAATGTGATTTTGGCGAAACGTCAGCAAAACTGTTCTTTTCAGAACGACAGTAGTGAACGGATGTACACCCGGAATGAAAACACATTGTATTTTTCCATCCGTGAAGGAGTAAAAATCAACACATATATATATATATATATATATATATATATATATATATATATATATATGTGTGTATATATATATATATGTGTATATATATATATATATATATATATATATATATATATATATATATATATATATATATATATATATATATATATATATATATATATATATATATATATATATATATATATATCGGATCGGGATATATCGGACAAGAAGTGGCAAGAATTTTAAGAACAAGCAAAACACCAAAACAAAACCTAAATGCCACTGAACAAAGGGCCCTAATAAACCTTCGAAAAAATAAAGACATCACAATCCTTCCAGCAGATAAAGGAAACGTAACTGTGGTTATGAATACTCAAGATTACGTACAAAAAATGCAGGATATCCTACAAGACAATTGTTATAGTCCTGTTCCAAGGGACCCGACAACGTACCTAGAAAAAACAACTAAAAATAAAATAAAAAGTTCACCAATAAACCCCGAAATTCAACAAAAAATCATACCACGGGAAAAGTCGAGCAGATGTCCTAAACTCTATGGTTTACCAAAAATACACAAACCAGGGGCGCCTATCAGACCAATTGTTAGTGCTGTTAATTCGCCGCTACAAAAACTGGAGAAATACCTTTCTGAAATTATGCAACCAACTGTAGAAAAAGCTGATTCATTTGTAAAAAACTCGGAGCATTTCACTCGAATTATACGAGATATCGTCCTTGAAAAAAACGATATCATAGCAAGCCTAGATGTCAAATCGTTATATCCCAGTATTCCAATCGACGAAGCATTGGACAAGATTGCTATGAACGAGGATTTCCAGGCACATATAATAGAACTTTCGGAGCATTGCCTCAAAAATACTTATTTTTCTTTCAACGGGCAAATGTATAAACAAATGGATGGTGCTCCAATGGGGTCCTCGCTATCACCAGTAGTCGCGAATTTATTTATGATATACTTCGAGAAAGAAGCTCTTGAGAAAGCAAGTTTAAAACCCAAATTATGGATTCGTTATGTGGATGACATATTTATTATATGGCAACATGGTCATGCAGAGCTCGAAAAATTTCTGACTCACGTAAATTCAATCCACCCCAGAATACAATTTACTCTAGAGCTAGAGGAAAACAACAAACTACCATTTTTAGATGTTTTGGTCACAAAACTACATAACGGACATTTCGAATACACCGTGTATAGAAAACCAACACATACAGACAGATATTTAAATGCAAAATCACATCATCACCCAGCACAAATTCAAGCTGTGGCAAATACTCTAATATCTAGATCCGTGCGACTAACTGAAACACAGACGAGACAAAACGAACTTAAGGTAGTATCTAGTGCTTTAAAGAAAAATGGCTACACAAATCGCACCATAGAGAAAGCTATTAATGCACAGGTTTCCCGAACAACGAACAACAAAAAATATGAGCCGGGAACGCAACGAGTAGTCTTACCATATGTAAAAGGCACAACAGACAGAATCGGAAGAATTCTGAGGAAACACAACATACAAACAATACACAAGCCACAAACAACTATAGGTAAACTACTCGGAAACCCAAAAGATAAAATCAAACTGGAAAACCACGGAGTGTACAGCATTCCGTGCCAGGACTGTGAAAAGTTGTACGTAGGGCAAACTAACAGGCGAATATCAGCAAGAGTGGAAGAGCATAAACTCAGCATCAGAAATAAACAAACAACCTCAGCTTTATTCCTACATCATCAGGAAACCGGCCATAAAATAAATCTCGATGGGTGTAGGGAGATTGCCAATATAGAACATTATAAGACCAGAATAATCCGAGAAGCCATAGAAATTGAAAAACAAGGTGATTTGAATAAAAGGGACGAATCATTAAAACTACCAACAGTATGGAAGACAATAATCGACAAATCTAAAATCGCAAAAACTCAAGCGCAATTAGCGCAACAACAACAGCACCATCCGGAAAACATAAATAACGACCAACGCCTGCGCAGATATAACCTTCGGCCCCGAGTGGGGGTATAAAAGGAAGCGTCGCAGTCACCAACACTTCAGTCTCTATTCGGACGCGAGAAAGAAAGCTTCGAAAATGCCAAATGTGATTTTGGCGAAACGTCAGCAAAACTGTTCTTTTCAGAACGACAGTAGTAAACGGATGTACACCCGGAATGAAAACACATATATATATGTATATATATATATATATATATATATATATATATATATATATATATATATATATATATATATATATATATATATATATATATATATATATATATATATATATATATATATATATATATATATATATATATATATATATATATATATATATATATATATATATATATATATATATATATATATATATATATATATATATATATATATATATATATATATATATATATATATATATATATATATATATATATATATATATATATATATATATATATATATATATATATATATATATATATATATATATATATATATATATATATATATATATATATATATATATATATATATAACCCTTTTCTTGGGTATTTTGGTCCTAATTTTTTTTTATATATAAAACGTCTATTTAATATAGATATAAATATATAATGCAAGTCAGTCGAATTTTAACTTTTGAATGTTTTAATGTATGTGATGTTTCAAAACTAAATGTTGTATACTGTGCCAGAAAGTTTGTTCATGAATGTTTTGTCTGTTGATGTCATTATGATGTAATTTTCTTTGGATCATATTATATATTTTTTTTAAATCTTTACGTTCTTTATAAAATAAAAATGATTGTTTTAGAAACACTGATTAAGGCAAAAACTTGCCGAAATGTTTGAAAATAAATAAAATGCTTCGTACAAACTAAATCTTCGTTTGATTTTTGGCGAACAGAATCAAATAAGAATATTAAGACTGTTAAACTTTCGAAAAAACATGACAATCTTCTAAGAAAGTCGAGTCACCCACAAGTATCATCAGTAGACATCGAGAAATGAGTGCGTAATATATCATCCTACAATCTCTCAGAAAGTGAAAAATCCGTACTGAGTAAGGGTTTTAAGTTTGCGATATTTTCTAAGGAAATCCCTAAAGAAGAAATAATAGCTGGAGTGGAAGCTGTCCTTGGCTCCTCTGAAGAAACAAAAGCAGAGTAGATTCGACAAGAGGTGGCAAGAATTTTAAGATTAAGCAAAGCACCAGAACAAAATCTAAATGCCACTGCACAAAGGGCCCTAACAAATCTTCGAAAAAAATAAAGACATCACAATCCTTCCAGCAGATAAAGGAAACGCAACTGTGGTTATGGTATCCTACAAGACAATTGTTATAGGCCTGTTCCAAGGGACCCGACAACGTATCTAGAAAAAACAACTAAAAATAAAATAAGAAGTTCACCAATCAACCCCGAAATTCAACAAAAAATCGTACCGCGGGAAAAGTCGAGTAGATGTCCTAAACTCTACGGTTTACCAAAAATACACAAACCAGGGGCCCCCATCAGACCTATTGTTAGGGCTGTTAATTCCCCGCTACAAAAACTGAAGAAATATGTTTCGGAAATTATACAACCAGCTGTAGAAAAAGCTGATTTTTTGTAAAAAACTCGGAGCATTTCACTCGAATTATACGAGACATCCTTCTTGAAAAAGACGATATCATAGCAATCCTAGATGTCAAATCGTTATATCCCAGTATTCCCATCGACGAAGCATTAGACAAGATTGCTATGAACGAGGACTTCCAGGCACATATATTACAACTCTCGGAGCATTGCCTTAAAAATACTTATTTTTCATGCAACGGGCAAATGTATAAACAAATGGATGGTGCTCCAATTGGGTCCTCGCTATCACCAGTAGTCGCGAATTTGTTTATGATATACTTCGAGAAAGAAGCTCTTGAGAATGCAAGTTTAAAGCCCAAATTACGGATTCGTTATGTGGATGACATATTTATTATATGGCAACATGGTCATGCAGACCTCGAAAAATTTCTGACTCACGTAAATTCAATCCACCCCAGAATACAATTTACTCTACAGTGAGAGGAAAACAACAAACTGCAATTTTTAGATGTTCTGGTCACAAAGCTGCATAACGGACATTTCGAATACATCGTGTACAGATAACCAACACATACAGTCAGATATTTAAATGCAAGATCACATCATCACAAATTCAAGCAGTGGCAAATACCCTAATATGCAGATCCGTGCGATTAACTTAAACACAGATGAGACAAAACGTACTCAAGGTAATATCTAGTGCTTTAAAGAAATTTGGCTACAAAAATCGCACTATAGAGAAAGCTATTAATGCTCAGGGTTCCCGAACAACGAACAACAAAAATTATGATCCGGCAAAGCAACAAGTAGTCTTACTATATGTAAAAGGCACAACAGACAGAATCGGAAGAATTCTTAGGAAACACAACATACAAATAATACACAAACCACAAACAACTATAGGTAAACTACTTGAAAACCCAAAAGATAAAATCAAACTGGAAAACCACGGAGTATACAGAATTCCGTGCCAGGACTGTGAAAAGATGTACCTGGGGCAAACTAACAGACGAATATCAGCAAGAGTGGAAAAGCATAAACTCAGCATTTATTCCTACATCATCAGGAAACCGGCCATAAAATAAGTTTCGATGGGTGTGGGGGGATTGCCAATATAGACCATTATAAGGCCAGAATAATCCGAGAAGCCATAGAAATGTGATTTGAATAAAAGGACGAATCATTAAAACTACCAACAGTATGGATGACAATAATCGACAAATCTAAAGTCGCAACAACTCAAGCATAATTAGCGCAACAACAGCACCATCCGGAAAACATAAAAAACGACCAACGGCCACGCAGATGTAATCTTCGGCCCCGGGTAGGGGTATAAAAGGAAGCGTCGCAGTCACCAACACTTCAGTCTCTATTCTGACGCGAGAAAGAAAGCTTCGAAATTGCCAAATGTGATTTTGGCGAAACGTCGCCAAAACTGTTCTTTTCAGAACGACAGTAGTGAACGGATGTACACCCGGAATGAAAACACACATATATATATATATATATATATATATATATATATATATATATATATATGTTGATTCTTAGTCCTTCACGGATTGAAAAATACCTAACATTAATACGGATTATTCTAGTCTTATAATAATCTATATTGGCAATCTTTCTACACCCATCAAAATTTATTTTGTGACCAGTTTCTTGATGATGAGGGAATAGAGCCGAGGTTTTTTGTTTGTTTCTGATGCTGAGTTCTGATCCTGAGCTCTTCTACTCTTGCTGATATCGCCTGTTAGTTTGCCCCACGTACATTTTTTTACAGTCCTGGCACGGAATGCTGTGTACTCCGTGGTTTTCCAATTTGATTTTGTCTTTTGGGTTTCCAAATAGTTTACCATAGTTGTTTGTGGCCTGTGTATTATTTGTATGTTGTGTTTTCTAAGAATTCTCCCGATCCTGTCTGTTGTGCCTTTTACATATAAGACTACAGTATGACTACTTTTTGCCTTCGCGGTTCATACATTTTATTGTTCGTTGTTCGGGAACCCTGTGCATTAATAGCTTACTCTATGGTACGATTTGTGTAGCTATATTTCTTTAAGACACTTGATATTGTATTAAGTTCGTTTTATCTCGTCTGTGTTTCAGTTAATCGCACGAATCTAGATATTAGGGTAATGACCACAGCTTGAATTTATGTTGGGGGATGATGCGATCTGCATTTAAATATCTGTAGGTATGTGTGGGTTTTTTTATATACCATGCATTCGAAATGTCCGTTATGTAATTTTGTATCCAGAATATCTAAAAATGGAAGTTTGTTGTTTTTCTCTAACTCTAGAGTAAATTGTATTCTGGGGTGTGTTGAGTTTACGTGAGCCAGAAATTTTTCGAACTCTGTATGACCATGTTGCCATATAATAAATATGTCATCTACATAAAGAATCCATAGTTTGGAATTTAAAATTGCTTTCTCAAGAGCCTCTTCCTCAAAGTATATCATAAATACAATCGCGACTACTAGTGATAGCGAGGACCCCATTGGAGCACCATCTGTTTGTTTATACATTTGCCCGTTAAATGAAAAATAAAGGCAATGCTCCGAGAGTTGTATTATATGTGCCTGAGAATCCTCGTTCATAGCAATCCTGTCCAACGCTTCGGCGATGGGAGTTCTGGGATGTAATGATCTAGGCTTGCTATGATGTCATCTTTTTCGAGAACGATGTCTCATATAATCCGAGTGAAATGCTCAGAGTTTTTTACAAATAAATCAGCTTTTTCGACTGCTGGTTGCATAATTTCAGCAAGATATTTTTTGTGGTGGTGAATTAACAGTACTAACAATTGGTCTTATGGTCGCCCCTGGTTTGTGTATTTTTTGTAAACCATAGAGTTTAGGACATCTGTTCGAGTTTTCCCGTAGTTTGATTTTTTATTGTATTTCGGGGTTTATTGGTGCACTTTTTATTTTATTTTTAGTTGTTTTTTCTAAAGACGTAGTAGAATCCATCCCTTGGAAGAGGCTTATAGGAATTGTCTTGTAGGATATCCTGCATTCTTTGGATGTAATCTTGGGTATTCATAACTACGGTTACGTTTCCTTTATCTGCTGGAATGACTGTGATTCCTTTATTTTTTCGAAAGTGCGTTATTGCCCTTTGTTCAGTGGCATTTAAGTTTTGTTCCGGTGGCTTACTTAATCTTAAAATTCTTGCCACTTCTTGTCGAATCTCCTCTGCTTTCCTTTCTTCAGAGGAGGATTTCCTTACGAGACTTTTTTGGGATGAACGCTGAAGTACAATGAAATTTAGTAAACCATAGACACGTGATTCTTACTTAAGGTCTTCATCAGTACAATCAACTATTGTCTTTGATAGTGAGGTTAAATGTAACTTTTCAGACAAAGATAACACTTAGATCATTAATTTTTGTAACTTTTTGAAGAGGCAGTTCATTTAGAATACAGTCAAAAGTAATCACTTTCCTACGGGGAAGAGGCTTATAATTTTACTTTTATCAGCACTGAGAAGTAGATGATTTTATTTTCACCAATGAACTAACTCATTTAAATGGGACTGTACCGCCGCACAACCCTTCGAATTCACAGTAGAAGAAAATTAAGATCATCAGCTATAAAAGGCATTTACATTTTTTAAAAATTGACATAACATCGATCACAAACAACAAACATATTATTGGTCCCAAATAAAAGCAGTCGGGAACTCCTTATTTAACAATTTAATTTCCAAAAACTGTATTTTTATTTCGCTGAGAAACCAAAGCTAAGAACCACCGATTCCATAAGTCTGCAACTTGTTCAAAAACCATCAAAAGCCTTACAAATATCCGTATACACTATATCAATCTGAAATCTCCTTTCAATTTTCCTACAAAGTTCGTCCTAGTACAATAAATTGGTACCAGTTGAGCTAGCTTTAAAAAATCCATGTTATTCTGGTTTTTTGATGTTTGTAGTCTCAAAAATTTCATCTGTTAAAACCGACTCAAATAATATGGGCATTATCTATAACAATGATGTACCAAATTAATGATTAAACCCTTAAAAAAATACTTGAAAAACGAAACTGTAATTCTAACTTCATCCGCCTGTCACTTCTAAGTCGTAACAAAAGTCTAAGATTCTTCAAAAGTATTTCCCCTCTCAGGGTCACATCTTAATCATGAAGGCCTTAGAAGCAAAATTAAAATTTAACTCTGTGAAAAGAAACTTGAAACTTATACCTTTCGCGAACAGTTCTCTGAAATAAGGAAAAATCATAACTTTTATTTCACAAAAATTATATTTCTGTCAATCCATAATACAAAAGTTAAATATAAATGTTAAAAAAAAAACCATTAATACGACTCTGTTCTCGTGAACAGTGTCTAATATATCAACGTCGTTAATTAATTGTTTATTAAAAGTAATGAAGACATTTATCAAAATTTAATTGATAGATACGGGAGGTTACCCCTTAGATGGACGGCAATAACTCTCCCGTAAGGTAAAGGTAAACGTCAATCGAGACCCAAAGGCTTGTGAAATTGGATCATAACTTAATTAGGATAGAAGTGGACAGTTGCTGATTACTCCTCGGTAAATAACAGGAAATTTAGGGTGGTTCGAGTAATCACATTCTCATTAGCATGCAGACGAGAGTTAATCAATATAGGTTTTTGATGAAGTGGCAGGCAGTTTTTTAAAAAGTATGCAGAGTGAGCCAACACTGCAATGAAGTAAGCTGTATAGATGAAGTATGCCAACAAACCATGTTTGGTATATGAGAGGTACAGAGAAAAAAAGCAACATAATCCAAAATCTTCAAAAATGGGTTAATCAATGCACATTTATTTTTCCAACATGTAACAAATTGTAAAGAAAAACATCAAACGGTATTCAAAGCTAGCCAACCTTTCTAAATTAATGCAACTCAGCCCACTGTTTATTAAACTTCATTGATCTCACCCTCTGCGGAATTTGTTTTATGCGGTCAGCTTATATTAGTTGTTTCGACGGGATTAGTAAAACAGTGTTCTAAGAATATCTTAGTTGCAGCACGAAGTGAATTAAAACGAATATTTAATGACATTTGACGCGAGAATGGTAATGATGCTCAAAATACTCACGAACTTTTGAAGAATCAGCATTAAAGGTAAATGATGGTAGAATATTGTAAGTTGTAACTACTTTGTTCAAGTTATCGTAGAAGTCATAAACTACTTCTGGGTTTCCGGCTAACATCTGTGACTTCTGCAGATGCTCAGGTTTGTTTAAACTCAGCCTTGGATGATGTGATATAAACCCAATATACCAATCGTGCCCAAGTTTTCTATCCTTAAAGTTCGTATTTATATGATTTTGTACCATGTAGCTCTGCACTAACTGAAGCAATTCTTCTTTTGAGCAAGGATAGCTCATTTTCGATCTTTCCATGCAATCTATAATATCATTTTCCACTTCGGGTGTCAGAGTAGGCTTTCTCCCAGAACTTACTTTTCCCTCGGGAATTTTACGACCTTTAATTCTATTGAAGATATTGGAAATTGGTACTCGGTAAAGATCAGAAGCTTGCCGATATGTTAAATTATTGGTTGAAACATCATCCACCGCTTTTTGTAAGTCTTCTGCTGGATATGGCCGCGCCGTGGCCGGCCTCCTTTTAACATAGATTCGTGGCATCTGAAAGATTTTACATTCATGAAAAATTCCTTAGGGTAAAAGAAAACATGTTTTCGTATACGTGAGCATGTGGTTGTATCATGCTTAAGTTTGCGTTACTATATTTGGCAATGTCATTTGCAAAGTTCTTGCATTAAAACATCTAAAATATTGTAAGGATAAATATGAATAATGCAACAAATCAAACATGCGTCGTTTGAAACTGCTATTTTCTTTTTAGTTGGTGGTGGACTGGTGGTACTCGGTGCAATGTGCCCACCTTTTTAAAGCACGCATTTTTAGTCGATAGCACTTGGTTGTACGCGATCGATCAATACTGAAGATGATCCAGTGTGACTGCCTCCCAAAGCTCCTATAAGTAGAAAATTAGAATTATTAGGGATGACAATGTAGAAGAGGTGACAGTGTCTTTTAAGGGGTGTTATCTTTAAGAAAAACTGGCATGCCGCCGATTGATGGACGAGAAAAATACAGCAATTGACTTCATAAGCTATCCCAACAAACCCGTAAATTGTTATTGCAATATTTTTTCCTTAAATGGACGTAACTCACATTACAAGTTAAAATGATCTCACAAAGTATATCTTCCAGAAGATATGAACGTTAAAATGTTTCTTGAATTATTTTTGAGTAAATATCCTCACCAGATTTCGACTATCCACAAACCGACACGTGCTGTTGGTGTGATGAGCAGAAAACCAACATTACTGAACTGGATAGAAAAATTGCTGCTGCGAAAAGTGATAACAATAAAGTAAAGTTACAGGCTGACCTTAGGAAACTAGAACTTGAAAAGGGATCGACAAGTATTAAAGACATTGCTATAGATTTCGGAAAATAATCAGCATAACGTAATTTCTGCCGAGGTGTACTTCAGAAGGTAGGGGGTTATTTTATACTTTTAATGTGAATATTTTATCAAGTAGCGTATCATTAATATGCGCTTACGACCAGGCCGTCGCAAAGAAGGGTGCAAATGATGTTGATGCAGTTAGAGTCAAGCCGTATCCGTTTGTTATAGTAGTATGTGACCAACATATATTCAAATGATGGGGTAATTTTTTTCTATTAGATCACTAAAATAGCCACTGTTCTTTCAAACAAAATGTAAATATATTGACTATAAAGAATCAAACCACGGAGCCTTCACTTCATTATTGACTAAAGATCGACGAAAGAACCAGCAAAAGAAATTAATCCTATTAGATCTACAAGAACCCCATCAGCTCTACCGTAGGCCTATTCCTCTGTCCAAAGAAAAGTATACTGTTGTAAAAGTTCTAATGAGGTTCTGTAAAGATTGGGAATCTAAATCTGCTCGCTGCTCAACAGCCTCTAACGCCATCTAAGACAAATGATGATATCCCCGATAATTTAAGCGATTTTTAGAGGTTTGTTATACAGAATTAAGTAAACGAAAACATTTGTTTAAAATTTCCACTTAATTTATATTACAAAAAAGTACACTGTGGCTTCATCAGATATTAGATCTTAAATAAAAGTATAAGACAAACTGTAGGTATTAAGTACCTGAACCCGTTTTGCGGATATTATACAGGTAAAATGTTCTGGATGTTCCCTTATAGCCTAATAAAGATTTAACAATGGCGAACTATTTAGCTCCGATTGATCGTTTAATAATGTATAATTTTTAAATTTATTTATTTCCATACTTTCTAGTAAATTAAGTTTATAACTTTTTCGTTCTACATGTAAAATTTCAAAGTTCTTATCGAAAGTATGGTTTCCCTGACTTAAATGTTAAGAGTAATTGGAATTATCTTTAAGCTTTCTGTGTCAAAATGTATGCTCATTAATTATTTTTTTAAACGTTCTATCTGTTTGCCCTATATAAAGTTTTGAACAGGTTCCACAATTTAACTTCTGTTTTTTGGTTTTCGTCTTATTGTTTTTGATATATTTACCAAAGCTGTTGTTAGTCCTAAAAGCAACAATTGCACCTTTATTTTTAAAAAAACTTAGCATCATTTGATGGGTTTTTTTCTGTATAAGTGAAAGTATGAAGTTGAGTATTTTCTTTAAACTTATTTGTAGAATAAACTAACTGTAACGCTTTTTTATATTGCTTCTTTTTTACTATTTTGTCATGAGATTTTCATAATCACCGTTATTTACCGCTATGTGATTTATTATATTTAACTCTTTAGTATAATGAGGTATGTTGATGAGTCTATGAACAAAACTATTATATGCTGATATTTTATGTGTAAAAGGATGAATAGAAGTAGTGGTACTGTCTGTATGAGATGGCTTATGGATAATTTGAAATTTGTGTTTATTTTTCTTAATAGTTATTGTTAAGTCTAAAAAATTAATTTCTTAATTATTTTCAAATTCAACTGTAGATTTTATATTTTTGTGTAGGTTATTTATATAATCTAAAAATGATTTTAACTGTCTGTCAGTACCAGTCAAACATAATAATATATCATCAACATACCTCTACCAATAAATGGAATTTTTATTAAGAGAAAATTCATGCGTGTTAGTTTCTAAATGGTCCATACATATCTCAGCTAAAATGGGACTTAAAAGGTTTCCCATTATTAAACTGTCCTTACTTATATACAGACTGTCGTTAAATTCAAAATATGTTTGATCCGAACAGGTGGACAAGGCTTCTATGATATCCTGTTTATAAATTGGATTAACACTGTTTGCTGTAAGAAGTTCTTCAGTTAACAGTATAATATCAGATGGCAGTATACTTGGGAATAAACTTTGAACATCAAAGGATATCAGTTTGGCGTTACTTGGAATAGTTAAATTATTGATTTTACTTATTAATGAAAAAATGTTTTATTCTCTATTTAGGTTTTAAAATTGCAATATTTTATTAAAATATTTATTAACTTATTGGAAACAACTACTGCTGGTGCTAAAATATAGGATACAGCTGGTCTAATTGGCATATCATTTTAAATAAATATGCTAAAATCTTTAACTACACTTTTTACTAGTTGGAAAAGTTCTGACGGATTCAAAATTAATTATTTTTCAAACTTATCGGAACTTAAAATTTGAATGTTTTAGTTTATTCATCTTTGTTCATAGCTATAATAGTTTTCCTTTATCTGCTCTACTAAGCTGCGTTCAATATTTCTTTGTAGAAGTTGTTGTTATTGTTATTGTTGTGTCGAAGTTGCGATAAAAACCTAATAAAATGATTTAAAAAATTGTGTTTTTGTCCGATCAGGGAAAAAACAGCTCAGTCCAGTTGATGTTTAAATATAACAGTTAACTACTGGAATAAAAATGCGATCATAACATAACAGTTATCAAAAAACAGTAAATATTGTAGTAGTTATTTCTAAGCACCAAGAATTATAGTGTTGTTGTGCACATATGACATGAAGCTGAGGCTTTGATCCTGTACCCATTAAGGTATTTATCTACTTTTAACTATAGCGATAATCTGTGGAATTTGCAATAGTTGTATTCAGTCAAGACGACCAGGCAGTCTTTGTTTCTCTGTAAAAAACAATTTCATTCACAGTGCATTTCGAGCACCGCAGATCTTACAACCTTGTTAAATGATGATAGGATGATATTAGGAGCTATCGTGCAAATACGATAGCTGCTTGTTTGACGACATTACCGTTAACCAAAACGATATAAAGGCGGTCATTGAAGTTGAAATTCGTGAGGCTCTTTCCAGTCTTAGACCAACATTTGAAACTTTTACTTTTGATTTTTTGAAATCAGTCAACTCCAAACTTCGGCTCGTAACAATTCCTAGCGCCCAACTTAAACTCACCACGACATCACAGGAAAGGGAGAACACACTTTTCTACTCTCAAATGATGCTTAGTAAGGCCAAGCTGCTGTAATTGTTAAGCCCAAGGATGCTTTCCAAGATCATTCGAAACCTAAAGCCGATATGGTCAAGAAAATCAGTCCTAGTGATTCCAACATCCAGTTATCAAGAATAAAACCTGTCAAAAATGCCGGCGTCTTTGCAGGGTGCAAAAACTCCTCGGATAATAAAGCTATTAAAGAGATGATTGTACAACAGCTTTCGGATTCAAATGAAGTTTGCGAAGTGGGTGAAATACACCCTCGAATTCGCATTGTAGGAATTTCGCAAAAATACGAAGGGTCCAAATTAATGTATTTAAAAAATGTAATTCTGATATATTTTCTCCTAACTGTTCATGTGAATGAATTAAGTTTTGGCCCACTAAAAATAATAAAATACTTTTTCATGCTACTCTTCAAGTGGATAAGCTTACTTTTGAGGGTTCCATGGCTAGGGGAAATATCTTTGTGGATTTTGACGGGTGTAGGGTTTTATCACACTTCTGGCAACTGTAAGAGTTCTGTTTCATGTCCGAGATGCAGTCAGAATCATAAGGTTTAGAACTGCACATCAAATGTCTTAACCTGTAGTAACTGCGTTAGACTAAAATCCAAGACCAACTTACTAATCAACACAAATCATGCAGCGTGCGATTTAACGTCATGTACCGCTTATAAGCAAGCATGCGATAGGCTCCTAGCGGACGTACTGTCCACCGAATAGCCATTAATAGGCTGCTCCGTCCCTTCCACTTCTAGCCAGTCACAGAGCACAAACGATATTGGTGACAAAATCTAACAATTCAATATGTATGACCAGAATACTCGGATTATTAAACGTACTCACGATACATAAAATCAACGATCTCTTTTTGACTTGGTCGCACTCACGGAGACCTGGCTGGATTATTCTTTTTGTGACGGTGAGATTTCGTCATCTTATTCTATATAAAGACGAGATAGAAATTTCTGTCACGGAAAGGGGAAGAGGCGGCGGTGTGTTTCTGGCAGTTCGAAACGGTTTGCATAGCGAATTAATACAGTTGTGTGAGATCGATCGACATCTTTCGTCTCTGGTGAATATGCTCGGCATTAGGATTTCGACTGATGTAATTCTTTTCATATTTCACCTATATGAATTCTTAGCATCTCTTACCTTAATGCGAACTGGCGATATACTAATCGTGGGCGACTTTAACATCCCAGGTTTTGCTGATCATTTTTTGAGAAACTGTAAAGTTGATCAATATGTTCTTCATTTAAATAATTTTATAAACTTGTTTCAACAAAATCAGTTTAATTATTCCTTAAATAGCGCTGATAGACTCCTCGACTTAGTAATTTTCAGTCGACAATGTTCGGTCAGTAGACCAGAAGACATCTTAACAAGAATAGATGACCACCACTTTCCTGCATTTCATTTTCTTAAAATTACAGCACTAACCCCGCCAACAGTTTTCTTAGGAATGACCTGGGAAATTTTAATTTCAGGAGAGCCAATTTTCCTGCCATGTACCAAGAGCTTGCTTTAATTGATCGGTTCTTTATTTAAAATGATGGCGATCTGCATGAATATTATGAGATAATGTATGACAAATTATATTCTATCTCCGAACAGTTTGTTCCCACTTTTGGTCCACGAAGTAGACATATTTAGCCACCTTGGTTTGGTACTTATTATTAAGCATTATATAAGACAAAAAGCGATTCTTTGGCGCAAGTATAAACGTACACGTAACCTTCTTACATACAACCAGTTTTCTAGGCTTCGTCGGGATGTAAAAGATCTCGTCAACAGAGCGCACAAAGAATACATGATTCAAATCGAAAACGGACTGCTTCTCACAGTTTTTTAGTAGTTCATTCTTACCCGTGGGTTCACCTCCGCATCCCAATCTGTGAATTAAAACATATTCTACATTCACAATTAACAATTTCAGTGAAGAGCAAGTACTGGCTGCGATCAGGAAAACAAAAGCGAAATGGACTACGGGTCCTGAAAAGATACCCGCGTTTCTCATTAGAGACTGTGCCGAAATCTTCGCCCCTCCTTTTATGATTTTGTTTAATAAGTGTCTAAACCTATGTTCTATTTCCGGTATCTGCAAAAATCCAAAGTATGCCCTATCTTTAAAAAAGGTGACAAACAAGATATTTCCAGCTTTCGTCCGATTTTCATTATATGTAACTTCCTAAAAATATTGGAAAGACTACTGTATAGCATGATTTCATCGAGAGTGGAGGGTTTGATAACTCCTGCACCGCATGGTTTTATGCAAAGTAAATCCACGACAACCAACTTCATTTGTTTTACGCAATGCGTTGCCGAGGGAATTGATAACCGCTTACAAACGGATGCAGTTTATACTGACTTTTCAAAAGCCTTGGATCATTTAGATCAGACTATATTACTTCAAAAATTGTAGTGCTATAGGCTCTTCAGATAAACTACTCCTATTCTTTAAGGCATTTTTGACAAATCGTACACAATATATAACTTACGGCGGGTTTGCCTCTGATGCCTGTTCTGCCTCCTCGGGGGTACCCCAAAGGTCGATTTTGGAACCATTACTTTTCACATTGTTTATCAATGATACTGCGGACGATTTCACAGTGCCTTGCTTAATGTACGCAGATGACTTAAAGATTTTCTCTACGATTTCCTCGGTAAACGACTGCATCAAACTTCAACATAACATAAATCGTTTGTGTGAAATGTGTTCCAGAATTGACTTAACCTTAATGCTTAAAAATGCAACCTAATGACATGAATTTTTTGAATGAATCATGTAATTCTTGCAAGACAGTTAGAATTTAAGGACTTGGGCGTTATTTACGATATAGAATCTCCTTCACAAATCATATCATGACCATTGTTTCCGATTGAAATAAACTCCTTGGTTTTATAACACGACTATCTAGAGATTTTCAAAATACCGACACCCTCAAATTATTATTTTAGACGTTCATTAGAACTAAGCTAGAATACGATTCAATAGTATGGGCTCCATATTATTAAACGTCGACAGCTTGGAATCTGTTCAACGGAAGTTCACAAAGATGTTATGGTGTTGAACTGATGGGATTTACCATTTTAGGGTATCCTTAATAATCAAGTTTTGCGAAGATTTGTTTTCTTTCTAAATTGGCAAACTACCTCTACTCGTACGAATATCTATAAATATTCCCCTTTAAACAAATTCTGTAGCGTATATAACGAGCACGCTGAGACGTATGACATATTTAATTGTACCGTGGCAGCCCTCAAAAGACACTTTCTACAACACTGGGTCTCTTTATAGTTCTTAAGTGTTTTCTTGTAAGATGAATAGTAATAGAAATGTTTTTTGTTTTCTCTTTTGTGAACTTTATTCATGTTTGTCTACTATTTTTGTGTACACCACTTATTATAATATGTACCTTCCTGTACTGCAATTGGGTTAAGTAACTTATGTTGACTGTTGTACAGTGTATATAAATAAATAAATAAATATTTTAAACATATTTTCGTGTATACAGGTTGCGTCAATAAAGTAAGGGAGCAAACAGTTTTTTTAATAGAACACCTTGTAAACTATTAATTTTTGAATTGTACAAGTAACTCTACAATTTGTCAGTAAAAGTCGCGATATACCTAAACTTAGTAATTTTTGAGGTAATGCCTTTTCTTTCTTAGTTAGTACCTTGTTTATTTTTGCGTGAAAAGCTCATATTTAGTCACAACAAGGAACAGGGCTCAGGAAAATGGTATTCTAAAAACATTTCAGATGAGAGCGTTTAATATATGTATCCAAATCTTAAAAATATAAAATGAGAAAATATCACTTATCATATATATACTGTATCTCAGAAACCATCAAAAACCTTTTAATTTTTTTAAATTGTCCTACACCAATTTTTAATGGTTTTTGATCTTTTTAATTTTCTTCCTTTTGCGGATTTTTTTCTATGTAAACACAGTGGCTATGGAAAACAATCGTCTAGATTAAAATTCCTATTCACGTGATATAATATGGCGGCACAGTTCAGTTACATTTATTTTCTACCATTTATTTACTGTATTGAGGGACTCTTTTTGGTGCGTTTAGTGAATTTTCTTAAGATTTTCCTTAAAAATATACGTTCTATTGTGAATCTGTTGCGTAGCCAGTATTGTCAGTTACCTGATAACGATATGACGACCGTTATGACGAAAAACTTAAGATAAAAGGCAATATCGATTGTTCCTGTTTTGTCGTTTGGCTCATATTCTGTCTGGGTATCACGTCGCGATTATCTTTACCTTCCAACTTTGCAGGAACCCTTTAAAGGCAAGGTAAAAGTAAATAGCAAATTTTCTAATAAGTAAGCTATAAGCTCTAAGAGTCTTTTGACATTTTATTAAACTCTATATGTAATGGTTGCTCTGTAAATATATTTACCAATTATAAAATGTTTGGAACAAATACTAGTATTTAAAAAAAAATCATTTAATAACCCCCGTTTCAAAGATCATATCAATCCTTCTCGCCGTTGTTTTGATAAAGCATTTAAATAATTTCCTCGATCTTTAAAAGCAGCAGAAATTCTAAAAAATCGGACTTGATCCCTTTCTGAGCGCATTGCACAATCCAAAACGGAACGAAATGCAGACATTTCATTTAAAATTTCAATTTGAAGACGTGATGTTTTCCGTTTGTTTACTCAGCAATTGAACTGAAAATGGCAGCCTAATAAAATGTCTAAAATGCTGGTAACATTTCTTGTTCCGTAACAAAACCTTTTTATGGAGGAAAACAATAAATGACATAATTTATTTGTTTATAGACTATGTAAACAAAGTTATGAAAAATAATGAAGTAAAAAATAAATTAAAAACAAAATAAGTACTGTGTATTGAAGTCTCGAAACAGTGGCTTTACTTGAGTAGGTATAGTAAGTGAAAGAATGTGAGTTTGTTTAAATGTATGTATGTATGTATGTATGTCAGGATCTGGATTTAAAGATCTTGACAAACAAAAATTGTGGAGATAAAAAGACATGTGAACGCAAAAGATGTATTGCCATAAATTCTAATTTGCATATGCGAAAAATGACTATTCAAGAGAACGGTGACTTTGCTTGACAAAAACAACATAAAAATATATCGAAAGGAGGTAAAAAATATATACTAATTTTGTATCAAAAGAATAAATTAAAACATTTTACCCGAAACTTCAAACAGACAATTGCCGAGTATGAAATTACAGAATGACAGAGTGCAAAATAGGCAGTTTTTAAAATGCCAGTAGAAACTTTAAGGAGAGATTTCGAAGTGCAAAAACGTTTTTACTAGTTTTCCTTGCCACAGCATCAGTGTGAGGATCCCAGCTCAATTTTGAGTCCAAGGTAATACCCAAGAACTCAGTACAGCCCACAGTCTGAAAAGGTGATTCTCCCGATTCTCGAAGTGAAAATGTCATATATTTTGTTTTGTCATTGTCATTTGGCATCTATAACTTAAATAAGATTTTATCAATTTAGTGGTTTCATCATAAAAATTGTAACATGAGAGTTTTTGTATCAGCAATTCATGCAAGACGCAGTCAAAAGCTTTGCTTAGGTCATAAAACATTGTGCTCACATATTCGGAATTATGGAATGCATTAGATATAAAAGTAACCAAGTCCATGATACCTGAGGCTATACTTAGACCACATCTAAACCCAAATTGGCTATCTGTTAAAAGATTATATGACTCCAGATAATCAGATATTCTCCGAGCAATACACTTCTCCAGTATTTTTTATAAGACTGGTAACAGAGATATTGGCCAATAATTTGTTTTATCATTAATATGTCCTTTTTTGAAAAGAGGTATGATAAGGGCCATCTTCTAGACATCTGGAAATGTGGACTCCCGGATGCATCTGTTGACAATTTTTGTAATGGGTACAATTAACAATTCCCGAACCGTCTTTAAAATTCTGACAGCTAAACCAAAACAGCCTTTGCTAGTTTTATTTTTTATGGAGTCAAATATGTCCCTAACTTCATTAAATGAAAAGTCTTTGATACTGAATTTAGAAGAGGGAAAGTTACTTATGTTAAAACGTGTAAACTTTATATCTGCCTGGTGACCACTTAATAGGCTAGGAGCTACATTAACAAAAAATTCGTTAAATTCATCTGCCGTGATTGTCGTCGAAATACTATGAGAATCATTTTGTGATTTCCTATAGGAATTAATAATGTCCCATGTACATTTAGACTTGTTGTTTGAATTACTGATAAGGGTGTCATAATAGTTTCTCTTGTAGGTCACAATGCTTTCCTATATGATTTGCTAAACACCTTTTTGATGTTTAGATTTTCAGGTGTTCGGTAGTTTCGGGCAATACTGCTGAGAAAATATAGGCGGTCACGCATCTCTGACAAATTTTTATTAAACCAGTTTTGATTTTTATTCTTTTGGCTCGTCACAACTGATTTTTCAGGAAAGGAACTTTGATATGCATCCTGTATTATTTCGTTAAATAACTTAGCAAACTTACTAGCATTTAAATTGGAATCGGAAACAAAATCGCAAGACGCATTTTGCAAAATATTAAAAAAGTTGATTTTACCGGCCTCAGTGATCGACCTGAATTTTTTTTTGACAGTACAATTAGTATTCAACTGTGGTACAGGAATATTAATTGGCTGTGCAAGGTGATCGGAGAGGCTGGTGTCAATCGTGCTTACCGATGCGATGTCAAAATGAAAATTTATAAATATGTGATCTAAACAACTATTATTTCTTGTTTCCGTAAAAACCATGTATATATCAATCTAAAAGTGCTTAGCATATCAGACAAAGCCGAAGTATTCTTATGATTTGTACCGAAATGGACATTAAAATCTCCCAACAGAATAATATTCCTTTCAGTACCCACTAATTCAATCCACTTCTCCAGCCTGTCCAAAAAAACATCAAAATCACCATTAGATTGATCAAATATAAATATTAACATTATTTAAAAAAATGCCAGAAATTTCTACAGTTTTTTCAATTGAAATATCGTCAAATTTTAACAATTTATTTGGACCTACTTTTGCTTTAACAAATATTGCTGATCTTCTTCCTCGTGTGGTGTTTCTGGAGTAAGATGCCGCTAGTGTATAATTTTGTAGCTGAATCATGCCTAGTTCGTCATTGTACAACCAGTGTTTTGTCAAGCATACCATATGAATATCCTTGGCTATGACAAAGGCAATAGCGTTACTTTTAGTTCTTAATGACTATATGTTAGTGTGAAATACCTTTAAAATAATTTCCCTGGTTGTATCTTGTTCCATATGTTGCTTTAATCCATTTCTCTTAGAGGTCGGCGCCTCAGGTTTAAAAAATGGTTCAGAGATACTCCCTTTGGCCACCGTGACGGCTGCATAATGACTTCTTTAGAATCACTGGGAGCTCCAACTTTGAATGAACTTTTTATTCTGTCTTTTGATGTAACGAGTTTAATACACTGAGTTTTTATCTTCATGTTGTCCTTTATGTATTGTGTGATTTGATCTGCCGCGATTTTTGGATCGTATCCTGTGATAAAGTACCAGGATATCCTATTAGCTACAGGAATATCCGTTTCCTCACTGCTTCCCTTAATTGGGGATGGTCTAGGAACTTTTGGGAAATCGTTTTTCTTTTTTCTAACGACTTACGTCCATTCCTTGTTATTTTCCGTAGAGTTTTTCAGTGACTCAATCTTGTTTACATTTTCGTCTTTTTTGTTCTTTCTTTCTCTTCAGTTTAACGGCCTTGAGCTGCCTGGGCTATACGGTCGATGTGGTTGCTATATTTTCAATTTTTAATTTTCAGTTTTGTTAGTTTTCTTTGGTACTATCTTTCAATGTCTTTTTATTGCTTCTTGGCTTCCACTATACTCCCCTTGAGAGTACTATTGGTCTCACGAGATGACCTTTTCTTTCAAGCTATCCTCTTACCCCTCCCACTTCCGCCACATAGCGGCCATTACGCTAATATTCTATGTAGAACTGGGGCAGACGAACGGGATAGAATGCAGGAACAACTAGGCCTCACGCGTTCACAGCGTCTGCTCCCTTTCTAACGGCGCCGTTAGTTTCCACTCTGAGCGTTGAGTCTCCCGCTTCCCCCCGAAATAAAGCAGCAAAACCGAACACGTGGAACCACTTATGTTAATAACACAGAGGTCTGCCTTCGACGAGACGAATCGGAAGACTCCGTCTTTTTTGCTATTGTTTTCGACTAATGAGGTTATGTTGGTTGACTTCGTGATTTTCGGCGATAAAGGATCGGGACAGGAGAGCACCTGATCTTCCGTGTTCTGATTTTTACGTTTGAAGGGGAATGTTTTCGGCGATAGGGCGTTTTTGTTTTCGTTGGTGTGAAAACATGTTCTGTAACTTGGGGAGTTTTTTCTATTTCTGATTGGTAACACTGAATTGATTGGATGGAACTGGAATTGGACTTTGGAACTCTTTTGCTTATTTTTTTCATATTGATTTTTTAGTTTTTCTTCGAAAGACTTTACCTTTTCCCTCAAGAGGGTATTATTTTCTTCCAAGATTTTATTTTTGCTTCTTGTTTCTTCCAATAGCTCCCTTAACAGAGTCGCTGGATCATTTTCGATATCGATGTTTGTTGACAGACTTTGTCTTTTGTTTTTGTTTCTCGTCGGATTTTTCCGCATAAAAATCCTCGTATTCACAACACTTTTTTGTTTTTTTACTTGCTATGAAAATAACTGTCGCAGTTTTTGCACTTTACTCTTTTCATAACCGCCCGCGATTTGCAAAAACCGTAGCAAGGACCTACATCGACTTTCTCGTTCGACGCCATGTTGGTTTCTATATATATATATATATATATATATATATATATATATATATATATATATATATATATATATATATATATATATATATATATATATATATATATATATATACATATATGTTGATTCTTAGTCCTTCACGGACCGAAACATACAACGTGTTTTCATTCCGGGTGTACATCCGTTCACTACTGACGTTCCGAAAAGAACAGCTTTGCTGACGTTTTGCCAAAATCACAATTGGCATTTTCGAAGCTTTCGCTCTCGAGTCCGAATAGAGACTATAGACTATATTTAAAATATGTATTGACTGTGTATATCTAGACACATTTTATTCTTTTGATTGTCATTTTAATGTTAAATTATAATTCTAATCGGACCTATTCTTTATAATTTTTGTAGTTGCTCTGGATAAAGCTAATAAACATTGGAAAAATTTTGAGCACTTAAGATAAAAAGAGTTTCTTCTTTTACCGCTTGACCCGAAATAAAACCTCTATAATTTCTGTACGGTCGAAAATACTTAATATATATATATATATATATATATATATATATATATATATATATATATATATTTTTTTTTTTTTCGCAAATACTTTTCTTGAATCTTCAAATATATATTGTATAGGTGTCCTGTGTGTTAAATTATAATTCTAATTAGACCTATTCTTTATAATTTCTGTACGGTCGAAAATACTTAACTTATATATATATATATATATATATATATATATATATATATATATATATATATATATATATATATATATATATATATATATATATGTATATATACGTAGTTACTCGCACGGATCTAGATATTAAGGTATTGGTCACAGCTTGAATTAGGCCAACATCCTAATATCTAGTGCGTTAAAGAAAAATGGCTACACAAATCGCACCATACAGTTACCGAACAACGTACAACAAAAATTATGAACCGGAAAGGCAACAACTAGTCTTAGCATATCTAAAAGGCACAACAGACAGAATCGGAAGAATTCTTAAAAAACATACAAATAATACACAAACAACAAACAACTATAGGTAAACTACTTGGAAACCCAAAAGACTAAATCAAATTGGAAAATCACGTGGATACAGCATTCCGTGCTAGGACTGTGAAAAGATGTTCGTGGGGCAAACTAACAGGCGAACACCAGCAAGAGTAAAAGAGCATAATCTCAGCATCCGAAACAAACGAACAACCTCAGCTCTATTCCTACATGATCAGGAAACCGTCCACAAAATAAATTTCGATGTGTGTAGGGAGATTGCCAACATAAGGCATCATAAGGCCAGAATAATCCGAAAGGGCATAGAAATTCAAAAACAAGGTCATTTAAATATAAGGGACGGATCATTAAACCTACCAACAAGTATGGAACACAATAATCGACAAATCTAAAATCACAAAAAATCAAGCGCAATTAACGCAACAAAAACAACAACATCCGGAAAACATAGATAACGACCAACGGCCGCTCAGATATAACCTTCGGCCCCGGGTGGGGGTGTTCTACAACTACAAAAATTATAAAGAATAGGTCCAATTAGAATTATAATTTAACCTTAAAATCACAATCAAAAGAATAAAATGTGTCTAGATATACACAGTCAATACATATGTTAAACTACTTACAAGATGGTAGTCAATAATTTTTAAATTTTAACATTTTTACGTTACAACAGCTCAAATAATGTGGCGTTTTTAATGATAACATCCATGTCCCAGCAATTGAATTTCAAAAAAAAAGAGAACAAAACATATTAGCTACACAAGCCTTATCTAGATGTGTGCATTTAAAAGGTATTGTTACATCCAATTTAAAAGATTGCAATAAATATTACTTAGCTGATTGGTATCTGATTTATAATTCAATTTTTGTTGTTTTTTATGTGACACATTTCTAAGAATAACCTTTTTTTGTAATTCGATTCCATTTCTAAAATTTTAACATTGGAAAAGTCAAAATTGTGGCTTGTTTTTTGATTGCGCACAAGAGATTTTCCCTAAACGGCAATCACTTTTGTGACCAGTTATTCTTTGCCTAAGCCACTGAGATGTTTGCCCGATATACTGTCCATCACACTCCAAGCAAGACAACTGATACAAAACGTTACTATTAAATAATCAGGGTGTTTGATCTTTAACCCTAGATAATAGATTAAAGTTTTTTATTGTATTATATTTTGCTATTTTTATGTGTGGAAAATCTTTTAATAATATTATTAGTAAGGCCACTTATAAATGGTAGTTTTCTATATTTAAGTTCAAGCGGTTGAACCTCTTCTGTAGGATCATCATATGTATTTGAATTATAAATCAGTTTTTTTTAAGTTGTCTTGTAAAAATGAATCATCAGAAATATGCATTACCCTGTTTTTCATGGCTATTACTGTATTATATTTTTGATTCTTTGAATGGTTAGAGAAATAATTTAAAAATCTGCGGGATGCTGTTGGTTTCTGATACCAATCCAAAATAATTTTATTTTCTGGATTCCTAATTAGCTTAGTGTCCAAAAATTGTACACTACGTTGGTTTTCTTTTTCAATAGTAAACTGAATATTTTTATGAAATGAGTTAAAATATTGCAAGATTAGTTCTATACTGTCCTCCGGTACTAAACAAATTACATCGTCCACGTATTTGTATATAAAAGGTATCTGAAATGGCAAATTGGGTATAACAGTGCTAAATAATGCAACAATAGTTTTAGATCATTAAAACTATTGTTGCAAGAATAGGACTTAAATTTGTTTATAGAACCTATTATTAAAACTAGAGTAAGTGTTGTTAAAAATAAATTTGATTAAATTTATGAAATTATTCTTTGAAAGCGAGGTGAATTTCTTAATAGTTTCCCATTTAGTGTTTAAATGTCAATTACTAGATTACACGGAATTTTAGTAAATAAAGACACAACATCTAACGAGACTAATACATTGTTATTAGGTAACTAAAAATTATTCATGACATTAACAAACGAAAATGAGTCGTTGATGTTGTAATTAGTTTCATCTCCCAAAGCATTTGTTAAAATTTCTGCTAAATATTTTGATGTATAATAGGTTGTAGAATTAATAAAGATAGCTAATTATTGGCCGAAAAGGGACATTTATTTTGTGAATTTTAGGTAAACAATATAGTTTCGGGGAAGATGAATTATAAATTATTAGTGGTTTATATTCTTGTTCAGTAATTTCTTTTTAGGCTTGTATCGAGGTCGTTGGATCTTTAGGTAATTTGTTATACGTGGAAGTATCTTGCAATATTGTTTCGGTTTTGTGTCAATAGCCACCGTGCAACTACCTTTATCCAATTGTAAAATGTAAAGGTTAGGATGGAGTTTTAAAAAATTTTTAGTTTTATAATATAATATTGTGCTCGATACACCAAATTTTGGTTCCAAAGAAAGAAAAGTCTACTATTTCGGTAGGAATGTCTACAGAAGAAATATGTTTAAACCACTTGCTGTTATCAATAAATATAAGATCGTGTGAATTTTTTCTATCTTTTAGGTTATTGAATTTTCCAATGTTTTTTGGTTCTAGTTTTTTTAAATTTATTCTTAAAAGTGCATTTCTATCTGTTTTCAAATTCATTTAAAATATGATCTGGTAAAATTTCTAATAATTTAGATTTTATTTGTTTCGTTTGCTTGACATTGGCGAAATATTGAGCACTTAAGATAAAAAGAGTTTATATATATATATATATATATATATATATATATATATATATATATATATATATATATATATATATATAGCAATTTGTGAATAATTTTATAGGCATTATATAAATTGTAATATATTTAACAGTTTTTTATAAGGAGACATTTCTATTAACTACCAGGTGCTTTGTTAAAAAATAGGTAAAACTATTTTATCAAAAATTTCATCGTGTAATGAAACTTTCATCTCATAAAGAAAATAATATATTACAATTTGTGTACATATATAAAAAGTTATAACTAAATATTCATATACTTATAAACCATGTTATTTGTGTGATGGAATTCCTTACGAGGGAAGTTCCGAGTAAAGACCCAAATTACCGATTCTTTTGCTATATTCGACACTTTTCAGTGTTCGTTTCCTTCTGCAGTTTGGAATAAAGTATTTCATTATTTAGGTGACACATGAGTATTCAAATAGACCAGTTTGTTAAATTTCACAGCAACTTTGTAAACTAACAGAAATAAATAATTCAACATAAGGGTTTTACTGCTAGCGATGCTAGTGCGAAGAGTGAAAAATTTAAAGAATTTGAAAATTCCCTCGTTTACGGAAGTGTCCTCTATTTCCTTTTAATGGGTATATACATGCATATTATATCAAAACATTCTTTCAATTCACTGTGTGGAATACATTTAGATGTTAAAAGCGAAAGCACTTAAAAAATATAAATTACGAGCGAAAATTAAAATATGGGGTGTAATTGTATGCTTTTTTACTATCTTAAAAGCAGGCAACAAGACAATATCACTGTTTTGTAAGAATAGAAGAAGTTTTCTGGAAGGACGTACAGGGTGTCCGATGAGAGCGGCCCGCTCGATTTTACACCCTTTTGGTCTAGCTAGAATAAAAATTCATAACCTAACTGATGAAGGAATATAAGATCTAACAAATGTTGACAGTTGAGGTTGTATGTAGTGTTTCTATGTATTTGATTCTAATGATACCGGAAGTCAAATTTTCGTGCATAACTCTATGAATTTTTAGTACAGGTCTACAGAACTCTTTTCCTGTTTTTAAAAATATATAATATTACATATATATGTGTTAGTAATTCGGAAAAAATACGGTAGCTAATTTTGGCAAATATTATGCACTGCAATATTTTTTAAGGTTTATACAGCGTGTAACAAAAGTAAGGACACGGGGAAATATCTCAGGTACCGTTTTCCTGAATTTAATGAAAATACGTATACTTAGGCATGAAATTATCCGGATCGCATTGCTGCAAGTTTTTCTGTTATAAAAGGAAATTTTGTTTATATTATATTACTTTTTTAAGATCTGCGTAAAAATCTCAATACTTTTTATAACAGTTTTTGCGAAAATAAGGGTCACTCAAAAGGTTACCTGATAAGTTTGACAGTATCAGTTTTGTTGATTTACAAAAATGGATCATTTAACTGAAACCCAAAGATTTTTGAAATTTTAATTATACTGAGTTCTGGAAATAGAATGCGAAACCTGCAAGATGTTTGTAAGATTGTTAATGACAAATATCCTAACAGAAATCCAATAACTAAATCTACCGTAAGTAAAATTAACAAAAAGTTAGTGAAATTGGAAAGGTAAAAGATGCTGTACCTTCTGGCAGACCAAAAAGTGCAACAGATGGTGATAAGGCTCTGAATTTTTCAATAAGTTTAGAAGAAAAGCTGCACATTTCTACCAGAATATTAGGAAGAGAAAATGACGTCTTACGCTTGTCCGTAGCCCGATTTCTAAAACCCGAAAAGTTCCATCCATACAAAATAACTTTGGAGCAAGAACTCTCTGGGAATGATCACGATAGGCGCTTGGATTTTTGTGAAATCATGATGGAAGGTTGCAATACCAATCTAAATTTTATATTTAAAATGAAATTATTTTTCTGACAAGGTAACTTTTTTCTGAATGGAAAAGTTAACAGGCATAATTGTCGATATTGGGCCAGGGAAAATCCATATTGGATAGGTGAAAATCATACCCAATTTCCCCAAAAGATAAATGTTTGTTGTGGTATGAAGTGTGCAAAAATAATCGGTCCCTTCTTTTTGGAATACACATTAACTGGAGAAAGATATTTGAATCTTTTAAGGACCGAAATTGTCCCAGCTATTGCAGAACTATTTCCGAATAACTGTAAGTTTCTTACTTCACTTGCTGTATTAAGTATTTAAACTTGATTTTTTTATGTAATGGTGAACCTAATGATGAAATATGGTTCCAGCAAGATGGTGCTCGACCGCATTTTGCTCGGAAAATTCGAGAATATTTAGACAATATTTTTTTTGAAAGATGGTTTGGACGTAGGGGTACAATAGAGTGACCACCTCGGTCTCCGAACTTAACGCCCCTCGACTACTTTTTGTGGGGACACCTTAAAAATGTGGTGTATAAAACTAAGCCCAATGATCTCGAGGATTTAAAGCAGCGAATAGAAATCGAATGTTGACTTAGGTATTAGGTATTTTTTTGGGTTGTTTTGTTTCTGTTGTTTTTTACAACCTCCTTTTAGAGTTGAGACGCTGTTTTATCTTGCTAGTGTTTTGGTAGCAAAATGAGAAATTATTGTGCTTTCCGTACAGCATACCTTTATTTACCCTTCCAATTTCACGAAATTTTTTGTTAACTTCACTTACATCTGTTATGTAAAAAAATGTAGCCCAGTATAATTAAAATTTCAATTCTTTAGGTTTTAGTTAAATGATTCATCTTTGTAAATCAACAAAACTGACATTGTCAAACATATCAGGTAACCTTTTGTGTGTAGGTACTTTAATAAAAGGTAATACATTAAATTATGGATATAAGACCCTTATTTTCGCAAAAACTGCTGACTTTTACAAACAGTGTTCTCAATAAAAAGTATTGAGAATTTTAGGCAGATTTAAAAAAAGTAATATAATATAGGGTGTTTCATTTTAAAAAAATCATTTTATAACAGAAACACGGTAAACTTGGCAGCAATGCAGAACTCGCCATTGGATCCAGTATAATTTCATACTTAAGTGTACATATTTTCATTAAACTCAGTTAGCGGCACCTGAGATATTTCGCCGTTTCCTTATTTTTGTTACATGCTGTATATGAGAACGTAGGGTAAAATCAAATACAATGTGAAATATACTTATAAAATTCAGGGTCTGATTGCGGTCATATAGGGCCGATGGCAATCTGACTAGTTTTACCTCATTGGTTAAAAATCTAAAAACAGATGTACACTTGCCTGTCGAATCTTCGCCGAGTCTGATGAATGTTCGTTAGTAGCTTTGCAACTGAACTTAAAAGACTTATACTTCGATATTTGTTTGGGTCTTTCTTTGCACTTTTATTGAAGGTGGGCATCGTTATGCTCTTTCTTCACTGTTCTGGTATTTTTTAAGTAATAATTTCATATTAATTTAATTTATATTTCAGTATTTCATTTGGGATGAGGTCTAATCCCGGTGCTTTTCGGTTTTTAATGGGTACTGCTATTTTAACTCTTTCTTTTGTAATGTGCCATCTTTGGGTAGTATTTCTTATGCATTGGTCTCATCTATTTCTTGTTTTTGTGTTATGTCTGTATTATCCTCGAGTTTAATGATATGGTTTTTCCACTCTTCGGTTGTTCTTTTAATGTTATGGACATATTCATTGATAGATTTCTTGCGATTTCATAGCACATTCTACACTTTTTTCAGTCCCCGTATAATGCCTACATCCGAAGGATATTTCCCCCAAGATTTCGTTTGAATGCCTGGATTTCGCTATTTACCCGGTTTCTTGTCATTTTATATTGGCCACCGGTTATGGTCTTATTTCTGTATTGTAAATATGATTTCCCTTTCTCGGCTACCAGAGCTTTAACTCCCTTTTTGAATCAGAGATTACTGTTTCATTTTTATTGATTTTCATTTTATCCAATGCTTCTCCGGAAGCTTTAAATATGTTTAACTTTGATTTCGACCATGAGTTTTTTATATCATCTTCATTCAGGATTCTATTCCTGTATATAACTCTCTGTATAAATAAATAAACTGCTTACTGACTGTCAAGTCCATACTGAAATAATTAACTTTCTGTTTCGTTTCCATCTTACAACATTCTTAACCTCGCGTATATTTGTTATTTCTTTGTTTCTCATTTTGTCCTGCAATGTGTGACTTGAGATCGTTATTAGGGTTTTCGTTTCTATTGTTCTTGGAAGACGCTTGGTTGCTGCTGTTTTCTACTTATTTGTATTTGGACCTCTTCCTTCAAGTTTTCGTCACTCGAGATGTTAGCTCTAAGGTACCTGAAGGTCATGACCTATTGCAACCTCTCATTGCATACCGCCAATGTACAGTTTCTTTGTTCTTCTGCTATTATTTGAGATTGAGTGTTTCGAATAGAGATAGTCATATTGAGATTTTTTGCGGTTTTTTTTAAACGGAAACCTGAAGTCGTCCTCCAATATTAAGATTGCATCATCTATTAATGATGATACTATTTTAATCTGAATTTTATCAATCCTATATCTCGGACCCGTTTTTTTTATCTCCTTTAAGATTTCATCCACGATTACACTGAACTGTTGGGCTTAAGTTGTGACCCTGTTTTATTTTGGTTGACACGGGTATCTTGTTTGCTATATTGTCTCCTCTTTAATATATCTACTGTTGTAAGTATGCATTTCCTTGATGAAGTCCAGTATGTTCAGATCTAGTGTTTTGTTCTTTAACAGTTTCAATACATCAGCGAGTCTCACTTTGTCAAAGGCTTGTGTGAGATCGATGAAATACAAAAAAGTAGTTTATATTCAATGGCCTGTTCTGTTATCTGTCGAATTATAAGGATAGCATCTATTGTAGATTTGCTCTGTAGGAAGCACTATTGTTCTTCGCTGACTGCTCTTCAGATAAAATTTTCGTTGGCAGCTTTGCAACTTAAACTAGGAGACTTATACTTGATAGTTGTTTGGGTTTGGTTTTCCTATTTCTCGGCTGTTATTTTAATAATGTGTTTATCCACAGACTTCTTGCGATTCCATAGCATATTTCACTTTTCTCTGTCCCCTGTATGTCATGCCCCATTTCTGATGAATATTTTCTCCATAATTCCGTTTGACTGCTTGGATTTGCCTATATACCCGGTTTATGTGATTTTAGGTAAACACCGGTTATGGTCTTTTTAAAAACTTTTAATAAATTTAACACTTTACCGATCAAGATAAAAGTTTGCAATCTTGGAGTTATACTAAAGAAAATACGAGGAATAAATCACGCTTAAAAAAATCATTTGATGTGAAAAAAAAAACGTTAGGTTAGTTTGCCGAAAACCTGAAAATCTGATAACATTGCGGTATGCACCAAAGGGTCGGGGTAATTCGGTAATGTCTAAAGTATTTCATTATTTAGGTGATACATGAGTAATTAAACAGACCAGTTTGTTAAATTTCATAGCACCTTTATAAACTAATGGAAGTAAATAACAACATAAGGGTTGTACAGGTAGCGATGCTAGTGCCAAGAGTAAAAACTGAACAATTTCTTGGTTCTTTTGCTATCGTGACAGATTGGGTTTTTGGAATACAGATAGTCATATTGAGCTTTGTTGCGGTCGTTTGAAACTGAAACTTTTATAAATCGTCCTTGTTCTCCCCTATTAAGATTGCATCATCAACATAACATACATTTTGATCTTCTTGTCACCCATCCTATCTCTCAGACCAGCTAATTTTATTTCCTTTAAGATTTCATCCATAATGACACTTAATAATATTGGACTTAAGTTGTCACCCTGTCTTACTTTGGATGACACGGTTATCTTGTTTGCCATATTGTTTCCTCTTTAATGTATCTACTGTTGCTAGTGTGCATTTCCTTGATGATGTCCAGTAAGTTCGAATTTACTGTTTTGTTCTTTAACAGTTCAATTACATCAATGATCTCACTCTATCAAAGGTTTGCATGAGATCTACGAAACACATTAAAGCCATTTTGTTATATTCAATAGCCTGTTCTATTATCTGACGAATTATAAAGATTGCATCTATTGTAGGTTTGCTCTGTAGGAAGCCCTATTGTTCTTCGCTGACTCCTGTTCAGATACAATTTGCGTTGGCTGCTTTGCAACTTAAACTAGGAGACTTAAACTCGATAGTTGTTTGGGTTTGTTTTTCCTGCTTCTCTGCTGTTATTTTAATGATGTGTTTATTCACAGACTTCTTGAGATTTCATAGCATATTTCACACTTTTCTCTGTCCTCTGTATGTCATGCTCCATTTCTGATGAAGATGTTCTCCAAAATTCCGTTTGACAGCTTGGATTTCTCTATATACCCGGTTTCTTGCGATTTTAGGTAAATACCGGTTATGGTCTTACTTCGGTATTGTAAATATGATTTCCTTTTCACGGCTGCCAGAATTTCAAGTTATTTTGTAAATCAGTGTTTACTGTGTCCTTTTTAATTAATTTCTATTTTACACATTGGTTATGCGGTAGCTTTCAACTTTAGTTTCAACTTCATCCAGGATTGTTATTCTCGCATATAATTCTTTGTTTAAATAAATTGCGTGCTAACTGACAAAACCAGGCCTATAGAAAAAAAATTGCCAATTCAATATTTTATTTTATTTTGAAAATATTTAAAGCTTACTTCGTGGTAATATTTTTGCGAATGACCAGCAGTTTATTAAAGTAAAACCAAATACCATACGTCATTATATATGTGCTAATAATAGGAGGATTGTGCATCGATTACATAATTTCAGAAATAAAAAATGCTGAAGTAACGGACTCCATTAGCCTTTGTTTTTTCGTGTGCATAAAATATTTCAATCACGTTCCGGAAAATCTATTGTGTAAATGGTCATGCCAATAATTCAGGATATCTCGTTCGTTTCTAACGAACATTTTCAATTTGTGCTGTGTATTTATACAGTGTACATTTCAAAGCGCTTTACTTGGTATGTAGTCTCTCTGCTCTCGGACAATATTTGATGACAAAATTATTCTGAAATTGAAATAGCTATACCTTTGTACGTGATTATATGACAGATATCTTCAGGTGTCTCATGCAGTGGAATTAAGCGTGGGATGCAATGGTAAATCGATACTTTTAGAATATCGACTTTTTTCCAGTGCAGACTAACATTTGCAACCGGTGTTTTTTTCCCATGGCGAGTATTTTTGCCTGTTAACAACAAGCTAAATGTTTTAAAATAAGAATTTAGTTCACCCATTTAACTTTTCCGGATATTGTGTAGGAACTTCACGAAATTCGGTGGCATTTTTATCTGACCAGCATGGCAGTTGGGAAGTGTTACCTTTCCAAAATGTACATTTATCCTAAAAGCATACATTAAAATACCATTCCAATTGCTAATTATAATTTCGCTAACAACTCCACAGAATTGCAAGCGTATGTCATTGCCGTATCTTCATTTATTTCTTGTACATGGTGTCTAGTTTTCAAAGGTTTTACGGGGTAGGTTATTTTCGTTATTTGAAATAGATGGTTGCGATTCGTGGTACTGTGCTATTTTTTGTGAAATGAAATATGCCACAAATAAAAATTTCATAGACCATTTCTGAGATAAAGGACGAGATTGAAACCCATTTTTCAACTTACCGAACATGTAAAAACAGGCTGTTATAAATATTTTTACGTAGAGTTTAGTGCCTTTGTCAGGTTTTTGCTGTGAGCTGACTTTATTTAAATACATTCCAAAGTTATATATTTGCAGATAATTTCTTTTAGTTTGTTTCTTTTAATTTAGTTTGGTTCCGAAAAAAAGTATCTTCAATATTGAAACCAATATTATTTGCATCTGAATTCAAGTAGGCTTTAACTTTTTGAATTCGACTAGAATATTTAAGGTCTTTTTTTCTAGTTAGTGTAAAACTTGCTTCATAATGGCATCCAGTGTCATCTTTGAAAATAATGAACAATACCATATACTCGTTTCTTATTTTCAGTGAAATGAAAACGCAGATGAAGCTTCGGATATATATTTCAACAGGTATATGTTTTTAGTGTCCATTATGTTTAAATCACAACGTAAAAAAACACAATATCCTCGTAGATACTCAGAAAGAAGACAACTGATAAAATTATTTTTTCAAACATAAAACCAAATTTAATCCAACCGGAGAAATAATTTGACCAATATTTATGAGAAATTTGCCTATATTTTAATAATATAAACATCTTTTTATTTAAGCAACTTAAAATTTCGTTCCAATAAACAAATGTTTAAAAATGTGTCAAATATCAAATACCATATTTTAAGAAATCATGGTTCTTGGGGTCAAATTGGAACTGCTATCCGACGTTTCGCCTTCGATTGCACGAGGCATCTTCAGGGAGCTTTATTCCACGAGATCTGTACACTAAATGAGCTCGAAGAGATTCAGGCGGGCTTTTATACCCGAGTTGTGCTAGCCGAACCGTGACCTTGTATTACGATCGGTTTCCACGTGTGATGTAGACCGTAACCCATATCTCTATTGAAATTTTTTGTATGTTTAAATATTTCAATAGATTCTCTAATTTTTCGTTTATAAAGTTCTGGAACCGATGCAAGAACCTTGGTTTCCTTTACATTTATAATATGGCCAGTTGTATGCTGGGGTTCAGCAACAGCAGATTGAATAATTTGTTTCTTTTTAATACATCGTTCATATTTCTAAGTCTAGTTGATATTAAATGTCCTGTTTCTCACACATACACTTCTCCACAGGAGCAAGGAATTGTATATATTCCTTCTGTTTGGAAAGGAACAATATCTTTCGGGGATCGCAAGCATGGTCCAATCTACTTATGTGTATTGAAGATTGTACGTATGATGGACCACCGAAGTAATCGTCCTATTTTGTCTGTAGTGTCATGTATGTAGGGAAGAACAATACTACCTAACAGCGGCTCTTTATCATTCTCCTTTGGCGGAATTGGACTACTATATCTTTTAATTGAACGCGTAATATCTTCAGTGCAATAGCCATTCCGTCTGAGAGCTTTGGTCACTTCCGATGTTTTCGATGAGAGAGATCGAAATAGTTCTGAATACTAGTGAGTTAATAACCGATTTCTTTTGTGCTGGATGGTGATGAGAATTTGCATTTAAGTATCTATTTGTATATGTCGGTTTTCTATACACAGAATGTCCTAATGTACCATTTTCCTTCTTTTGAACACATACATCTAGAAAGGGAATCGTTCCATTGGATTCAATTTCCATTGTGAACTTTATACTATAATGTCGATGAGGTGGTCCAGAAATATGAGAAGATTATCCTGTCCATGAGGCCAAACAACAAAAGTATCATCTACATATGTGAACCAGTGTTTTGGTTTTAGTGGAATGGATGTTAGAGCAATATCCTCAAAGTCTTCCATAAAGATATTCGCTATCACAGGTGATAGAGGAGAACCCATAGCTGCTCCTGAAGCCTGTTCATAAAAAGTTTTTTGAAAAATTTAATAAGTAGATGTAAGAGAAGCTTCCACTAGGTCTATTAAGTTCTTATCAAGATTATTATGATCCAATATGTTTGATATAATGGAAATTGAGTCATCGACAGGAACATTTGTAGTGATGCTATATCGAAACTGACCAAAATATTTTCGGGATCCTACTGGATTGGATTGGATAAATGGATTAAGAACATTTGAAAGATATTTACCTAGTTTGTATGTGGACGCGTTTATTGCACTGACGATTGGTTAATACAACTTATGAGACCTTAATATTCTGTGAAGGCTACTTCGAGTTATTCCTGATACTGGAACAATATTATTCTGACCTAAAACTGCTGCATTTAGGATTTTGCCAATATTTTACCAGAACCTGAATAAGTAACCACTAAAATCTTTGTTGATGCCGGCAATTAAATTCTTTTCCTTAGCAATAAAAAAAGTAAATTTCAGTTAATACCTCAAAAACGTTAATTTTTCTATATTCAGTGTCAAAGACAAATTATACTTTGCGTAGATGATCCATCCAACGTTAAATAAAACACTCCTGTATTTTGTATATAGTTGCCATCCATCCAGAGATTTCCGCGTACCTCAATACCCAGTCTGCGAGGCATTACATCCGATTGACAGGTTAAATTCCTTTATAGATCGGTTTTATCCTGTTGCCCCGCAGTCCCATTTATCTCTTTAAAGCATCAGTTTGTATTATATTTCTTAAAAAATAGACCTAAATCAGGCTCCTGGCAATCCCTCAATTTATTTGTACCTGATTGGACTGTCTATTGCCTCTGCATTATATCTCACAAACGACAGGGTGAATCTGAAATTCAGAACCAATTTCTGTATTGTCATATTTTGGCCATCCAAACTAACTTTTAATAAGAAATATTTTATCGAAAGCCTAAATTAATATTCTAAGATATCTTGCATAGCACGGTACTAAACACCTTTCCAACGACGTTTTTTCTTAATGCTGATTCATCTGGGGCATTAAATTTTGAGGACTTTTGCAGAAAAGCCTTAACTTGCGGGTTGATTAACTTGTTTAAAGGAATATTAGCAGACAAAAACATTTTACACAGATCTTCATTAAATTCTGACTGGCCATGCTTTTCGTTTTTGAAAACCTTAAAAGACTGCTTTAACGTTGACTGAATGCGACTAGACTTCATCTTGTTAACCTTAGCTATGTGAGACGGCGTCTTAATGTTTGGAATTTTTTCGAGCAGGAAACAACTTTTAAACAAGGCTTGCAAAAAATATAATTGCCGGCCTGAACAAGTTCTGGATAAGGCTTAATCCACGAAGTACATTGTATATATTTTTAACATAATCACCACTTTCGCTTTCACTTTCACTTTGTCTGGGACAACGAAACTAACTGCGGCTACGACAAACGACAACCTCAATACTACTGGTAAACTGTATCAAATGTGAAAAAATTAATAATTTATACAGGGTGTAGGGTGTAGGTAAAGAAATTTTAGTTTAAACATCTGGAGAAAAAAAACCCACAGACTAATGCAATTTCTTAATAGGAGAATTGGTTCAGACGCAGCACTTCAGGTGCCGCAACGTTCAGGCGGCACAGCGGCGGGCGGCTATAAAACGTAACAAGATAACACAGAAATCCCAGAACTTGTTTAGATATGCAATAGTTCTTAATTCTTCTGCACTTTTCCTTCAAAGTCACAAAAATATGCAAAAAATGCATATACATCATATATACAAAACGCATAAAATCCGGTCTTTACTTATTATTATCATTTCGTGGAATAGGATTATTATATTTTCTAATTGACCGTCTAATATCCTCAATGCAATATCCATTCCCTCTTAAAGCTCGAGTCAGTTTCTCTGTTTCCGATTGTAAAGTAAAGAATTTTGGTTACAAATCGCGAGGGCTCTATAAACCAAATAATTAATAACTGATTGCTTTGACGATGAATGATGATGAGAATATTAATTTAGGTATCTGTTAGTATATTGAAAACCAATGCATACGAACAGATACCTAAATGCAAATTCCCATTATCATCCAGCACAAAAACAATCAGTTATTAGTTCTTTGGTTTACAGAGCCCTCGCGATTTGTGACTAAAATTCTTTACAATCGGAAACAGAGAAACTGACTCAAGCTATAAGAGGAAATTGATATTGCCCTGAGGATCTTAGACGGTCAATTAAAAAATATAATAATCCTAATCCACAAAATGATGGTAATCAGGAATTACCGATAGGAAATTTAGTTCTTCCATTTATACACAGAACCACAGACAAGATTGCAAGGTTACTTCGCCGGTCCAACATACGTACAACACAACACAACACACACAAGAAAATTGGATAATGTTTGTGACGAACAAAGGACATTATTCCTTTCCAAACGGAAGGAGTATATGCAATTCTTTGTTCCTTTGGTGATGCCTATATTGGAGAAACTGGACGATCCATATCGGCTGGGCTTAAGGAACATGAGCGATGTATCAGAAAGAAACAAATTGTACAATCTACTGTATCTGAACACCAACATTCCACTGGACATGTCATAAATGTAAAAGAAACCAAAGTTCTTGCATCGGAGAAACAATTTTAATAGAGGGCTTCAGTCTACGTCATACATGGAAAGTGATTCCATTTTGACCAAGTCTAATCTCAAGAACCCTGATTTCTTAAAAAAAATTATCTTTAGTCATTTTGATACTTTTTAATGTGCACTTTAGATTATTGATATTAGTTTTATTGATACAAGTAAAATATATTAGATTTGTATGTGTGAATAATCATAATAATAAACTAGCTAATTCAATGGATTTTTTTTAATACGCGACGGAATCCGTTTATGTTTAGTTCACTCTGAAGTCTAATAATAAAAATCTAATAAAATTTTTAATCTATATATATTTAAAACACTAAGCCAGATTTTTCAGCCAGCTCGTGAGACAGTTGTACTGCACCAATTTACATGTTTTTTTTTTGAAATGATCGTCAGGTTACCTTTCAACACTATTTTTTTATTGTTTTATTGCGTATGTTGTAACATGTCTGGACGATGTGGTGAATGCGCCCCATATTCGTTCTTATAATTATACTCAACGCCACCTAACGGAAAAGTAATCGAGGCCAAATAAGTACCCGCTACAAGTCGAGGTGCATATTAGATTTTTTTGTGCTACCTTTACGTTTAATATTATATAAATATTTGAACAATTTTTATAACCTATATTAACTTATATTATTATGAATTTGACAGATGCACCTATTATTTAACTGGTATTAAGTCTGTTGCTGTGTTGTTGAAATTGAGGTAACTATGGAACATGCTACGAAACAAATACAAACAAAACGAAAATATAAACGTTAAAAAAGTTAAAATCGATTTTAATCGTGCAATAATTAATTATTGAGACATATGTCTTATAACGTATACAATTTATATATTTTAAGTTTAAACAGTGGCAAGAGGTAAATCATTGAATATTGTGTATGAAGAGGTGCTTTTGGAATATTTTTTTGAGCGGTTCCAACATATAAAGAGGCCCGCAAGTTTGTGGAGCGAGTATTCTATGTTCAACACAATATCCATTAATGGCAGTAAAGATATTTCAAAATTTCCAAAATTGAAAGCTTTTTCAAAAGAAAAAACGATGGTTATATGCCTAAAAAGTCAAATGTATTTTCAAGGCAGGAAATCAATACATTTTGGACGGAGGTACCGGATTGTCAATATTTGAGATGAAGGTACGTAATATACCCCACAATTATTGCAGAATATATAACGAAATATTGTTCTACACTGGATTTTTGATTTTTTTTTCTTTATATTGTAGGTGGTAACGCTCGTTGGCATGACTGGAGCAAGTCGTTGGGTTACATTAAAAATAAAAAGGATGTGATAATAATCAGTATTCCAGATAGCAAGAACACAATCGAATGTACTTTGTTTTTCTTCTTGTGAAACAGAATGCTTCTGCGGTAGTATTTTGACAAGAACAGGGACCGAGCATTCACTTTAGGCCAAGAAAGTAAACTTTTTAGATGGCACCAAAAAAGTGACACTAACATGTCACGGACATAATATAAATAAATTAACTTACAACAATACAATTTAATCCGCTTTAACATTAAACATTACTCGACTCCCCTTTTCATTTTAAATTGTGGGAGACAACCTCACCCCTATTTGGAAGTTGAAGTGGCGTAGTGAAAAAATGTGCTTTTCCTCGAAAATAGACTGCAGATATCTCAGCAAACTTAATGACTATACATTTTAAATATTTTTCACGAGTTAACACTTCTTTTGTCTCCGAGTATAAGTTCTTATCTTTATGTCCTTTTTCACATTGTATAATAATTCTGGTACATCGTGCATATGACAGATTTAAATCTCTCTCCTTTGTTATTTTTAGCTGAACTGGAAAATATAGGAGCTTATTTAGGTTACTGATAAAATTGCACTTTGTTAAAGCACAAAATCTAATTATCAAAACGTCTTTTCAATATTCTCTAGATAACATGTTAGATGAGATTTCCAGCGGCCTTAGGCATCATGTCTTTAGATATTTTCAAGGGCTTTGGAACAACTAGGATAAAAGTGATTTATTCTCTGCAATATCTTTTGAGATAAGCTAGGCGTATTAGAGCGCTGTTTCGTTCAATGGAGTGAAACTGTTCAAGGGAAATTTGGTATGCAAATTGATATCCCCGCATCCTAAGGGTGAAACCTGGAGCTCGTGTTAGTTAGGGCAGATAGTAATTAACTTTGGAAGCCATAAGCATAACTTTAAATGATTCCGATAGCTTGACTTTGGCTATTTAAACGATTACGTAATTAGTACGTCGGCATATACCTGAAATATAGTTGTTTGTTATGTGTTTAAGAGTCTCGCGGCATTTGCAGTGGTAAATCTATTGTTAAACTGATGAGAGATTAAGAGTTATTGTGACGAGGAAAGCTTAACAAAATTTTATGTTACTTTGTTATACAGAGTGGTAATAGAGTCTGGAAACCTCGAACTCTAAAGGAATTAAGCAGTAATTGAAAAATACATGAAAACACGTCGATTTAGATTTTAAGTTTTCCATATCTTAATAACATTCATTTGTTTCTATGTTTCAAAGTTATGACATATATTTACTATTAAGGAAACCCCTAATTTTTTATTTTATTCATTACCATTTATCTTATTTTCTCGAAATAATTTGTTTTTTTATTTGTTATATTGAGACGAACACGCATTTAGGCCGTGTAGCTATACTGACACATAAAAAAATCAAACAAACAACAAATTATAAAAATGAACTCAATATAGGACAGGATTATTCTCACAATATTATTTAGAGATTATTTACAAAACCCCCAATTTTGGTATATCCGTTTAAGCTCTCGAGAAGTCATGCATCTCACTCCATATGCATGACTGTGTACTACTGGCATCGGTCCCTGGTGAAGTGTAACGGGCGATTACAATCAGAAATTTTTAATTTTTTGTGTCTGGTTCCATAAGTTCGGACAGGAAAAACGGTTGCTTTCCTCATCTGCCAAATACCAAAGAAACAAGTGAACAAGGATCTGTCACCACAAAACCCTCCCAACCTAACAATCAGTACACTTAAGGTAAAAGTGTTTTTCCCTTTTTGTGCTTTTTTCTTAATTTTATTTTAACTATTTTTTACATCAAAAATGCAATCCACAGATTACAGGCGTTCATTTTGGCGTTTCTTCGTTTTCTGCCAACCTGACAACCAGTAGGTTTGGATATGTTTACCCCCAGGATGTGCATATATATATTTCATAATACAGCGGGCGGATACTCCTCTGCGATTCCAGTAGAGGGTAGATCTGCTTCATGGTAAGCGACTTCCAAACGAGCCTTGGTTTTTCCTCCTTTCCCATATTGGAGAGAACTAAGTCCCAATAAATCTAATTTTCCATCTCTCCCCACACACACTCTTTTATGTGGATGATGGGAAAGGATGTTTCCATTATCCAACCCGCCATCCAGGCAGCGTGGAGAATTACGGCTATTAAACTCCCAAATGGCGAATTTTAGAAAAGACGGAGCTGCACCCCAGGTTGATAGAAATTCAAATTTTGAACTTCATACCCTAAGGATCTGCAAAAAATCGCAACCACTTACTGCTTCTTTCTCTAACACTACCGAAATATACATAGACACCTATAATACAACGGCACTGCAATCAAACGAAAGATTAAAAGACTTGGAGGATTAACTTTTACAATATAGTGGGCCTAAGCGAAACAAGACAACCTGACCAACAAACAAGCATACTCCTCAAGTTAGAACTCATTCTATATTACAACAACAAAGAGACGGACACGCATTTAGGCCGTGTAGCTATACTGATAAATAAAAAAATCAAACAAACAACAAATTATAAAAATGAACTCAATATAGGACAGGATTATTCTCACAATATTTAAAAAGTCTGCTCGCAAATAATACAAGTTTATTCCCCACCAGTTCCTCAGATGTTGACGCAGTTAAACAACTGTACGAAGACATCATACACATCAGTGACTTTAACGCAAACATGGTAAGCGCCAACACAGATAACATCAGAAACAGAGCGAATTTTGGACTAGGCATATCAAATGAAAGAGGTGACATGGAGAGGTCCTGATTTAAAAACACAGAATCGAATCGACTATATTATTTCCAACAAAAATACATTATATCAGATGTGGCAGTTCTAAACAAGTTCGATGTAGTTAGTGATTATAGGCTAATCAGGGCTACAGTGATCATAAAAACCAAACAAGAAAGAAATAAATTAATATATCCATAAGGCTTTCTAACACTTAAAGAGTTAAAACTAAATAAAGGCAAATACCAAGATGAACTGAACTAAAAACCAACACCAGCAATTTTACTCCACATAATGTAAAAAAATGAAATGGGAGCTAAAATCTGAAGCGACATAAAAATTGTCACCAATAAGATATGTACCAACACAGAATAATATGAAGTAAACACAATCCTCCTGAAATCTAGTGAAAGAGCGAAGAAACACAAAAATAACACGGAGCATATTGAACTGATCAAGAGGTTAAAAAGAAAATTAGGAATGACTTCATAAATCATAACTTAAAGCTTGCAAAGGAAATAAGACAGAATAACAAAAATATGAAAATATTGAAATCTAAGAGTACTGGTAAAACATAATTACATCAACTGTGTCAAATTGGAATTACTATCCGACTTTTCGCTTTCGATTGCACGGGGCATCTTCGTGAATCTTTACTCCACGATATCTGAGCACTGAATGAGCTCGGATCAGTTTCCACATGTGACGTAGACCGTAACCCGTATCTTTACTGAATTTTTTTATGTTTGAAATTTTCAATAGATTTTCTAATTTTTCATTTATAAATTCTGGAACCGATGCTAAAACCTTCGTTACTTTTAAATTTCCAATATGACCAGTGGTATGCTGGTGTTCAGCTACAGCAGATTAAACCATTTGTTTCTTTTCAATACGTGGTTTATGTTCTTTAAGTCTAGTGGATGTTGAGCGTCCTGTTTCTCCCACCTACACTTCTCCACAGGAGCAACGAATTTTATATACTCCTTCTGTTTGAAAAGATACAACATCGGGGATCGCAAGTATTGTCCAGCCTTCTTATCTGTACTGAAGATTGTACGTATGTTTGACCGCCAAAGTAATAGTCCTATTTTTTCTGTAGTGTAGTCCTGTTTCTCCTTTGCAGAGTCGGATTACTATAACTTTTAACTGAATGCGTAATATCAGTGCAACAGCCATTCTCTCTCAGAGCTTCGGTCAGTTTCGTTGTTTCCGATGTTAGATAATCTTGATCAGAAATCGAAATAGCTCTAAATGCTAGTGAGTTAATAATCGATTTCTTTTGTGCTGGATGGTGGTGGGAATTTGCATTTAAGTATCTATTTGTATGCGTTGGTTTTTATTAGATAGAATGTCCTAATGAACCATTTTCTTTCTTTTGAACAAATACGTCTAGAAAGGGAATCGTTTCATTAGATTCAATTTCCATTGTGAATTTACTGTTATGATGTTCTTGATTGAGGTGGTCCAAAAATATGAGGAGATTATCCTGTCCACCAGACCAAACAACAAAACTATCATCTGTATATCTGAACCAGTGTTTTGATTTCAGTGGAGCGGATGTTACAGCAATATTTAAGTTACCACAGGTGATAGCGGAGATTTCATAGTTGCCCCTGAAGTTTGTTCATAAAAGTTCATTGAAAAATGAAATAGGTAGATGTAAGACAAGCTTTCACTAGGTCTATTTATTAAGTTATTATCAAGATTATTATGGCTCAATATGTCTAATATAATAGAAACGGAGTTGTTAACAGGAACATTTGTGTATAGTGAATCTACATCAAAATTGACCAAAATATCTTCGGGATCCAACTGGATTGTCTTTGCAGAGTTTTATTATAAAAGAATCCGTTTTTTCAGAAAATCGTCGAAGTTGTACACTGTTCGTGTGTATCTTCGGAAGACCCTAGATCCTGGGAATCTTGGAGCTGCTTGGCTTTAATGATTTCTTGTCTGCTGGTGGTGGACTGGATGCGTTAATCAGATTGGTGATGCGTCTTTCTACTCTACTTGTAGGGCATACCTGCAAAACCTTATAGGTGTTATTATCAAAAAGTTTAATTACCTTTTTCACGTATTTCATTCTGTTCATGACGACTGTGGCCTGGCCCACATCTGCTGAAAGGACCAGAATATCTGTGGGTACTATGACTTTAACGGAAATGTTACTTGGTGCTATTGAGAAATTTTGGCCTTTGAAAAGAACGGATGTTTCATTGGTTTAGAAGTGCTACAAACTTCTTTTGTTGCTTGAACCATTTCAGGTGAATTTCTAATTATTTCGCTGGTTTCTCTTTACACATTTCAAACAGAAGAAGTATATAAAATTCCTTACTTGTGTGGAGAAGTGGATGTGGGAGAAATAGGCTGCTCAATGTCCACTAGATTTAAGGAACGTGAACGATGTATTAAAGAGAAATAAATTGTTCAGTCTGCTGTAACTGAACACCAGCATACCACTAGCCATATTATAAATGTAAAAAAAAACCAAGGTTCTAGCATTAGTTCCAGGATTTTATAAAAGGAAAATTAAGGAATCTATTAAAATTTTTGAACAAAACTTCAGTAGAGATACGGGTTACGGTCTACATCACACGTGGAAACCGATCATACACAGGATCACGGTTCGGCGAGCACAAGTCGGGTATAAAAGCCCGCCTGAATCTCTCTGAGCTCATTCAATGTTCAGATCTCGTGGAGTAAAAATCACTAAAGATTCATCATGCAATAGATGAATAGATGAAACGTCGGATAAGAATTCCAGTCTGACAGAACCATGATTTCTTAATTGACCAAAGCCGTGAAAGCTTCCGTTCTATGTTAAAAACGAAGTGACTTAGGCAGTCGAAGAATTTTATGAGAACCTATATACCTCATAAAACCCAAAACCTGCCAGTGGATAGTTTGTTACCATTGCAAATATTGGATCGGAAGCACTGCCGGACGTTTCAAATGAAAAATGATGGAGATGATGGAATAATCCGCGAAATGTTACAATAGTGCAAGATAAAAATAGAAAACTACCCACCCATAGGCATTTTTCCATATCTTTACAAACTGCTTACTAAAATAATTACCAACAGGTTGTCCAATAAGTTTGACAGTTATTAACTGTCAGAACTGGCTCATTTTAGGAAGTATGACTGTATGATCGAACAAATACAAAACATCCATACACTAATTGAGAGAATTGAGAAATGCAATGGATATTCATAAGATTCAGTTAAACTATGGGCTATATTCCAAGCAATAAACGACGCAACAACGCAATACTATAGGTGATAATCAATGAAAATCCAACAAGCCGCATAATAGATATCCATCGAGGTATAAGGCAATGATACTATCTTACTTTGGCATTAAAGGATGTTTTTAAACAGCTGAACTGGGAACAAAAAGGCAATAACATCGACGGCCGACATCTAAACCCATTCCGCTTTTCTTAGATTTAAGATCGCCTTAGAAAAAGTAAACCTAACAATGAATTTGGCAAAAACTAAAATCCTAACTCAAGATATAATGCCAATTCTCATAGAAGAAAAAAAACAATCGAATCGTCAAGGAATACATATACTTAGGACATGTAAGAACAAAAGAAAACACAGTCAAGAAACCGAAATAAACCGCAAGATTCGAATGACTTGGGCTGCCATTGAGAAACTAAAAAACTTACTAAGAAACCACAATATTGCCATCAATCTAAAAACTAAGATTTTCAACACCTGCATTCTCCCAGTTTTAATTAATATATCGATTAGAAACAATTACACTGACGTAGAAAGAAAAGCTTTCACGGCTGTGGTCATTTAAGGAATCTTGATTCTTCGGATTAGACCGTGTCAAAATGGAATCCCTTTCCGACGTTTCAGTTTCGATTGCGAGGCATCTTCAGGGATCTGTTCGTCACGGGATCAGAACACTGAATTTTTACATTAAAAAGATATAATAAAGCGAGCTGCTTTTTTAAAAAGGACATGTGTACGACACGTTGCCAAATAACCAGGTGCACAAAGCGTATTGTGCATTGAGGAACAAGAGCACATAAAAAAAGTGTTGATAGGCCCTCAGAGAGATTGTTACACGATATTAGAGAAAAAGTAGGTAGGCATTGATATCAGGCAACAAGAGACAGAGCGAAGTGGAGGAAGCAAGAAGGGTGGCTACGTCAGGATGCTCCTGAAGAAGATATATAAACTGTAATGTATTTAAATGAAATCATAATAATAATATAAACTAAAGTTTTATTTTGAGGGACGTAACGGGTACTGGTAAAAAAAATAGACCAAGCCCTTTTAGCACACTTTCCTCGTAATGAAATTTTCTTTATATTAAGACAAGTGAAATATATTTACATAATATTGTCAACAATGCCCTGATTACAGAAATTTGAAACTGGAGTTTGCCCAGACTGTTAAGTTAATTGATTATTTATAGAATTGTTTACATAACGTAAACTAATTAACATTGACGTTGAGTCTCATACCCGCACTTAAGTTATACCGGAAGTTCCGCAAAGTACCTATATGAAACGCCTCGGGAAAAATACCTATCCTCATATTTCCCACCTTATGCTTGTTAGGCTCGTCTCGTCTCGACTTTGAATACATTAACCTAGCCGTTTAACGGTTGGATAAATATGTTCACTGAAGATGAAATTTTAGCTATAAACACTCACACTGTATCGGTGAACTGCGCGCGTTTACAAATTGCTACTCTATCCCACCTGCCTAGTCACTTGAAAATGCCTTCTAACCTTTTGTTTGAAAAGTCTTCTAACCTTTTGTTTGATAAGTTTGAATAGTCGCAATTCGTAATTTATCACTACATATAATTTCAGCCTTTATAAAATAATCGTAATTGTTTATGACATTATAAAAGTGCTGACCGTAGACTTTTTATCAAACATCTTGCTGAGTGTTCTGCAACATGTTATTAAAAAAATTGCTGATAAATTGATATAATATTTTTTTTATTTTAGCTACAATTTTGAACTCTTCCGGGGCTACCTGTTGTAACAGTGTGGTGTTTGCTATAGGAGCTGCATTTTTATGCTAAATAACAAATATTTCAATATTTAAAAAAATGGCATTTATAAATTGACCCCAACTTTTCTCCCCGGGTATAGGTAATTTTGACCAAAATAAACTGATTCCAAAGAGAAGGTATGTACTGATATCACAAGAATAATTTATCTATTTTTGTGATGATATCTTCAGTTGTGTGGCAAATATAATAACGCAATAAATGGCCCTTTTGCAGGGAAGAACTTAAACAATTATTAGTTTGTTTTTGTTACATGTAATTAGTTTTTGTATGCTCTCGTTAAAGATAGATTTTTGTTTTGAAAGCTTCTTCGATTAAAATATGTTTGAATCCTCCCACCCCACCAGATTCTTTGACCAGTAAAGAAAAATTATATATTTCTTTTTAAATCGTTATATAAAGTATACAAGACTTTATCCATTTCGATGCATAAAATATCTTTTCATGAAAAAATGGCATAAGGGGGTCACAATTAACTAAAAATACTATTTACTTCCTTGGTATGTTATTATTTACGGTTTGCCGATATTGAAAGGTAGGCTTTAGATTTTTATATTTTTTTTTTCATCAAGTGCCTTAAAGCATCCAAATGTCAAATTCGATATGTTTATTTTCACCTGGAGGTTTTTGCGTTTTATTTTAGTGAATTAATATTATTTGTATGAAAATTAATTAAAATTAATAGATAGCTAAGATCATATAAGTGTAAATATCATGATTCTAGGCATGTAAGTAGATGTATCAAATTGTTAGTATACCAAATAATACATTTTAACCCATATAATGTTAATATGTAATAGGTTTTGTCGAAATATTTAAAACTAAATATACACTTAAAATATAAATTTCAAATTGTATCTGAAATTTTGTTAACTTGTTACAACAAAAATGCGTTCGTAGATAACACTACTGGAAAAGTAAGCAATATTTAGCTTATTTTTTATACTTTTGATTTATTGCGATGTTTCCATTTAAAATCAACCACTGTGCGGTGCTGTCGGCCGAGTTACTCATTTTTTTTCGTAAAATATTACATGCAACACATGCATTAAGGTATTTTTTTTCACTGGTCACTGGCTGACTGCGGTTCAAAATTTCCAAACATTAACTGTACTAGTTAATAAAAATAAAATGGATATTAATATTGTCAAACATCTGAAATATTTTCGATTGTTGCTAGATTTTTTTTTTGGTAATTTTTAAGAAGTATTTCTAATATTTGAAATAAGTAAATACCTAAATTTCTTAAATTTGTTTAATTTTTTTTTATTTTTTGTTTTTAATTACAAAATGAATCTCATTTAGAGAAAAGAGTTATGGTAATTTTTAAACACAACTCCATTTTAACGAGCTACTACTTTCTGAATATCTGCTTCAAGAGAAGAAATTTAAAAACAAACAATTTTAGGATTTTGTCAAAGGAATTTTGGACGATTAAGTGTACAGAAGAATGTTAAAAAAGGGCTGTGAAAACTATTAACATATCATAGAGTATTATTTGATTTTTAAATTTTACCAACGCTAAAATTAAAATACATTTAAAGGCACAAAACCAAAATCTAAATTTAAGATCAATAAAAAATATAAGAAAGAAATGTCATTTCTAAAAAAAAAAGATATTTTGGAAACAATCCAAAATTTGGTAAATTTTTGCAAAGCAATCTTTTAGTAAAAGATATCCGAAGAATTTTATTTATGCAATAATAACCTTTGATGGTAATGGATAGACGTATGTATTTAAATCTAGAAGGTGAGGGCTTCTTTTACTAAAAACTCTAAAATCTCGTCTCGTCTCGATACCTTTATTCTCGTCTCGAGTGGCGAGATTGAAATGATGTCGAGACGAGATTACAAATTTTGTCTCATCTCGCGGCTTCACTATGCGACCAAGTAAAGTGTAGTGATAATAATGGGTTCTAGTCGGTCAAAGAAGTCAAGAAATGTTAATGAATCAGCCCGCTCACAGTGGGGGTTTGTCCGCAAATGCAAGAGACGCTGTGTCTTATGTGTTTTGGTATATATATATATATATATATATATATATATATATATATATATATATATATATATATATATAATATATATATATATATATATATATATATATATATATATATATATATCCGTCCTATTTTGGCAAATCTATTTTTACAACATAACACAGAGAGAAATGCACAGAAGAATCCATAACGCCATAAATGCCATAAACTAAGAGGCAGTCTACTGCGTATAAATAAACAACCTTTTCTTGAGTACTGTTCACAAATCTACTAATGTACGTTGCCTGAATTGAGTAGGGAACGCCAAGAAATACCTCAGAAGAGTGGTATTACAAAAGAACCGACAAAATTTCTTGTTGAGCAGCTAAATGGCAATCCATGGAAGATATTCAAAAAAAACTACATACATCCATCAGAATATGTGCTATAAAAATATACAATATATAACACATTTAGAATATGGTAGTTCATTAAAATACACTGACATTATATGAACAATTACAAAACATTTAATTGAAAATACATTGAAAATATGGTCATTGCAAAACTCTATAACAATAGGGTAATATGCTTCTTTTAATAAAAACGTTTTTATCCTTCCTATGTATTTTTTTAATGTAATTGTCGGACATTGACAGGTGATTTATTGAAAAAGAGTGGGATATAATACAATGTTCCTACTCTGGATTTATTAAGACTCAGGAATTCCATACCAACTTGCTCGGTTTGTCTAGTATTATAGTCATGCAAATCACCTCGAAGTGACCGTAACCTTAGGTTCCTTCTGGCAAAGATTACGCAGGGCAGTATAAACTGACATGGCACTGTGAGTATGCCCATTGCTTGAAATGCTCTCTCACGTCTACTCCGTAGGCAAGACCGTGCATTGCTCCCAACGTCTTCCTCTGCAGCCGAATGATCTCACTATGGATAGAGTGCCCCCATGTTAGGATCGCATATGTGACAGTTGAGGGAAAGAGGTATGTCATGGGAACAATGTGATCCTCCACTCCAGTTTTAAGACTTCAAAGAAGGTAAATTATTTTGGATAGCTTTTGAGCTATTTCATCCACATGCTTCTCAAACCCTAAGCGAGAGTCCAAGAAGACAGCATTCTCAGGGTTCTTAAAGTTATGGTCGCGCAGGTTAAATATGATATTTTCAATCTTATCTTATAATTTATTTAATAGGAGTTCATTTGCATTAAACCATTTACCAAGGCGCTCAGCGTCTTCCTCCATACTCATCAGTAGTCCCTCAAAGTTATTGCTCACAGTGAGTGCGTTTGTATCATCTACGAACATAATTAATTTCTTTACAGCCACATCGATCTGATTGATGTAGATTAAGTAAAGTACCGGAGCTAGTACAGAACCCTGAGGGACACCGCTAGTGACTTCCCTCCCCCACCTGATGTTCTCTGCAATCTGCCTGTGAGGTGCTCGACAATAATTTGATATTGGAATCTGCGATATAGCAATATTTGAGTTTGGCGATTAGGATCCTGTGAGATATACAATCGAAGGCCTTTGATAGATCACAAAAGGTAGCACCTACTTAGGCTCCTTTCAAGGCCTCCAACCACATACCACACAAGATCACATATCGCCTATGTTATCGAGCTATCCCCTCTGAAACCAAATTGGGAACTGGAAAAGAGCTTTATACCTTCAAAATAGGCATATAGTTGGTCCTTAAGTAGATGTTCAAACATTTTAGATATGCAAGGTATTATTGCTATTGGACGGTAGTTGTTGGGATCATTTTTATCTGCTTTTTTGTAAATTGGAATTACTTTTGATATTTTGGATTCTGGTGGATATATGCTTCTTTTAAGCAAATGTTAAATAGCCTTGCAATGGGCTGGATAAAGACGTTTTGTTATTGTTCTCAGCAAAAAAAATATTCATAATTTAGGCTTTATTGGATATATTGCGTCTCTTACCTCATTAAAGGTGACCTCGCAGAAGTAGAAGAAACGTGTTGGAGGGCATCTGGAGTCTGGCCCTTCACAGGCTCTCATGTAGTGCTCAAAGTCTTTTTTGGGTGGCCCTACTTGACTGACAATATTATTTGCTATACTTACAAAAAATGTATTGAACTCCTCAGCTTCGATAGGTGGAACAGAAGCTTCTGCCTCTGCCACCAAGTTCGTTAATGACATCCCATGATGCTTTCATGCTAGCATTTGTAATATATGCAGAGTTTGCTGTTTTTTTTTTGGACTGGAAGATGACGAGACTTAGTTCTGCCGCTATGTGGCCACTGCCAGAGTTTATGTACAGGGTCTTCCATTGAGGAGAAAAATCGGTAATTTTTTGATTTCCCTCGTATTTCTCAAGAATTTTAAAATAGCCAAGCGATGTATTTTAGCTGGGAGAATTCGAAAATCGTAACAAAAAACAATTGAATGGGAAACAAAAGACGCTAAAGATGTTGCGTTTTTTAAACGGCACACACTATATATTATTACATTTTTGGATTCTGTGGTCTAAGTGTTTTTTTAATAAGGGTACTATATGTCTGTCTTCAATTGTTTTTGATTTATTGATGTTTGAAAATTGACATTTTTGTTTCTTTGAGCCGTCATAATACCTGAACGGTTGGACCTAGAGCAAAATAACTTTCACATTCCTATCTTAGTTTATTTTGCTACCTACTTAATTAAATATATTCATATAAAATGTAGGTCAAGCAGGTGATAACTTTACTTCAAATTCACTGTAATTTTGACGTATTATTATGGCATCATAAGATAGCTTATCAAAAACTAAGACAAGAATGTGAAAGTTATATTGCTCTAGGTCCAACCGTTCAGGTGCTATGACGGCACAAAGAAGCAAAAATGTCAATTTTCAAACATCAATAAATCAAAAACAGTTGAAGACAGGCATATAGTACCCTTATTAAAAAACACTTAGAAATTACCATTGAATCCAAAAATGTAATAATATATAGAGTGTTCCGTTTAAAAAACGCAACATCCTTGGAGTAAGTGTTTTGTTTCTTATTGAATTGTTCTTTTTGTTACGATTTTCGAATTCTCCGAGCTAAAGTACATCGATTGGTTATTTTGAATTTCTAGAGAAATACGGGGGAAGTCAAAAAACAATCCGTTTTTCCTCCTCAAAGGAAGAGCTTGTACAGTCCAGAAAGAACCCTAACATTCTCACGCATTTCTCTGCAAACAAAAAGTTTATTTTTTTGACGGGGAAGGTCTGATTCATACTCGCTCTCATTACATCACCCACACCAGCACCACAGGAAAATGCCATTCTCTGGATTCCAAGAGTCGATACATTACATTAATGCCACTATGAGTAATTCATTGATGGTAAGTTGTAATGTTAACATTCTCTCTTTTATTTAAACACAACACAAACAGTTCATATATGCATGCATTTAGACTTGTTAAATATTTTTTGCTTAAAATTATAAGAGTAAACATTTATTGTTTGAAAAACTATTTAAATTTATATTAAAATCTCCATTTATTAAGATATAGTAAAATTTTTTAGAAAAAATATTCAAGATACTTATGAGAATATCCATAAATACCTCCAAGTTCCAACTTGGGGGGTCTATATACATAGTAACGATGAGGGCCCTCCACACAATTTGTTGTTCCTGCAGAAATCGCTGGCTACTGTAAAGTGCGGGACACGAAAGAAAACCGGGCGGTCCTTAAAATAAAGGTTCATAGTCTTGAGCAAGCGGAAAAGTAAAATTTGTGTACGCAAATACATTTTATGTTATTTTATTTGTTGTAATAGTTTGTCGCTTCACCTATAAAGTGCACCAGCTAAGAGGTACGGGAAAATTAATCGAGGATTTAGTAAATTTCGCACTGTAATTGGGATGTGCCTAGAGTCTCCATGCACTTGCCGCTAGAAGGTTCTAGCTATTTCCAGTGGCGCCTATACATTTCGAGCATTTGTTTTCATTTCTGTATAAATGCGTTGCGTTGAATTGGGATTATTATTTCAAAGTAACAACGATGGCGAGCAAAAGAGGAAAAACAATTCGATGCGGTACACGTGAAGTTATTGCGTGCGTTATAGAGGCCTGTACTAGAGAAGCTGAAAATAACAGTTTGACTATTCCAATTCAAAATCGAACAGAACGCTCTGCATTTTACACTAGTGTTTCAGAACGTAGTGTAAAAAAAATTCAAAGAGAATATAATGATCGCTCATGTTCTACTGCACCTTTAAAATCTCCTGTTAAAAAACGACCCCGATTATCATACAAAGATAAAATTGACGATGGTGATTTTTAAGTAATTCGACGAACAATAGAGGATTTTTATATAAACTTGAAGAAGGTTCCGACCTGAAAACCCCTACTTCGTGCTATAAAGAACAAAATAGATTTTCCGTACGGGTATAAAACCTTAAATCGGCTTTTACGATCAAATGATTTTCTTTGGCGCAAGTGCCAAAATAAACGAAAATTGCTCATTGAGGGACCAAATATTTTTCACTGGCGGGTGAAATATCTATCAACTGTAAGGCAATATAGGCAAGAAGGACGCAATATTGTGTATCTAGACGAAACATGGGTAGATAATGATATGACAATAAATAAATGCTAGCAAAGTGAAAGTGTTACATGTGTTGTTCAGGGAATCCGCTCTAGTAGTCGCTTTATTATAGTTCATGCTGGTTCAGAAGCCCGATTTGTTCCAGGCGCTGCTTTAGTTTTTCGCTCGGGACTAACAACTGGAGACAAAAGCTCATATGATATCGTGGCTTAAATCGAACAATCTTGTATGTGATCCAACATGGGGAAAATATCAATTATATGAAGTAATATCAGCCAACAACCCTAGAGAAAAAAAGTATAAAATTGACGGTCTTTTACGCAACCTCGGTCATACACCTTTAAGGCTGCCTCCATAAATGTGCGACCTCAACCCTATTGAACTTGCATGGGCAGGAGTAAAAAAATATATTCGAGAGCGTAACACCGGTGAACTTTCAATTAAAGATTTAAATAAAATAACATTAGAAGCGATTAACTCAATATCGGCTGAAAATTGGAAGTCGTATGTTAAACACGTTCGTTCTATTGAAGATAAATACTGGGAAGTAGGCGGCAAAATTGAAACAGTTATTGATGATTTAGTTATCACACTGGGATCTTCAAGTAGTGATGACGAAACCTCATCATTTTCAGAGGAAGACGATTTAGAAAAAATCGAACCATTAGAATCACAGTCAACCTCAAAAATGGCTTAGTTTTTTTTTCATATATTTTGTAAAATTGTTCATAAAGTAGCTGTCAATAAATATCTAATATTGCAATTAATATTTGAAAAACTACAGAACTCATATTTTTCCAAAATTAACACATCAATGTAGTTATAGTAGGGAGCCAGCACTGATTCCAGTGAATAAGATTTAACAAAATTTTAACTTATGCAGTTCGACTTTGGGCTATTCGGGTATGCCAAAAGTGACCGTTTGTCTCCGTTTGTCATATTACTTTGTACAGGGGGCGTCATTGTGAAGTACTATACAGGGCGTTTCCTAATTGCGTGCTAATGTTAAAGGGGGGTGATTCTTGGACCTTTTTAAGTTTAATATCAACCTAAAAGTCTTAACTTTGGAGATACAGGGTTTTAAAAAAACATTTTTTTAAATCCTAATTCTGATGCTATTATAGATAAATAACTGTGTGAAATTTGAGACACGTCTTTTATGCATAAAAGGGTATTTTTTATTAACAATCAATTTTTGAAATTTCTACCAGTGGCGTCCATATGTAATTAACCTGGGTAAATACGTATGCTCCTTAATGCATAGAAAACGTGTATCAAATTTCATACAGTTATCTACACTAGCAACAGAATTGGGATGAAAAAAAATGTTTTCTTTTTAAACTTTACCATCCTGTATCTCAAAAGTTAAAACTTTTAGGACGTTAAAACATCCCCTTTAACATCAGCACGCAATTAGGAAACGCCCTGTATAGTACTTCACAATGACGACCCCTGTATAAAGTTATATGACAAACGGAGACAGACGGCTACTTTTGGCATACCCGGGTAGCCCAAAGTCGAACTGTATAAATTAAAATTTTGATAAATCTCGTTCACTGGATCTGATTTTGGCATGCCCCCCGGGTATGCCAAAAAGTCCGTTTGTCATATAACTTTATACAGGGGTCGTGTATAACATTGCTGATGTTAAAGGGGATGTTTTAACGTCCTAAAAGTTTTAATTTTGATCAAATTCTGTTGCACTGGATCTGATGAAATTTGATACACGTTTTCTATGCATTAAGGAGCATACGTAAAATCTGGACTTGTAAATCGTGTATCACTATACTGGGTGGTCCAATACTAGTGGACGTAGGCAGTAGCCCGGGAACCGTTAATGACAGAACTAAAGAAAAAATATATTTATAGGTAAATCGATCAAGAAAAATCAAAATTAAATCATTTTAAAATTCGAAAGTTCGCCGTTTTTGCAACACAAAAGAGACATAGAAGTGCGGTACACGAAAGAAAACAGTCAAATATAGATAAAGGTTCATTAAGCATAGTTACATGTTTTAATTATCTGAAGTGCGTATAGTCAAAAAGAAGTGCCATATTATTTAAAGAACGACGGGACACCACTGGTTTAAAGAGATTTCTTGGCCGACCTTCCTAAACCGATTGACTCCGCCTGATTTTCTTTCGTGTCCCGCACTTTATACCCCTAGATATTGAGACAATGTATTTCTTCTTTATTCAAAAAGTGTTCACTAATGCATATTATGTCACAGTTGTTTTTGTTTTGGAGCAGAGCTGCTTCGCGTTCAACTAATTTATTTCTCATTGTGCACATATTTGTGGATGTGGATTTATGGATGACTGTTAAGTTTTTAGGGCTGCCTACCTTTTGTTGGAAAAGATGAGGCCGGTTCATAGGTAAAAAACCATTTCGGCCAACAAAACTTGCAAACAAACCGCAAAAAGATAGTTTTCTAGACCAACTACAAAAAAGATATAGAGAATTATTTGAGGAAGCTGATAGTACTGATTTACCAATGATGCCAGTGTACGAGAAAAACAAATCATTCAATAATTTTCCAAATATACAAGAGCTTACTATCAAACCACAAAAAGACATTTCTCTCGACAAACTACAGGCAAAATATAAAGAATTATTCGGAGAAGATTAAACAAACTATTAAGTTAACTTATAAAGTTATTACCAAATACCTAGAAGTTTCGGGTAAAGATCAATTCTTTTGAAATCCTAAACGCAACCAATCTCATTAATTAAAAAAGAGCGTGTAAGATGTCAGGGAAAAACTGGTTACAAACTTTCTGTTATAAAATTTCATTTATCATTTTTAATGAAATATAGGTTTAAAAGTATTATGTAAATAACAGACACAAAACATCTATTGATGAATATAGCCTCCACTGAAACATTTTAAGGCTACAACTTTGATAATGGACAAAGCTTGTAATTCTAAAAGTGTATTTATTACATTTTTATTGTTCACTTTTAACACGATGATAATGGATACAAAATAAAGGATATTAGCCACCAACATCCCGTCAGAGACCGAAAGAAAAACAACTGGGAAAAAGTAGGTTTACAAAAACACTATGGGAATGACCAACTGACAGGACGCATTTTTCCGTAATTTTTCAAGGGAATATTGTCTGGTCATTATTACAGTGGCCAAGTCGATAAAAACAATATTTTCTCTCCCTAAAGGTTAATATTTTTCATTTGCGTGTGTTCGTCTTTGCCTGTGGTTGAAAGCAGTGGCGGTTATATAGACAAAACATTGGGGAGGCCCAAAAGAAAAACTGTTTTTTAAAATAGTTATATTATAACTCAATGTATGTGTTATAAAATAATAAAATATAAAAAGGTTATGAAATCTTAAAAAACAAAAATAAAAACATTTTTTATTGCCGGAATTAATAAAAGAATATAACAAAGTGCGAATTAAAATTTCGGAAACGAGTTGGCAGGGAATTCCAACACTCTTGTCGCATGTTTGATCTAAAATATGACTTGAGGCGTTTTAATAAAGAAAAAAATTCTGCTGATGCAGACGTAACGGGATAGCTAAACAACAATTCAAATAATTACCATTCTAAAAAAAACATCCCAACCATGTCATTTTATAACAAAAATCGGCATATTTTTCAATGCTTGTCGAATTATTTTTTGTTTTCTTTAAAAATTTTCTATCGATAAAACTATGTCATTTTTGTAGCAACTGCTGTGGGTATCAGTATATTTTTTATTTCAATAACTAATTTGCCATCGTTTTCTGAGAACCTTTTTACTTCCCTCGTAAAAGGGAAGTATTGTAATCGTAAAAAAATCACCCTCCAAGATTTTTTCAGATCTTCACGTTTCAGGGTTCCTAGATGCCGAAAAAGATGTTTTCTTAATTCCGTCGGTTTGTCTGTTCGCGGCATAGCTAAAAAACTACTTATCCGATTGACTTCAAAGTTTGGTCAAAAATTAAGGGTCATATGGGGATGATCTGGTAACATTTTGGTAAAAATCCAGTATGGCGAAACAAAATGGCGGCCCACAGTGGCCGATTTTAGATATTCTTTTTTATTGTAAATGATTATCTTTTAATATTTCGAATACTTCTAATGACAATGGATCGCTTTTTCACCAAGGCAATTTTCTCAAACTTGTAAAAAAATAATAAATTATTCACTATATCAGTATTTGTGGCAATTCTGGAAAATTTTCTTGAAAAGCCCACACGAAATTTTTTTCAATCCTTTTGTCTGACCTCCTGTACTTCTTCTGTCAATTGCCCAATTGGAACTGGGAAGGACTGCATTATATCCGCACTATGAATTATTATTTTATGGATTGACACTGGCATTTTATACAAGGATATTTCCTAACAAATAGTTCTGCAGTTTCTAAGTAGTAACGTTTAAATGTATTTGTTTTTATACTATACCCAGATGAGAGAGTGCTTAAGATAGTAGCAAATCGCTTAACACGTTCAGCATCTATGCCGATGATATTAGCAGACTTCTCTGGATCTTTAAAAAACTTCCGGGCACTATTTCCATCATTCGTGTTTCCCCCTTCTTGCTTAGGGATGTCCACCAAGAGTCCTATCTCTGTTCTTAATCTATTCTGAATATACATTATTTTCTCTTCCACCCCTTGCTTTGCCTCATTTCCGCGAGCTTGCCAACACTGGATTTCAAGTTTGTAGGAAAGATGAATTAGTGTTTCAAACGATCTTATTTGCGCGTGAAGTGTTGACAGTCCTAAAGCAAACGCACTTTCATTGCAAGGTCTTTTGACAACATTTTGCAGATCATTCATATGTTTTGGAGATGCTTGGCAAATGTAACAAACGGCACTGGCTCTATTTTTCATTACTGCCTTTCATGTCTTACCGTCAACCATAGTTTTTAGAAAACTGTGCGTGATTGTGAAGGCTTTATCACCAAGAACTAAATGTGTAGGCTGTAAGCTATTAATTTCAATATCCATTTTATTAAATTCTTCTTCTATGACATGTGAAGTTCATTTCGTGAAAGAAAAGCGGACTGGCCGACAGTAACGTGGAGAGGATGTTCGTGGATTGCTCCAATATTGTACTACTTTGTTATCAACGTCTCGTGTAAACAATGGTCAGGAGGTCATCAAAATATTGAAATCATTCTTATCGTCTTCATTAGTTAAAAATCGTTGTTAATATCGAGAATGACCTCCACTACCATCCCATCCCCGTTTCCATATACATTATAAATTATTATTTTTACTGAAATGTGTTTCAAATACATCTTTTTGAACTAACGAGAGACGTTGGATTGTTAGATCGATCAAAGGTTGTAATAAGTTCGCATAATGTTTCAGTAATTGTTTTCGAATCAGCAGCAACTGGATAACATTGTTTTTTATTTCAAGAATAGAGTCATACGTGGGGTAAATGTTAGCATTTTTTGTTTTTGCACTTGCTTGTAATAACTTATACTGATGTTTTGTAAGTTTTAAATCGGTAATTAATGCCAAGGCTTCTTCGGGCGTGTACGGTATTATCGCATTTGGAAAATTTGGAGTTTTCATCTCTTTAATACTCTTTGGAGAGCTGGCTGCAGCCTTTTTAATGACTTCTGCCAACGACCGTTTACCCTGCTGTTGGTAGGAACGTACAGTCGATAATAAAAGTTCTTCGGGGGAATGGTTTAACAAGCTACTGACTTTCTCTTTTCTACTTCTATCACCTCATTCACTAAATTGCTTCTTTGGTCTACCCCTATTTTTCTTGTTCTGTTTTTCCTCTATAATATGTTCTTCTTATAACCACTTCGATTCGGAATTTAAAAATCTGTCCAATGCTCGGTTGTGTTTTTTCCATTTACAAACAAGTTTAGAAATAAAGCTTTTCGTGCGCATGTATATTTGTTTCTTTAGTGATTCATCTATGTTCTTCCTTTTTTCTGATATATATTTAACTGTCTGTTCTGTGCAATGTTTAATCTAATTCCTAAATAACCCATTGTCGCGTATAAAATGGAATAGTTCTCTACGCAAAAATGTTGATGTTTTGGATTGAACTGACACGATACCTAAAACAACGGAAAACGGACATAGAGGCAAGTCGGGGCATCTATTTTTATATTTTTATTAAGATTACTAATTAACCTTTAAGATGTCGCAAATTAGAAAGTAGAACTTGGTGGAACTTTTTTATAAAGCATCATTAACTTAAGAATTTTTGTAAATCTGGAATATATACTTATATCTTTTATGATATTATTTTATTAAATATGTAAACACGAATTTAATATATTGTGCACATAACACACCAGGAACAACTACATCCATTTCAAATTTTTCACAACACAGGCTTGTTTCCACAAGTTTTTAACAACGCCAAATCTTTCGCGGCTCACGTTTACTGCGCTAGCACAAAATAGGATTCCACTCTAGATCATCTGTTTTGTCATGGCTCATGTGATAATATGATACATTTGAGGGATATTATGGTTAAAAGATAACATTTTGACTCAATTTAATTTAATCTATCGAAGCATATTTTAAATATTTAGGATGTATAATTTGGCTTTTTGTCATGCTAGCGGTGTATAAATCGCCCTCTGTGGGCCTAGTGAAATGCTAAACAAATTATTATTAAAAAACTAGTTATCCAATTTATCTCTAATTTTGCAAACATTAAGTATTATGTTGGAATCAACTGGTAAAAATTTGATACGAATCCAAGATGGCGGAACAAAATTTAGCTTGAAAAAACTACTTTATAGATTGATTTCAAATTGTGTGCCATAATATAACTAATTGTGATAGAGGGATCAACTAGTTAAACTGTGTTACTAGTTCAAGATAGCGGAACGAAATAGGGACCAAATAAAATGTTTGTAATCGTGAAAAAATCACCCTCTCGGGTTTTACATATCTTCACACATTTTAGCGTCCCTAGATGCCAACAAATATGTTTTCTCAACTCCGTCGGTCCGTCTGTCAGTCTGTCATTTCGCGGCATAGCTTAAAAACTACTTACCAGATTTGCTTCAAATTTAAGTCAAAAATTAAGGGTCATATGGGGATGACCTGATAATATTTTGGTACAAATCCAATATAGAGGAACAATGTTAAAAAATTGTTACTAAAAAAACTAATTATCCAATTTACCTAAAATTTTGCACAAAAATCAAGTGTTACATCCAATCCAAAATAGCAAAATAAAGTAGTCGCCTAATAAAATATTTAAAAAATCAGCCTGAAAATACTACTTATTAAATGTAATTAAATTTTTCTGCAAGAATTAAATGTGATAAAGAGATAAACTGGTAAAGTTGTCGTACGAATGTAATATGGCGAAACAAAATGGCGGCCAAATAAAATTTTTAAAAAATCAACATAAAAACTCTTGTTCAATTGACTTTAAAATTTGCAGATAATTAAATATGACAATAAGATAAACTAATACGAATTCCACATCACTAAACAAAATAGCGGTAAGTGTCAATTAAAAATTACCTATTGAATATATTTTAAATTATGCACAAAAGTAAAGTTAGAAAGAAACTGGTAAAATGTTGGTAGGAATCCACTATGATGGAACAAAATGGCGTCCAATAAAAATATTTGAAAAGACAGTATATATAACACATATATATACTGTGACTATATACTGAACTAAATTGGGTCACACTTCTATTCTATTCCTAACAAATGGAAAAAAAATCAGAACGAGGGAAGTTCCGGGTAAAGGAAATTTATCGTTTTTTTTTAAGTTACCTACAACAAAATATTTTTTTACGACTGTTATGAAATATTGACATTCCGATATCGTTTTTAATTCCAAACCACCTCCATTTTTTCACAAAAGTCATACCATAACAAATGTTAAAATGTTTACTAGTGGCGACATGTATTAGCAATCACTATATTTTTCGTCGCAGAAAAAGTATAATCTAAAACACATTTGGAATAGCGTATTCCGCACTCGTGAACCATCAAACTTTACTCACTCGTGCGGAATACGCTATATTCCAAACTTGTTATAGAATATTCTAAACGCGTCTCATTTGTTCAGGGTTTTTAAAGGTGAATGGCTTTGTTCGTCCAGAATCATTTTTTTAGGAATTCTTCTTTGTCGTGGTATATTGATTTGGTGAATATCAAAACCACAATCTTCAATGTCTTAATGATTAGAATATTAATTTTTGTTGTGAAATGTTAAAAAAATTATTATCAAAACCATTGAGTCCAATTTACCTCAAATTATGCACAAACAATTTGGTACGAACTCAAGATGGTGGCTTAATAAAATATTTAATAATCATCCTGAAAAACTACTTAATACGTAGATTCATTTCACATTTTGTGTAAGAACTAATTTTGGTATAGAGATGAAGGGTAAAATTTTGGTATGAATTCAAGATGGCGGAACAAAATAACGGCGAAATAAATTGTTTGTAATCGTGAAAAAAATCTAGATACCATAAAAATGCTTTTTTTCTCTGTTCCGTGCGCCATTACATAAATAATATATAACATAAACAAGTATACAACAGTACAGTCATGTCAATGAATGTGATAACCACAAATTCGTGTTTCCGTCGTTTTCAACGTTTTTTTTTTCGCTAACTTAATTAGAAAAAAGCAGTAAATTTATAGTGTTGTGAAGTGTTTATAATCTTACCAGATAAATATAAAATACAAAATTAATAGCTGATCTTTTTGCAATTAATAATCCTTTTGTCCTAAAGATAAGATAAGATAATATCAAGAATTTACTTGGGACATAATATATACAAGCTTTGTTTCGTCGTAGTTCACAATGCAACGCGGTTTCAAGTGCTGCAAAAACAAGGACTTTCTTAATTATTGTTGCGTAACATGTAATGCTATTTTTCTTCCTAGTTGCTTGGAGCGTTCTACAGAAATAGTCAAACTGGGGGGTTATAAGATCTTCTGCTCCGCGGACTGCCAGATGACATTTAACAAAAATGAAGAAAAAGAAAGTTACTACAAACAAGAAATTGACAAATTAAGGCATAACATAAAAGACATGCAGAGGCATATAGACCGGCTCCGACGTAATAGTCAGGTATGCGAGGATGCGATGGCAGAGGAAGAACAGAAGTTATTTTCCGAAATAGACAAACTAAAGAACGAAATTCTTACTTGCAAAATGAAATTCAGACCCTAAAAAACAAGGAAATAGAATTTGCAGCTGCTACCAATAGATGGACCAAGACTAAACAAACTTTAGAAATAATATAAAAGAATTGACCAATTTAAATAAAAACATGACGACTACGATAGACACATTAGAGCAGGATAACACCGTGTACTCTAATGACCTTAAAGAGCTGCGACTAAAGCTAGCTATGATACAAGAAAATAATGCTCAGAAAAATGACTCGGACAATTCACATATTGTCGAAACAGAAAAATCATTATCTGATAATAACAATAAAAAGGTTCACAAAAGAAGGCGACAACTACTAGTTCTGGGTGGCGAAGGTGCACGTGGTAGTGCACAACTATTTAAAAGAGATTCGAGCCGTATTTTTGATACCAACTGTCAAATCGGTTTTAAGTCTCTATTTTCCGAGATTGTTAAGGATTGTCCAATGTTGTGCAAGAACTTTAATAAAGATGATTATGTTGTTGCTTTTATTTCAAGCTACAATGCACTTCGTGGAGTAAAGATTACTGAAAATGAACTTACTCAACTTGCTCAATGTACGGTCGTGTGCATTAATCCGTTGGACAAAATTTGGCTTGTGTAAACCATCCTGTCACCCTTCAAAAGTTCATAAATATGTTGTACAATGTAAAAAATAGGGATCTTATTTTAATAGCATTTTTGCAAATATTTTATTATAAACGGTAATATTAAACTTTTAGTAAAAATAAAACAATCACATATTTTTAAACACTAGTATTTATTAAAGTTATAACAAATGAACCAAAAGAAAAATAAATAAAGCAATAAAATAAAGTGTTAATATTTAGTTATTGCTCCATTCCTGGCTAAAACTTCGTCAATTCTCCGGGGTATCGACAAATATAAATTTCTGCAAAGATCAACATCTTCTCTTAATTCATCCCATATGTTCATTATTTCATTTTCCAGATCATCCTTGCTCTCTGGATGAAAATTGGACTTATACATTTTTTTCGTAACCAGGCCCCAAACATTTTCTATAATATTGATATCCGGACTTTTTGCAGGCCATAACAGAGTCTTAATATTTTTATTTACAAACCATTCAGAAATTATATGAGCATTATGAATAGGACAATTGTCTTGCTGATATATAAAATCATTTTGTGGAAAATGTTCCGTTACGCTGGGTAGCATAACATTTTCTAAAATATTGCTATATACTGTAGCACTAAATCTTTCGTGAATACTCCACCATACCCCAAGTCCCTTAATGCTAATCCATGCCCATGAATTAACAGAAAAACGTCCAGATCTATCAGAATTATTGATATATGCTTCATCATACCTAGAATTTCGGGGTCTGTATACTCTAACTTGTCCATTATAGCTTGATTGAAAAACCTTTTCATCCGTAAAAACGACTCTATTCCAATTCTCCCTTCGCAAATTATTTAGAGCAAAAATAACTCTTCCTTGTTTGTGATGTTCAGTCAGCTTCATTTTTCTTGCTGCTACATGATTGCCTAAGACAGACTTTTGTATCCTGCGGCAAGCGGTACTTCGTGATGCAGGAAAATTAGTCGCTTCTACAGCATCTCTTGCTATACTAAATGGATGTTGTTGCAAATAATCAATCAACGCGTTATTTTGTTGAGTGGAAGTGATTCTTGGTCTCCCTGTAGGTTTAAGTTTTTGAAAACTCCTAGTAGTTTCCCACTGATTTTTGATTTTTTGCACAGTATTTTTGCTAGTGTTCATAAACTCGGCCACTTTTCTCATTGGAAGCCCGTCTTCAACATACTGCACAATTTTTGCTCTTTCAAGCAAGGATAAACCCGGCATGGTTTGACTTTGGCAGTTTCGACTTTGATTGGCATCAATTTCAGTTAAACAATGGTCACAGGACAGGTTATCAGCCCAGTTTACATACAATAAAACTTTTTGTTCAACGGATTAATGCACACAACTGTACATTGAACATTAATTTAATTATCGTCGGCTGCAGCTATCACTTCAATAGACCTGTTCTTAACAACTTAATACGACGACAGAATGAATTTATTATGTCATTCTTAAGCAATATAAGTGCTGTGGTATCATTGATTTCTATACACAGAGAGAATTGGTATCGTTTATTGTGGAAAACTATTTTCATCAACAGTCCCGACCTGGCGAAAATTTTGTAACCTGCCAGAGACCAACGGTTCATCTTTAGTACATCGATTTTCGACGGGCTGCGCCATGGCTGAGTCCCTTGGAGCCTCTACTTCTTCAGCAGCTGACGCCGAGTTATTAATAGCGACCAACGAAAGACCTCAACCCTCCATGAGTGTAGTTATTTATTATCAAAATGTTCAAGGTTTGAGAACAAAGACTGATGAACTAATGAGATCTACTCAGGCGTGCAACTATGACTTAATAGATCTTACGGAAACTTAGCTGAATGAATCATTTTTTTATTCAGAATTATTGAGTCCCCAGTACATAGTTTTTCGGAAGGATAGAAACTATGCTCAATTGGGATGTCAACGTGGCGGCGCGCGGCGGTATCCTCATTGCTGCATCTAGTTCTCTTGGGGCATCTTTGGTCCCTACACCTGTAATCAATTTATATGACGATCTCTGGATTCAGCTGGACATGGCTGGTAGTAAGCTTATAATGGGATGCGTCTACATCCCTCCAAGTTCAACACCTGATTGCTATCAATCTTTTTGTAATACTTGCGAATCTCTACGCAACAAGTTCACTAACCATACATTTTTAATATACGGCGATTTTAATCTTCCACACATCGAGTGGACAATTGAAGACGATTTCCTAATTCCAACAGACCTACCTTCATTGCCTGCCGAGATTCTTGTGGAGACAATGTTTTTCCTCGAGTTACGACAGTTAAACGCTATTCGGAACTCACTGGGCAGAACACTCGACTTAATCTTGGCCGAGGACATCAATTGTCTTTCCGTCTCACTCTGCGTCACTCTACTTCTCACCATCGATGTCTACCATCCAGCCACTGACACTCAGTTCCATCTCCAAAACGTCCAGTCTTTAAAGAATAAAAGTACAATTTCAGTGTACCAATTTAACAAAGCAGACTATTCACAACTGAACCAATTTTACGAAGGGACAGATTGGTCTTTTTTAGGAAGTGTCTCGGACTTGAGATGATAAGCCACTTCTACGAGATTCTTTTTGAGTGTATACGGATGTTCGTCCCAAAGAAAACTGTCATGACCGACAAGTATCCTAAATGGTTTGACAAAGGACTTCGCCAATGTATTGTGGAGAAAAACAAACTCTACAGGAGGTTCAAACGATTGGGTCTCCATGATGACTATTTGGCTTATTCTAATGCCCGTCGCGAGGCTAAGGTTCGAACTAATATGTGCTACCTCCTATATGTGACAAACCCTGAACTTTTAACTCCTCAAAATATAAAACATTTCTGGTCCTACATAAATAACCTCAAAAAAGATTCGAATTTACCCCAGCGGATGAGATACGAAGGTCATGAGCTTGACGGCTTATTGCCGATGGATTTGCCTCGCACTTTCAGTCATCGTATTCGAACAACAACACAACGTTGACGTGACGAATGTGGCACCTGTCCATTTCTCTACTAGATTGGCATCCCACACGTTTGAAACACAGAAAGTTGCCGATGGTCTGAGCCACCTTGACCCGTCTAAGACAGCTGGTCTGGACGGCATTCCCGCTATATTTTTAAAGCCATGTTCAGGGTCTTTGTCATCACCCCTGCGTAGCATTTTTCAACCCTCACTTGATAGTGGATCCTTCCCGAAAATTTGGAAGGTCTCTAACCTCGTACCTATCTTTAAGTCCGGTGACAAGAGCAACGTCACCAACTATCGTGGTATATCAATACTTTCAGCCATTCCAAAGCTTTTCGAAGCTATATTAACCGACGAAACTTTCCTGACTTTCAAAAATTATATTATTCCAGAACAGCATGGATTTTATAGAGGACGCTCAGCAACCACCAACCTTGCAGTTTACCAAGAGGCGGGTCACCAAGTAGACTCAATCTACACTGACTTATCTAAAGCCTTCGACAGCGTCTGCCATCCGCTCCTATTGAAGAAACTATCCGAAATTGGCATTACCGGAAGTTACCTAGAGTGGACCAAATCTTATCTCTCTGAGCGTCAACAATATGTACAGATCTGTGGCTCTTCATCCCGAGAAATCATTGCGACTTCTGGAGTCGCACATGGGACCTGTTCTGTTTCTGCTCTTTGTCAATGACGTTGCATCCTGCTTTGGAGTATCCCGCTTCCTCCTATACGCGGATGACTTAAAATATTACAATATTCTCAATGGCAGTGCCAATTCACTGCAGTCTGACCTTGACATTTTTGCTTCTTGGTGCACTGCCAACCTACTAAAGATTAATGTATCCAAGTGCAAGGCAGTTAGCTTTTATAAATGTGCCAATCCGATTATCTCTACATAAAAAGTATACAACGAATCTATTGACACTAAAAATAATATAAATGACCTGGGAATTATTTTCGATCAGAAGTTGTCCTTTAATCAGCAGTTGGATAGTATTATACTCAAGAGCTTCAGAATGTTGGGATTTATCAAACGTAATACAAAATACATTAACGATACCAAGGCAATCATGAGTTTATACAACTGCCTTGTACGCAGCATCCTCGAGTATTGCTCAGTTATTTGGACTCCGAGTTATAACACCCACAAAATAAGATTGGAAAAGGTCCAAAACCGATTCATCAAGTACCTAATGTTCAAACACCAATTTCCCTACTCAGATTTTCCTTATGAGACCAGACTATTGTTGTGTGGAATGAAGAGTCTGGAAAAGAGACGTAATGATGCACTGCTTCTCTTTGTGTATAAACTCATGAACAATTTAATTGATTACTCTGAACTTTTAGAGTTAATCACATTACTGGTTCCCAATAGACGTACAAGGCAGCAACAACTGTTTTATGAACGTCCACACCGTACAAACTATAGACTCAATGCTTTTATTGACAGAATGTTACACAACTACAACCGCCTCTATTCTGACTGTGATATCTTTAGTTCTGGCTTATCGAAGATAAAAAGACAAATTTTGTACAAATAGCTTTAGTTAGATTTCACATATTTTACTACATTTTAACTACACATGTTTATTTTAAATTATACAGACTGTTTGTTTTCTTGTTTTCCCTCTTTCTAGTGTTTCTTTTTCTGTTTGTATTTTAAGTATTTTCTGTTTGTATTACTTATATACCATTTGGAATTAACATTCCGTAGTGTATTAAATAAATAAATAAATAAATAAATAATTTAAAAAACAAACAACTCTAGTGCCTAGAACTTGTATATTAATAAAGGAAAATAAACTACAAAACATACTAAAAACTAAAATTAGCAATAGTTAACTTTACAGAGGTACCCAGGATTCTATATAAAGTAGGAAATAAAAGTACTTCTGAATCCCCCATATACCGAAGAAAGCATCTACTCCGATGTCATGTTTGACACGACTCATCTATTTATTATGTTTATTATAATTATGATCATTTGGTAAACAAAATGTGGCATGAAATATATGTTAGGATTTTACAAAATTTGGACAGGATCCGTTAAACATAGCTCCATTTTTACGGGCTCGAACCATTTGAGGAGGTATTTGAAAATTTCTGTATCCATGTCGGGTTAAAAAGTACGTCTTGTCAAAAGGAGGTTTATCCTGACTTTGCGCCGGCAGGGCTTACCCTGAAGAAGTGACAGTTTTCTTCAAAAATTAAAAATTTGTGCGTTTTATCCTAAACTAGATTTTTCCGAATTTCTGGACCTAGCATAAAATACTTCCATTTTACGAGGGAAGTAAAAATCGATAAAATTTTTTTACGCGGAACATCCCTCGTTATGAATCTTTTCTTTTATTAGGAATAACGTCACGCACATAGTCATTTAGTAACATATATATATATATATATATATATATATATATATATATATATATATAAATTTGGTTCACTCATAAGGCATTCTTCTTTTTGTCTACAGAAGTGAAAGATAACACAATTTATATATGTAAGTGCTAAAAACTTTATACGAAACTAAATAGTATCATACTTTTCTATTCCTGATAAAATAATATTATTATGGAAGGAAGTTCCGAGTAAAGGAAATTTATCGACTTTTATATGGTTTTATCTACTTCGCACTTGATTATCGGGCAAATATTAAAATCAGCTGAGTAAGTCAGAGAACAGTCAGATTATAGTGAATTTTTAAAACGTTTACCACAATTAAATGAAAAATAAATAATTGTAACGAAAGTTTTCGTACATAGCTGACATTAGACTGGCCATGAATTTTAATACACAAGTTTTATAACGAATTATATTATCTGAAAAGCAGGCTCATCACTTTATAGCTGGAATATTTAAATACTAGCTAAAATTGACACTTTTAATTATCGAACGAATATTATCATTAAATGCAGCTTTAATAATTTAATTAAGAATAAAGTAATACAGGGAGTTAAAATTCTAGACTAACTATGCTGTTATGGTTACATCAGTTTCACCTAATTTTTCGTAATAATTTCTCAAAGTGTGAATATATAGAAAAACACACAATGGAAAGGGCGAGCAATAAATTAACTACAATATGCGGTCGTTATAATTACAGTTCGAAATGGCGCTATTTCGTAAATGTGACAGAACCCAAAAAAATATAAATGTATATTTACGAGGTGTTTTATAAAGAAAAAGCACCGTGTAAGTAAAAAAAGTACAATATTTAACACCCATGCTCCTAAAAATATTAATTAAGAATCATGTGAAGAATAAAATTCCTCAAGTTTTTAAGAATTTTTTTCTCCATATTTTTTTGGTTTTGAAACATTTACGAATGGCCGCTATTTTAAATTGTGTAACGTTGATGTCTCCATAATTTGAGGATAAAATAATATTGCAAAATTTTCATTTTTATGCCTTTCAAAAGATATGTTATTCGATCCCTTTTTCCATTATTTTTTTTTGAATATGGCTGCCAGCCGCCATCTTTAAATGTTTAATCATGAAACACCTGCATCACAAAGATGCATTAGTCTGGTATTAAAGTTTGCAAATTTTAATTTTTTAACTTGACTAGTTCAAATAATAAAAGGAGACCCATTTAAGTGCCACAATGTATATATATTAAATAAATATAAGAATACTAATAATAGGTTACAGATAGATGTAGGCATCTAACTTTTAATCTTTGCGTTACAATCCACACTTATTTTACAGTTTTCTTTATTGTAAATGACGTAATAAATATATTATATAATCGATAATATTGAAATTATTGGAATAAAAAAAGGGAAATATTTATCACACACCTTGTATATTAGTATTATAGTAATAGAATTGTCTTTGAAAAATTATTATGAAAAATCAGGTGAATCTGACATAACGGTAATCGCCTAGTTTCTCTAGAATTTTATGAACACCCTGTAACATTTTATTTTAAATTATATTATTGAAGTTGTATCTATTGACAATATGCAATCGATAATAATTAAAATGTGTCAATTTCACTGGCTAATTAATTATCCTAGATAAACAGATTATAACTAGATTGTCAGATAATGCAATAGGTTACAAAACTTGTATGTATATTAAAATTCATGGCCACTGTAATGTCAGCTATTTACAAAAATGTCCGATACAATTCTTTAATTTACATTTAATTTCTATAAATGTATCACAAATTCACCAAATTTGACTATTTGTTTTAGTGTAATGAAACTTTTAGTAAAAATAAGAATTTTAATATATTAGGTACAGTCGAATTTGAAACAAGAATGATTGGATTCTGGAATACAGCTTCACCCTGTATAAGTTTATTTTTACTTTTGCATAAATTAGCTCTTAATCAAAAATATTCTAAGCGGCTGACTTTTTGAATACATATTAAGTATAATAAAATAAAATTTTGCGTAAAATATGGAAAATATAAAATTCCAACTTCGTCACCCTGTATATCAAAAACTAGCCGCAGGATTTAATTGTGGCCATGAAAGCTTTTGATCAGAAGATCACATCTTCAGAAAAATTGACTGAAAGCCATTTTCCACAAAGAATGTGCGAGGTCCTTTGTAAATTAAATAAAAAGTTTTTTACGTATTTTTAAAATATTTGATTTCGGCCACATTTTGCTCTGCAATCTTGAACTCGTAATAATTTACAAGTTCATCTCTATATCACACTTAATTCTTGTGCAAAATTTGAAATTAATCAAATAAGTAGCTTTTTCAGACTGATTTTTTAAAGATTTTACTAAGCTAACATTTTGTTTCGCCACTTTGGATTCGTGCCAGAATTTTCCCAGTCCTATGTCACTCTTGATTTTTATGCATTTGAGGTAAAGTACTTTTTTAGTAATATAGTTTTTTAACATTTCACTAGGTCGATTTTATTCCGCAATATTTCAATTTTTATCAATATGTTACCATTTCATCTTCGTATGACCGACCCTTTATTTTTGATCAAAATTTGTCAAGTAAATTGGGTGAGTAGTTTTTAGGTAATCCGCGAACAGACAGACAAACAGGCAGCAGATCGACAGGTAGACACAACGACAGACAGACCAACAGACAGGCAGACCGATGGAATTGAAAAAAACATGTTTTTTTTGGCATCTATGGACCCCAAAAACGAGGAGATCTCTAAAAACTTGGGAGGGTGATTTTTTTCACGATTACAATACTTCACTCTTACAAAAGAACTAAAAATGTAAATATATGTCTTGTAGCCAAAAATGAGGCTTTTCACCTGCTCAATCATTTTTAGTCTAGGAAGTACCAATACCCCAGTACGAAGGCTCAAAACCAAACTTCGAAAATTTGTCAAAAGTCAGTTTTAAAATCGATCGGGTTGATTTTCTACCAGATTCTCTGGAAGAAATATCTGCGTTTCTTTGGTGTAGTTACTTCTTTCGCCGAAGATCAACCGTTTAGATGATACGGGGCTGAATGTGAAATAATTGATTACATACATGGCTGTTAAATAGTGCTGCGATTGTAATCTACGATTGCGATTTGAAATGATTGAGAAGCAGAAAATCTCAAACCGTTCGTTGGATGGTTGACGAAGACGAAGACCACGAATTGCTATTTATTGCTCGTTGCGATCGCAGGGCGATTGCGATTTTACAATCACTGCGATTAAATAGCAGTTCGCGATATTTTATCATCTCTACTGTTAAACACATTATCCTTTTTTGCATGTGCGTAGCTTCATTAGTTCTGCAATAAGATCAAAACAAAAAAAACATAAGATAGATCACACTTGAGGATATTAAATGGAATAGAAAATACGCTTAAGGGCTAGTTGTGTGTTCTGTATATAAAATTTAATTACATTTTACTTAAGTATAGAATTTTCATTAAGAGTAGACACTTGTAGTTTTCACACAGAACTTAAAATTAGAAAATCGTTTACCAATTATGTGACATGTATTTGCCTTATGTGAAAGTTAGACTAGAACAATCACCAATCATTTTAAAAGTAAAAAAGTTTACAACAACTAGGACCGAAATTTTAGCACTTGCCAAATGGTTACCCATGTAAATATTAACCTTGCTCAATGATACTCCTCAAGGACCGGACCATGAAAGTCAATGGAGGGATTGCTAAATACACACACAGTTCTAGTCCAGCAGTTGTACGAGGCGGTTGTGTTTTCGCTCGTATATTGTTTTGCCGGTATTTGAAGGTTTTGTTTTGTTTTGGTTTGAACTGTTTTGATTTCAATTTGTTTTTGTGTGCTTTGACCCGATCATCAGTTCGTCGTTTGCTATAAACTAAACTTGACCTTGTTTACCCGGATCCGGTTATTAGTTATAAATATTGTTTGTGCGTGACATTTAAAGATTTTGATTTATCAACTGGAAATATTTACATAATATTTACATAAAATTTATCTACATCTTTTTTTTAATTTTCACTTTTTTTTGTTCCTTTGAAAATTTTAATTTTTTATTTATTTATAAAATGGCTGAATTTAAGTGCGATTCTTGCCAAAAAATCGTTTCGGAAAAAGACTGTTACAGAATTCGCTGTAGTGGGGAGTGCCGAAGAAATTTTTGTATGGTCTGTACAGGACTGGATAAATCCACGACAAAAGTGCTCTACAAGCAAAAATTCAACAACATAAGATTTGTTTGCACTGTTTGCGACTCTCCAACTCTGAAATATTTGCATGATAAAATATCAGATCTCCAAAAGACTCAAATCTCTTCAGAATATCTCGAAGCCCTGGGTTCCTGCTTAAAGAAAAACAACGACATCCTTCCGATCATTGGCGAAATTTACGACATCTTACTCAATCATGACTCCAAATGGAAGATACTGCTAGAAAAAATTGAGGATATTCACAGCCTCCATTCTGGAATATCTGACAGTATACAAAAATCCTTATTTAAATCCATTAAAGAAATTAGGCAGGATACTTTCAATCTATCATCTATTTTAATGGAAACTCAAAATGAATCTGTCAAAGTCCAGGTGCATGATTCATCGAAGGAGCAGTTGACTAAAGAGAGAGCTGAGCTGAGGCATAGTGTAAAACAAATGGCACTTACCCTGGAGAAGCTTGCTGATAAGCCTAAACAACAATCAATAAAGAAGATATACACCACCGCAATATCAACCCAAACCGATACAACAGATGTCCAATTGCCTGTCAATAAGTCTCCAAAAAAAGCTGTTTCCTTCCAGCCCAACAAAACACCCATTATAGAGAAATGGCATTATGTAGTGGTATCCATAATTCCGTCCACGTATAAATCAAATCAGCTTGTACACTACACCAAAGAAAAATTAGGAACCACGAATTTTGTGCGTTGTTTTCCTATGCTTAAGAATGCAGACACTTTGCACTCCGATTTTAAAATTGGGGTGCAAAATAAAGATCACTTAATTCAGCTTAAGAACGCTAGTCTGTGGCCACCTGGCACTATAATTGATCCTACCTATGATTCAGTTTCACCAACCCTTATCCAAACGCCGCCCACTTCCACAGCCCATAATGTCTCATCTTTTAGTCATCAAGATGTCAATACAGATATCCCAAAGAGCCGGGAGCTGTCTCCACCACTCTTCCCAGTGACAAGGAATCCCTGCACAAGCTGTATTATCGCTTCCACGATGCCTATGGGATTGGTTCATCTGAAGTGGACTCAGACCTTGCAGCGTATAGATCTTTCTACTCCTCGGAAAAAATTTTACGGCTCCAAAAAATTCGTGAAGGTACTGGTAAATATTATTCTAGTGGTTCACCATCAAAAAGTAAAAATTTTTAGTCAATATGACGCGAAAAGAGTATCTAGCACCCTCTAAAAAATTGACCAATAGCAATTTTAATCTTTTTTTTCTTAATATTCAGTCCTTAAGACATAAAACAGACGAATTATATCTTTTGTTAGAAGAGCTAAATTTTCCAGAAGTCATTGCCATCACTGAGCACTGGCTAAATATCAATCAACCTGTTTTTATTAAAAACTATACCACAATTGCCAGATTTAATAGAACTAATTTTACTCATGGAGGCACCATGATAATGTCTTCAAACAACGATTTTTCCGAAATATCAAAGTATAATCATTTATTATCTGAAAAAGTATTTGAATTTTCTATCGTTTATCACAATACTTATGACCTTTATATTATTTGTATTTATAGAACACCTGATGCTGATGTGCAATTATTCTGCCATAACCTTCTAAGTTTGCTCGAGTCCCTTCCTGTAAAAAGCAAATTAATCTTATGTGGCGATTTCAATATTGACTTTTCCAGTGTGTGTGCTGCTCAGGAATGTCTTCAGTCCATCTTTGAGTCATTAGGAATTGCCATGCACGTCAACTCACCAACCAGAATTACTAAGACAAGTGCCAGTACTATAGATTACGTTGTGTCTTCTTTCGATCCTAGCTCCGTCGAATGTAATGTCTTAAGTCCAGGTTTCTCCAATCATGAAGCAATTTTCACAAAATTTTCAATTACATCCAAAGCCAAAAATTCCTCTAGACAAGTAGGCCGTATTTTTTCGGTTAGAAATTTCATTAATTTCAAACACCTATGTCAAATAACTGACTGGGACTCTCACACTTATGATGTCGACACTGAATTTTCTCGTTTTATAAAAACTCTAACTAATATAGCTTCTGAATCTTTTCCTCTTAGGCCTATCAAAAATAAAAGAAGTAAACCCTGGTCCACTAAAGGTTTACGTATATCTTCTAAGAACATGCGGTCACTGTCTTTTTTCATAATTATGTAAAATCATACAGAAAAATTTATCATAAAACTATTAAAGCCGCCAAAGATATTTATTACAATAATAGACTTTCTAACGCCAAAAATGTAGCTAAAGAAACCTGGTCTATCGTAAATGATTTAAGAAACAAAACTCCTTTATCCAGCACTATCCTTACCTCTCCTGAGGACCTAAACAATTATTTTGTAAATGTAGCCAAAGATTTGACTAAATCCGTATCTCAATCTAATGACCCAATTTCATATCTCTCTAATCATAGGGTAAACCTGCACAGTTTCTTCTTTTCACCAGTAGTTTTATCAGAACTTCGTAGTACAATTAATGATATCAAAAATAAATCTTCTTCGGGAACTGATGGGCTTACTTTAAAAATGTATTCAAGTCTGCCGGAATGCACACTAGAGCATCTGACTACTTTGATAAATATGTCTTTCCAAAATGGTACTTTTCCAAGCTGCCTTAAAACTGCAATAATCATACCTCTTCACAAAGGAGGTGTTTCAGAAGAAGCTTCGAACTATCGCCCAATTGCACTTCTCCCTACGCTATCTAAGATCATCGAAAGACTGGTTAAAAAAAGGCTTTTATCATTTCTGTCTAGATATGAAATACTTACAAAACATCAATTTGGATTTCTAAGTAACAAATGCACAAGCGATGCCATGTTTTCCCTTCTCAATAGAGTTTACTCCAGCCTAAACAACCATCACGCTACGGCAACAATTTTCTGTGATTTTTCCAAAGCTTTCGATTGTGTGAATCATAATATATTAACTAACAAACTGCAGTACTATGGATTTAGAGGGGCTCCTCTCAATTGGTTTAAGTCATATCTTAGCAACAGAAATCAAGTTGTGAAAGTTGACAACAGGATGTCTTCTTGTAGGCCAATGGAATATGGAGTGCCTCAAGGCTCGGTACTAGGCCCTATCTTGTTTCTTCTGTTCATAAACGACATGGCTAATTTAAACATTAGTGGAAAAATATGTCTCTTTGCGGACGATACCAGCTTTACGTGGAGCCACCCAGATGTCACGGACCTACATAGGATTGTATCTAATGACCTAATCACCATTAAATTCTGGTGCGATTCTAATCTCCTATGTTTGAACATCTCTAAAACGAAAGTCTTGTCTTATAAAAACACGCTGCAACCCTTTGACCTTAATGGCACCACTATTGATGTCGTAAACTCTGTAAAATTTCTAGGGCTTCTTGTAGATGATTCTTTAAAATGGGATCCACATATCGACGCTTTATCAAGGAAGTTAGGTTCTGCTTGCTTTGCGTTAAGATCTGTTTCCGAGGAGCTTAGCTTTTCTACCTCTAGAACTGTTTATTTTGCTCTTGTTGAGTCGCACCTCAGATATGCTATTCCATTCTGGGGTATATGTTGTGCGACTCAATTTGATCGAATTTTTATACTACAAAAAAGAGCTGTTCGTTACCTACTGAGACTTAACAGTAAAACTCACTGCCGAGATTTCTTTAAAAGATATAAAATACTAACCCTTCCTTGCTTATTCATTTTGGAATCGGTTTGCTTAATTCGTAAGCACGCACCTGCTCTATTAGAGAGACCTTCTCACAACTACCCTCTCAGAAATACTGAGCACGATCTCTATCTTCCAACCCCACACTCAGAGTTAATTAAAAGATCAGTAATCTACAATGCAAAAAAAATGCATAATCACCTGCCATTTAACATCAAATCCATAATATCTCTGACTTCATTTCGCAAGGCTTTGAAAGCATTCTTACTGGAAAGAGCCTTCTACACCGTGAACGAGTTTTACAACACATAATTTTATCCTTATGAACCCCTAGTGTGATAGTTGCCATTACCAACCATTTTTACCGAACTTTGTATATGTATTTTTTTAATTGTTTCGTACTTTTTTATTTTTTACTTTGCTTTTTTATTTTTTTACATTATATTTATGAAAATGTTTATAACATAGTACGACTGACAAAGTACATTTCTAATGTACTTCTTTTAGGATTCTATAATAATAATATTCTAAATTCCTGATTTAAATATTATTTTTCTATAATATTTATGATGTGTTTTTGTCTTGTTTTGTTTGCTAATTTTGATGTTTGTAAACTATTTTTTTACAACAGCTTTGTCCACAAAATTGTAAAATTTTTTTTGAAAATAAAGCATTTATTTATTTATTTATTTTATTTATAGTAATATAACCGTGTCAGGTCTTCCCGCTAGGTTGAAATTACAAATAACACAATACAGATACGAAATTTGATCTAATATGATAGTTTCACACCCCAAATAATTCCAATACTAAACGATATGTGGCAGGCCGGGTCAGATATGAGAACAATAGACGTCCATTCAATAGAATGAAATCAGCTTAGTCTATTTTCTATTATATCCCAAATTAGTAACGCCGTATTTCGTTCGGCAGTTTCAGAATTGATATTCTGAAAATGATTCGACAAGATTTTAAACTGCACAGTAAATTTATTATTTCCTTACAAAAATTGTTTTCTTCTCTAAGAATTATTTGTGGCCATTTATTGGACATTACCTTACATATTGGTAGGAAATCTGGATTTACGGGAGTTGTATACATTCTTTTCTGTCACAGAATGCAAGAGTTTGAAGATTGTCTAGTTTATAAAAAAATGCTCGAAATTTAATAATTATTTTCTTCATTTTTGTTATTATCCATTGTCATAATTTACAATAAATCGTAATTTTTATATATCTTATATAAAAAAATTACCAATTAAAATGTTGCCGAGAGGGGCTCCCTTTAGTGTAATTGTACCTTGTTGAGTGCTGGTGCTTGGGGTACAGCAGACTGAACAACCCATTTCTTACTTATATACCTTTATATTCCTTAAGCCTTCTTTAGGACACAAAACTGCCCAATTTTACCTGTGTACAGGGTGTCCCAAATTGGACTAAATGCATGGCGATCTCAGAAACCGTAAGAGATACTAAGTCTGTTAAATTAGCGCAAAGCTGCGTATTTGTGGGCTGATTAAATTTCCGCATACAAGAAAATCCGAATCTTTTCAGAAACATCCGAAAATCGAAATTTTTTATTTTATTTTTTCCATGCGTTATTTACAAACGGAATGCAAAATAAATCACATTTTAACACTGGCACTTCAAATATAAAATACGACTTCTCGACTTACTAAAAAAACTACTTATCCAATGTACCTCAAATTTTGCACAAAAATCAAGTATAATGTAGTAATTAACTGGTAAAATTTTAGTATATATATATATATATATATATTATATATATATATATATATATATATATATATATATATATATATATATATATATATATATATATATATATATATATATATATATATATATATATATATATATATATATATATATATATATATATATATATATATATATATACTTCGTTCCAAAATTATGGAATATTAAAAAATATAGGTCAAGTTCATGCTTCGATATTTTCCTTATTAATAAATGGATTTAATTTTTTTTGGTCATTAAAAGATCATTCCATAACAAAATTGTTAGTATTCTGGGAAAGTCAATAAGTACGGAGTAATGTCAAATTGACTACTTTTAAACCGAATCTGTGGAGAAGGAGAGAAGTTGAAATCTGGTTTCTCTCTCTATTTTAGTTACTACATAACCTATTAATAAGTTTCGGTAAACATTCATACAGGGTAAAAAGGAAAAATTGCGAAGCTACAACATTAATCTAAATTTAATTACACAGTAACAAAATCAAAATGATCAGTAGAGAAAATTGCGACAAAAATTAAAAACGCATATTTCCCCCTCTTACATTAATAACTGATTGACAGCGGTCTGGCATACTCATTATAAGACTTCTTATACTGTCCTGGTCCATTTCCCCCCATATCATCTCGAGCGATATCCTCAATTCGGCCAGGGTTTGAGGCGGTCGATTTTGAGCTCTAACTTTTCTACCCATCTGATCTCACAAATGCTCTATGGGGTTAAGTTCTGGGAGCTGGCCTGTCCATCACTGAGATTTCCACCTCTTCTAAGTATTCCTGCACGACTCTTGCAACGTGTGGCCTTGCATTATCATGCATGAATAAAAAGTCATTGCCTATGAAAGGTGCAAACGGTGCAACATGTGGTTGGAGGATATCATTGATGTATTGATTAGCTGCCAACCGTTCTATAAAGACAAGTTCCATTTTTGCCTCTAAATTAATTCCACCTCACACCATCACGGATCCACCACCGTAACTGACAGACGTCTTAAAATTACATTGAGCGTATTGCTCACCGGGCCTGCGAAAAACTTTAAGACGTCTGTCATTACTATAGAGGCAAAAACGGGATTCGTCGCTAAATAAAACTTTACCCCATTGATCTGCACCTCATTGAAAATGCTCTCTAGCAAACTCTAGTCTTTGACGTCTATGTTGCGGTAGAAGTTTGGGACCGACAGGGGCTTCATAGCGTTTCAGGCGATCTTCTGCTAACCTCCTTAATACTGTTTGTTTACCTAAACAAACCTCGTGAACAGCAGAAAATTCCGACTGAAGTTTGACACTAGACGTAAATCTACTTCTAACTCTTAAAAATCTGTCCTGTGCTTATCGCGCTTTTCTCCTATTTGTCCGAGTTTCCCTGTAACTGGTCAGAATTTTTGAAATAACACTTTGACTTTTTCCCAAAAGTGTAGCAAAATCGGCCTGGGTTCTTCCTTGCTCATGCAAGCCCCCAGTATAAGCTCTATTAATACTCAGGAGTAATAAATCTATTCATTTTAATATATCAAACTTTGAAGCTTTCTTATCACCCTGACAAAAATGCTTGTCAAAAGTAAGAAACATACCTGTACTGAATTGAAGGTGTTTTTACGAGGCTGTTATTTATGACGGTAAGTTTATGGAAAAAAAGGTTGGAATGTTTTTTCTTTTTACCCTGTATCAATGTTTACCGTGTATACTTATCAGCTTTTATGCGCCTTGCGTGGATACTCTTTCTACCAAAAAATCGCAAAAAGCTAATAAGGAGTTAATAAAAATCAAGTGTTTCCTAGCAATACAACCAAACTTTGCAAAAATCGGGTTTTTTCATAAAGCGCAGAGTTGTATTAAAATGATTACAATTATTAATAGGTTATGTAGTAACTAAAATAGAGGGAGAAATCAGATTGAGCTTGTCCCCTTTTCCACAGATTCGGTTAAAAAGTTGTCAATTTTTCAAACGGCGAAAAAAAATTTAAATCGATTTATTAATAAGAAAAATATGGAAGGTTGAACTTGACCTATGTTTTGTTAATATTCAATAATTTTGGAACAAAGTATATATATATATATATATATATATATATATATATATATATTTACATTAAATTTCCTGGGGTTTGGGTCCTTAAATAATATCAGTTGATTTTCATTCATTTTTTATTTTTCTGCGTGACGTTTCGGCCGGTTTCCCTGGCCCTTTTCAAACTATAATATTTAAATCTAATTAAAAAATTTTTTAATGTGTTATAAAAATTACTCACCACAGATCGCAATGTCCAGGGTCAATATACGAAAATGTATAAAACAAACACGTAAATACACTTAAACATTACGAATTAAAAACACATAGCACATTGCGATTTCAAATATATGTACAAAACGCTCAGATGGTTTAAACTATGGAGCCCACTGTTCGATAAGTGTGATTGCCCATTTAGTCCTTGAGGATCTAGAAGAAACAATCATACCAAAATTACATTTAAACCTACCCTTTTTTTACAGATATGTGGACGACGTAATCGAACAGATTACATAATGAATTGTTTTAATAGCTATCATAGAAAGTTACAATTTACCACCGAGACACCAATAATAAAATAAACTTTTAGATGTGACTCTCTATAACATAAATAATACAATAAGAACGGAATGGTATACTAACAGAACATGGTCCTCCAGATATGTAAAATACTTATCACAACATCTTTTTTCACAAAAAAAAAAATCTGTTATTATTGGTCTGGCTGACAGAGCAATACAACTTTCCGTTATTGAATATCGCCAAAGAGCTGTAAGTAAAGCTAAAGATGCACTAGATATCAACAAAAATCCGAAATATTTAATTAATTCAATTTTCAAGACAAGAATACATAAATTTTATAACAACAATAGTTAACAAAACAAAAATTTAAAAAAAAATGTTCATTATATAAGGTTTGTCAGAACAAATTAAAAGCGTTTTTATCTAGGCACGACATAAATATAGCCTAGAAAAGTCACAACTTGCTAGATACCTGTTTTACAAAATTAAAATCAAAAATCCCAAAAGGTAAATAATCCCAGGTTGTATATCAAATACCTTGTAACTAACATTCATTGGACAAACAAGCCAATATCTCGGAAATCGTTTAAAAGGTCATAAATATGCCAAAAAAAAATCTGACTGCTCTTACAAACCATGAAACCCAAAAAAAAACACAAATTTGATTTCAGCAATACAAAAACTTTAAGATTAGCACAACATAAAAAAAAGAGAGAAATCCAGGAAACGATAGCGATAGAACGAATCTCTAATGCGATTAACGATAAAAAGGATACAGACCAACTTACTCGACTATATTACAATTTAATATAAAAATACTAATAGCTAATTCTGTAATTCTATCCTTCCGCATTTGTATGTGTTTATTTGAAAACATTAACTAAAAAAGCATGGACGAGGAAAGGAAAAAAAAACCCATACATTCCACTGAAATTGCATATCGAACAGTAGGTTTCATACGTTTAATACCACCTGAGCGTTTTGTACGTATATTTTAAATGGTGATGTCCTATGTGTTTTTAATTTGTAATGTTTAAGTGTGTTTTTGTTTTATACATGTTTGAATATTGACCCTGGACACTGTGATCTGTGGTGAGTAATTTTCATCACATATTTAACAAAAAGTTGTAAACTGATTTAAATATTGTAGTTTGAAAATAAGTAAGTATTATTGTCCGTACAGAAATTATAAAGAAGTTTTGTTTCGAGTCTAGCTGTCCGTGGAAAAATAAAAAAAAAAAAATTTTTTTCTTAAGTGCTCAATATTTCAATAATTAAACATACAAAGTTAATACATATTAAAAATTACTTATAAGATGGTAGAGTTAATGTTTTTTGAATGTTAACATTGTTACGGTTAGAACAATATAAAAAAATGTGTTAATAACAACAGCGATGTCCGAGCCATCAAATTTCAAAAAAAAATTAAAAAAAATAATACAAAATATATTCAATGCCTAAGCCAAGACACAATCTTTTTTTATAATTGTACTCTACTTGTAAAATTTTATCAAACGGTAATCACTCCTGTGGCCAGTCATTCTTTGCCTAAGCAATTGTGATGTTTGACCAATATACTCTCTCCCCCACATCCCAAATAAGATATCTGATACACATTACTGCTAGACAACAACAGGGTTTTATCTTTGAGCCTGGTAAAAAGATTAAATTTTTCTATTGAATTATATTTGAGAATTTTTATATCTGAAAAATCGTGGAATAATTTTGAAATGTTATACGTTAGGCAATTTATAAAAGGTAGTTTTTTATATTTAAGTGCAAGTGGTTGATTTTCCTCGGTAAGACCATTATATAAATTTGAATTATCAATTAGTTCTTTTTGATATATTTAGGATACCAATTATTTAGAAGTTTTTTAAATTTTCTTGTAAAGATAAATCATCAGAAATATGCATTACCTTATTTTTCATCGCTATTACTGCGTTATATTTTTGATTTTTTTGGGTGGTTAGAAAAGTAGTTTAGATTAATAATTACCTTGTACACTTGTATTAGTGTACAAAAATGGCACACTATGTTGGTTTTCGTTTTTGATAGTAAACTTAATATTCTTATGAAATGCATTAAAATATTGCAAGGTTTTTTCTGCTCTGTCATCCGGAACTGAACAAATCATATCGTCCACATATTGGTATATAAAAGGCAGTTGCAATGATTAGGGATAACATTACTAAATAATTGATCTAGAACTATTGTTCTATATATATATATATATATATATATATATATATATATATATATATATATATATATATATATATATATATATATATATATATATATATATATATATATATATATATATATAATAATATTAATACAAAATAAAGTGACTGCCTTAGGAGTTTAGTGTTATCCATTATAATTTTTAATTCTAAAATTCTGGAAGTATACATATATGCAAACTTTAAAGGTTTGAAATAGTAATCTTTTTCAGCTTACCTTAGTCTGTTTAAGACAAATCACACACATTGTAACATATATGTTTAAAAATTTTTAATAAACAAGTCACACATACTACTACACTGTACTCTATATTTATTTATTGAAACTGCATGCCTCTAAAGTTATTTACTAGTGCTTTTATTATTTCCTTTCTTTTTGTGGTATATATATATATATATGTATATATATATATATATATATATATATATATATATATATATATATATATATATATATATATATATATATATATATATATATATATATATATATATATATATATATATATATATATATATATATATATATATATATATATATATATATATATATATATATATATATATATATATATATATATATATATATATATATATATATATATATATATATATATATATATATATATATATATATATATATATATATATATATATATATATATATATATATATATATATATATATATATATATATATATATATATATATATATATATATATATATATATATATATATATATATATATATATATATATATATATATATATATATATATATATATATATATATATATATATATATATAGTAAGCGGGGTTATTTTCTTAAACCTTTCTTGTTAGTATTTGTTTCTTGGGATATGATCCTCCAATTAAAAATATTCTATATCGAATGTCATAGCTCAACTTGTGTTTGAAGATCTCGAAAAAACAGTCATTAATAACTTGAATTTTGACTTACCCTTTTTCTATAGGTACGTAGATGATTGTTTGCTAGCTATCCCTAAAAAAAAATCCGAGTACATTTTAGATAAGTTCAACAAATTAAAATTTACCATCGAGTTTGAGAAAGAAAATCAAATAAACTTCTTAGATCTGACCCTTTACCGCGTAAAAGATAAAATAAGAACAGCTTGGTACACTAAAAAAACCTGGTATGGAAGGTATCTTAATTTTTAACGTTGAACACCCTATTTCCTAAAAAAAATCTGTTATCACCTGTTTATCTGACCCTGAATTCCGAAAAGACGCAATTAACAGTTTTAAACTTTTACCCAAAACACCTTGTAGATTCGATTTTTAAAAAAAGAATTCATAAACTGTACAACAACCTTAAGCAAATACAACATAATAATAATCCAAACCAAAATACGTAACCTTGCCATACGTTCCTGGTTTGTCTGAAAAAATAAAAAACGCATTTACGGACGAAAACATAAAGGTAAGTCGCAAAGGTTTTAACTTACTTAAACTAGTCAGCACCTAAAAAATCGGATTAACAGTCACAAGTACGATAGAAACAACAAAACAGCTCTCAAAAAACCACACGACTGAAGCCAACCATACTTTTAACTATAGTGACACTAAAATACTTATTACTGAAACCAACTTAAAAAAAGAGAGTTTTACGAAATGTTTTATATCCAAAAAAATTCTAATTCTGTAAGCCCAAAAACAGATACAAAAAATTTAAATAAAATATACCACGCCCTTTTAATAAAATAAAATAAACAAACCCGGTAGATTCTAAAACACATCAATTTATTAGACCATCCTTGTATATAAAATAAAAACCAACCAAAGCATTTAAAGGGAAAAAAATCACTGCTACATGAAACAACGTCGTATTATCCTAGTATTGCCAGTAATTCAGGTAAATGTCCAGTCTGATCGGTGTAGATTTAATTTATTGTTCAATGTAATTGTGTCCATATATGTTTGAAACTGTGTGAGTGACTGTTCTCCAAATTTCCTACTGTAAGTTTCTGTTTTAGTAGTTGATTTTAAAACATATTTTATTCTTTCTAATATTGCAGAATTCGATAAAGGCTCAAGTTATAGCCGAAAAGTTATTAAAATGAGACATAAATACGTGAAAATAGTTGTTTAATTTTTAACATGGAGGATCATATCCCAGGAAACAAATATTAACTATATATATATATATATATATATATATATATATATATATATAAATATATACATATATGAATATATATATATATATATATATATATATATATACAAAGTAAATAAAAATTGTTTTTTACTTAGTGCCATATATCTTATCTTTCCACCAAGTATCGGCCGAATCAATCCTATATTTTGTGTCTTACCTTATTATAAATTAAAAATATTTCTCACGCGACCACTGACAAAAGATTCAAGGTGAATAATTAAATCTGAAAAGGTTTACAAATGGCATGTGCCTCTTGAAAGGTATGGTTTTCATTGTCTTCTGTCCTATCAACTCTTGAATTGTCCATAAACAAGACGTTTGGTGGCATCTTTTGATAGTAAATAATTTAGCATAAATATGTATTTTAAGTAATTTATGCAAATTTAGAAGGTGTTTCAAAAAGTTTTGATATGTATAAATTTTAACATGCACTCACTTTACAAGCAAGTTTAACTCATAGATTTAATGAAATGTCTATTTTCTAACACCTTTGTATTGTAGCCTTCGAGAAGGAAATAAAGATTTCCGAAAACTAGGCATAGTAGAAAAAGTCTTCTTTTAAGCAGCTCTCATACACGGTTTAACCAATATTTGTATTCTGGTGTCTAGCTATATAAATCGATTTCAACAGACTACTAGTATTCATTATGTCTGCTGAACATGCCGTTTGTCGAAAAATTGCAATTATCGGTTTATACAACTTTATTTTAAAATTTATTATTTTCAGTGAATTTGTCTCCCAGACAGTAATAAAATTCCAGCCTTTTTTCATTGTCCTCCAGTCTTAGCCTTTGGTTCACATAAATTTAGCCATTAAAGCTTAAATTTTTCCAAATCCTCATTTTCACTTAATCCATTCCGTTCGAAAAATATCTTAAAGGAGCTATCAATAATTAGAATTAATAATAATGTATTGAGAGAAAGTTGCGTATTTAGATGGTAGATAATTGTTTTTAATTCATGCAATATTTATCCAAATACCTAATATCTTTCGTACAACATCAGCTTGAAGTTAAAGTTTTCCTATTTTCAAAAAAAGCAATTTCTTTATCATAAAATAAAGAAATTCCAAAAATAAAAAAAAACTTTTAATTTCTAAAGGTGGATTCATGTAACTTTTCTTTTTCTTTTCCTTAAGATTTATCCGTAACTTTAGTAATAACTTTTTTCATAATGGCTTACAGCGTTCACGTTCCTAATATCTAATCACTAATTTTATTTTTAAAACTGACACATAAGAGCGTGATTTGTAAAATTAAAAAATATAATTCAAAGTAAAAAACTATAAATTTAGATATTTTTTAAAGTGCCTACTTTGCAGAAAAAACAAATTAGTTTGTCATTACTCCTAAAAAATGTCTGATTGCTACGCGCATGCGCATATAAATAAATGAACTTTAATGCCTAATGGTTAAAACTAAGCACTAAAACAAAAGTTGTTTGTATGTGAACGCTTGTATTTTGAACTTAAGTTTTGACTTCTCCTTATTACTAACGCTAAAACTAAAAAAAGGAAAGTTACATGAACCTACTTTAAGATAAAATAATGTCGAGGACTAAAACTTATTTCTTGTAAAACTCTTGACCTATTTCAATCTCTATATTAGATCGTTGATGATTGAGATGATAAAAAAATTTAGATATTTTTTCGCGTACATGACATGAAAAACGTGACATATTTACAATAAAATGCTTTAACTCAGGTTATTAAATTTCCTATTGACTTGACTTTTACAAAAATGCTGAATTTTAAATTCAGTCTTTGTGTATTTTTATTGCATAGAAGAGAACGGACACATGTAGCCAGTGACATTTATAGCTGTTAATTATATTAGCAAATTATATCGATATCTGAAAGTTATAAAGGTTCCCAACCCTACCTACTTGTTGATTATTAATAGATAACTTTATATATATTTTATTAAAAATGTATACAAGTCTAGGTTTTAATTATAAACTCCATATTTTCTAATATATTACTTGCCAAAACCTGAAATATAAACCGAAAGTACAGTTGTCTTCATAACAGAAAACGTGCAAGTAGTATTAGAATCAGAAATAAGCACTTTCTTGTTTGCATAAAACTGGCTTATCGGATGTCAGAGATTATCAAAAGTGCAAAATAGGGTATATTTAATTTAAGTAAATAAAATGTAATCTTACATTCATTTTACGTGTGACCTTTATAATATTACAGTGGCTTTTAAGCTCAAATGTTAACCAATAATAAAAAATACAATTCGCTTCAAACACGTTGTAGCAATGAAAATAATCTAATAACATTTCGCGTTGTTTCGTCATTAGAGAATAAAAAATTGTCTTGAGCGTCAGACAGAATATCTTAAGAAACGGCGCTTACGATTATATCTCGGTAACAAATTGGCGCTTACGATACAAATGGGACTGTTTTGATCCTATATTGGAGTAAACAGTCTTTTACGATAGTAAAAAAATGTTTTTTAACTACTAGCGATAAAGTGACACAAACATATTTTGCAGTTATGTGTAGATTATCGTCAGCAATATCTTGGTTAGAAAAACTGATTTTTAGCAATCGTGGTTATTGCGATGTTTTGTCAAGAGCGCATTGATATATTAATATAAATCATCCATGCATTTCAGAAAAAATTTGATTCATCAAAGCCAGCTACTCACTAATCGGTGCCACTCGTTAATGCGATTCATTAATTCACATTCATTAACGCATTGGAGCACAATTTAGCGAATTAGACCATATTTCGTCCACAAAGTGCATCCATTTTATCTAATTCTTCCGCATGAATGCCAATGTTCGTTTAAATCTCAGCTCGGATTCCTAGTAAGATTATATGCTATCTCTCACTGCGGAAAATGCATGCCGTGTAATAATTGTCAATAACTGTAAAAAAAGCAAAAGAAGATGGTGGGTACACTCTGTGTATAGAATGAGATCTAGGCTAGTACTTAAGCGAAGTTTTATTTTTAATTATTTTCCTTTACATCGTAAATCTTTTTAATGCCCATATCGGCGACTATTGTTTGAAATGCATCGTGAACCTTATTTTGGTTTTACTTTCTTTGTAATATTGTAACAGTGAAAAAATCTCCTTTGGCGATTTTTGCAGATCTTTACGTTTTAGCGTCCCTAGACCCCGAAAAATATGTTCCCCAATTTTTAATTGTTCCATCTGTCTGTCTGTACGCAGCATAGCTTAACAAGAACTTTTCTGATTGACTTCAAATTGTGAGCAAATTCGAGAGTCATATAGGGATGGAATGGTAAAATTTTGAGAAAAAGCGAATATGGCGTTATAAAAAGGCGGCCTCATAAAATGTTAAAAACATATTATTTAAAAATTACTTATCTAATGGGCCTCAAATTTTGCATTAATATCCAGTGTTATATAAAGATAAATTCATAACATTTTGGTGTGAACTCAATATAGAATAAAATGGCCGCCTAAAGAAATTTTTAAATTTTCAGTACCTACCAAAAATCTACTTATCAATAGAATTTTTCAGAGTATATACAGTTTTTACTATGTTTAAGATGGCACCAAACTCGTTATTTATTTTACAGTTAAAACTACTCAAAATAATACAGTTATAACTACTCAAAATAGTACAGTTATTTCAAACACAATAGAATATCGTCTCGATTGTGTAAAGGCCAACTTTTGTCAAGGTTTTACACTTTTGTATGTGTGTAGTTTGGTTAAAAATTAGGAATAAGTATGCGTACCTTCCTTTTTTCGGTATCAACTGACCGTTCAGTTGAGGGTTTACTCAAGGTGGCGGACTTGGTCACGAATATCTTACAAAGTTACATCGAGAGGAGGCACGTTTAGAATTTTTTAAAACAAATCTTGTAACCCTATTTACGTAATATATTATTCTTTTTTGACGCTATTTTTCACTTCATTATGTTTATATGATTTTGTCTACAGGAAATGTATTTGTAATATACAAAAACTAAAACCTTGTTTCTATGGACAACATAATAAATGACATAATTTGTTATAAAAGTTATAAATATAAATAATTTTCATAATAATAATAATATAAAAATAAATTAAAAACAAATAAAAAAGATCGGTAAATTCGCTTTTAATCACAGTTTCCGTCACACAGATAACCTAGTTTATATATGTATATAGTAATTTTGGTAATAACGTTGTACGAATTCTATAAACTGTAATCTAATTTGTTTAAGATATTACATACCATACAACTATATTAATAAAAACTGTTATTTCTGCATAGTAGACTTCTGTACGAGGACTACGAGGCAAGTTGTGGGTAAAGGCAAATTTACCGACTTTTTATTTGTTTTTAAACTAATTTTCTAATATTATTTTTAATAATATTCTTTTTTATAACTCTATTTAAACAATCCATAAACAGTATCTCATTTTTTTATTATTTTCCTTCATAAAGCGAAGGTTTTATTCCAGGAAATTGCCACATGATTCACCATAGAATTTTACCAGTTTATCCCTGTTTGATAATTAATTCTTGTGCAAAATTTTAAGTAAACTGGACAAGTTGTCAAGTTGTTTTGTTGCTGATCATGACATAAATTGTAAAGTAACAAACTGGAAATGCCCGCAGATTGAAAAAGTTAAATCATTAAAATATCTAGGCATAATTATGGATCAATTTTATTCTTGAGATGAACAGACCGTATTGCAGAAACTGCTAAAAAAATTCGAAATATGTATCACAAATTTAATCAGATAAAAACTATATTTAATAAGATGCTACTATTAACGATTTATTTATCCTTGGTCGAATCGGTATTGCGCTATTGTATTGTGGTATGGGAAGGCTGTCATGACAATGCTCTTTCTATTCTCAAAGCCAAAATAAAATTATTAAGATAATGTTTAATGAAGATAAACTGTATTCTACGAAATTAGTCTACAAAGAAACTGAAATACTTAATATTCGGAGCTTATTTATTTTCCAAAAATTAATCATACGTGCCATAACATTAATATCAAATATAGAAGTAGATCAGTCACCAGTGAAGACGCTAAAACTTAAGAAAGAAATATCTGCTACTTCGCACCCAAATTGTATAATATTTTTCTTCTTGAAATAAATTTAAAAATGTGATATATTCATACAAATTATAACGACTTTTGCTCTGTTATGTTGCAATGATGTTGATTACTTCGTCTAATTTTTCTCCCGGCCTGTATTTGTTTTTTCTATTCTTTTTATCTTCGTGGTTTCTCGTCTCCTCCAATACGGCTTGGATTACGATTGTTTATATAATAATATATACGCATTGCACCAATAATTATATAACCTAGTGAACACTTATATATTTGTAGTATAATGCTAATATTAAAAGTACCTATTGAGGTTCATAAACACAGAGTGCCAACCCTAAATAAGAGGCCTTATCAATTTTGTTTAAAACTTAAACTAGGATTTATAGTGAACATTTTCGATACGTTAAATAAAAGTATAAAGTATAATGTAATAATATCCGATGTAACAAAATGTTTAATAATAAAATGTTTAATGTTTAAAAATTAATTTTTATGACGTTAAAACGTTTAACTTGGGACCCTACTTTACCCCAGTAACTATAGATAAGTGTTAAATACAAAAACTTTTTGGTAAAGAATATTTACTAGGTGATTCGTTTTTCCGAGGCGGGCACCAACTTTCTTATTTTAAATTAAAAACCCTATATATTTTTCAATTTTTAAACTCTACGAAAAAGTGGCTACTTTGAGCTAATCGGCTTTACTACAAGCAAGATGGTGTCAAAATCGAAATTTCCTATTAAACCGAAAGTTGATAGATATCAAGTGACAGATTTTTCAAAACTGAGGTAGCAGGGTGCAAAACTAAGTAAAGTCCTTTTTCTACAGCCTCTCATGGCAATAAAAGTGGCACTTTACAACTTCTTAAAAATAAAATTATATATAATGAGCGATATGAGAATTTTTCTCACAAGAATTTATTTCGGTTTACCGGTTTCGGGTCCTTGGTATTTGCGCCCCTTCTTCAGAACTACTACAAGAATTAACTGAAAATTAAATCTACCAAACCTAACCACACTCGTCAATCCTATTTCTAAGAAAACAAAAAATAATACTTACAATTATCTCAGTCAGAAGTTGCACATTAAAATATATAACAATACTTATTCATAAAAAAATTGGAAAAAATCAGAAGCAATGTCAAACGTAAATTAATACACCAAAAGACAAACAAATAAAAAACAATCAACAATCAAAACATATTTTAAGCAATATACACATTTTTATTTGTTAATAACTTTTGGGAGCAATGATGTCCTCTATCGAGTAAACAAGAAAATATAAATAGTTATCTTTTAAAACATTGATAGTATGCTATTTTTATATTACAGTTCTTTCTTACGGTGTTCCAAAATTATAAATGATTCTGGGCAAATGCTAGTAAAATTATTTACCTATTAAAAAATTCCTCCTAAATACGACAAAAATACAAGCTTATATAAAATAAATATGATATTCTGGACCAACATTTTTTAGAAGAACAAAGAGAAAAGGAAATTTCCATCAAAGTTTTGTTTTTTTTTTCTTGTCGATATCAAAAGAACGATTTGTTTCCAAGATATGTTTTGCAAAAAGGAATTCGTCGGAATTATTTCTTATATGCCTTAAGTGTTCGTTCTTTTTGGTTTTAAAATTTCTGTAAGTTCTACTCACATATGTTGCCTGGCAGTCGCAAACAATTTTATAAATACCAGATTTTAGTAAAATACCGGTTTTATCATTATTATTTATTACAGCGTTACCTATGGTATTTTTAGTTTTAAAGGCTACTGTAATATTACGGTTGTTAAAAAAGTTTTGAATACGGTATGCTACAGGAATATCGAATGTAATAGGAAAGTGTTTATTTAGTGAATCTGTAGGTCTTCTTTCTTCTTCTATGTCTTTCTTTGCAAAATTTTATCAACAAGTGAATGGTAATGATGAGCTGTGGCTATTTGTTTGATAACATTTATCTCGTTAAACGATTTTTCGTCAAGGGGAATTTCTAAAGCTCTCTCAACCGCTCTATGAGCCTTTTTTCTATAAATGTTAAAAAAGTGTTTGGTGTTTATATCTGTTATACTCAAATCCAAAAAAATTAAGGTTTTCTTTTCTATGGTAAATTTAATTTTGTCGTGAATCAAATTAATTTTATGAATAAATTGATTTAGTTCATCAAGTCTCCCTCTCCATAGACAAATTATATCATCTACGTATCTTGCGTAATATACAATGTGTTTAGAATATGTTGTGTCATTTAAAATGTGAAGTGTTTTAAAATTATCCATAAATCGATCTGCCAGGGAGGGGGAGAGTAGAGGTCCCATTACTAATCCCTCCTCCTGACATTAAATTTCTAAAATTAAAAAAGTTTTGTTGTAAACAACGCGACACAAGTTAAAAACTACTAGTGTTTCTTGGTCAGATAAATTGCCCGAGACCGGTAAACCGAAATAAATTCTAGTGAGAAAGAATTATTTCGTCTTCACATATCGCTTATTATATATATGAATATGGGCGAACCATTGGAAAACAAAATTATATATATTATGTAAACTGGCGCCCCGCTCAAAAAAACGATTCATTCTATAGATATAGGAATACAAAAAAAAAATTATTTTCTATTACGTGAATTTCCAATTTAACATTTTTCTCTATCTTTATAGATAAGATAGTGACCGAAGATGAACGATGTTCTTCAGTTTCTAGATTGTTTTAATAAATTTAAAATTATAAAATGTATACAAAAATGTAAATATTTTAGTATATTATTATTACACTTGTTAAACATAAAAATTCCTCTCCATTTAAAAATTTAAGCATTATATTTGTTTGACAAATAAAGCAGTATATCCCAGTCGTGACAATTCTTAATTCATTCATTACGGGGTTAGTAAATAAAAATAAGCTATTCATAAATAATGACAAAATTCCGATTTTTTACATTTTAAAGTGCCTAAACTTCTAAAAATTGTTTTCAATCTTTTTTCTTTCTAAATTTTAAATACCAAATAAATACCTTTTAGACAACAGAGTGAGAATAATTTTTATACTTAAGACTATACATCGTCTTTCATTTGTAAAAGGACTGCTACTTTCTACATCAAGAGAAGAAATTATAAACAAATAATTGTAGCGTTTATCAAGAAAACTGTAGATTATTAAATGTATCAGGGGTATCAAAAAGAAACTTTAAAAAGATATTAATATTTGGTGGAGTAGTAGTTGACTTTTAAATTTCCCTAAGAACATTCGAGTAGTTCCGTTAAAAAGTATGTATCATTATTTTTCGTGCTCTTTTGAGACCACCCTACATACAGATAAGTTAATAAGCTAAAAAATGTATGTTCATCATTTATCGTACAGGGTTTCTATTTGGATTTTAAAAGAAACAGAAAACAAAAGTTTTAAGTTTTTATCTGAGACGCCAAGAAAAAATGACCATAAAATATTATTTTAAATGGAATACCTTGTATGACATAGTTTCTTTAAACGGATCCTTTCTTTTTGCTGAATATAAATATTTCTATCTCTAAAAACAACTAATAAAATTGACAAAAACCCTACCATAAGAGGCAATTGTTAGAAGCAGACAAATCAAAGTTCTAACACACACATTTGAAGCCGATAAAAATATACTGCCTCCTATGCAGGGTTTTTCTCAATTTTCTTGTTTATCTTCAAAGATAAAGCTTGTCAAACCTAGCAAATTTATAATCAGCAGAAAAAGACGGATTTAATGAAACAATAATATACAGAGCGTTCCATTGAAAATATTTTTTTAGCAAATCCTGTGGTTTAAAAAACTATAAAATTTTAAAATGTAGTTAGAAAAATAGGTATTTTATATTTAATATTCATATTAAAGATCATTTAGAGGCGCAAAACCAATATTTAAATTTAAAGTTATCAAAAAATATAAGAAAGATATCATTTTCTAAAAAAATACCTATGGCTAATCGTAAATTCAATTTTTGCAAAGCAAAGTTTCAATAAAGCAAGTCCCAAGAATTTTGTTGATGCGATAATAACCTTTGACAGAAGTGGAAAGAGATATGTAACTATATCTATAAGCTGAAGGTTTCTCTTACTAAAAGTCGAGACGAGAAAAGAATCTCGTCTCGTCTCGAGATTGAATGATGCCGAGACGAGACGAGATTAGGTCAAGACAAGACGAGACGAGAATACAAATTTTGTCTCGTCTCGCGGCATCAATATTCGCTCTAATGACTTCAGACCAAAATTTTACCAGTTTATCCCTGTGTCACAATTGATTTATGCCCAAAATTTGAGATTATTTCGATAAGCAGTTTCTTAATAGTGATTTTTTTAACATTTTGTGAGGCCGCCATTTTGTTCTGTCACAATGGATTTAAACTAAAATATAACCATTCAATTCCCATGTGACCTTTTGTTTTTTGTTCAAAATTTGAAGTATTTGGGATAAGCAGTTTTAAAGCTATGCTGCATTCAAACATATCGAGGAAACGAAGGAAACGGGAGAACATGTTTTGTTTAGGGTCTAGCGACTCTAAAAGGTAAAAAAATTGCAAAAATCTCGAAGGGTGTTTTTTCAGAATCACAATACTTCCCTCGTAAAACAAAATAATGTAAATTAAGGTTTACGGGATTTGTATAAAGTTATTACCAAATAATTATATGCGTATATAAACTATGTTGTTACACTGTGTACGAAGTGGAAGTCTATACGAAGCAACTTTTGGGTAAAGGCGAATAACCAGGAATGATTTTTTATTTTATGGTCCAAAATCCACTTCACCCTACGCAGTGTTTAAATCTAAACTGACATAAAAAATAAAATATTTAATGGGTATGCACGCTTCGTCGATGCGTGCATACTTTTATGATTCGCCCAAAAACCGGAATCGCCACACAACGAATCGCACGAACGAATCATTCCTTCCACGCTATGCAGATATTTGCAAATCGTTGCATCAAATCGACACACCGCCGAATAGTGAGTAGCGGGCTTTAGGCAGTGCGTTGGTTCTGCGAAAATGACTTGATCGCGTTTTTGCATTTCGCGCCATTCGTGAACAACTTGCCATTTCCACCGCAATCCGGATCGATGATTCCGTCGAGCTTTCCACGGATTTTCCAAGCGCAGGCCTTATTCGCTCCATTCCATTGGACCGCATTGATGTCACATTTGCTTCTATATATAACGGCACTGATGACTCATACTGACTACAGTGTTTCCCTAAACGTCATCCCCCGGTGTTCTACAGTGTACATCACAATTGTATATTTACGCAAAATAATTTTATTATGTAGTTGAAAAGTGAAGTTTTGCTGCGTCCATCTATTGTTCTGGGTAAGTTTTTTACAATATACGTTTGATTTGCCGGGAAACTGTGCGTAATATAAAGTATTTTAGGACGAATTTGGCGCCAAAACTTTGTGGACAATATATTAAGTTTGACTTGTTAAAATTTTATGCCTGTTTTTGATATCATAATATGTGTGAGGTATTGCATCTATGCCAGTCCTTTTAGTTCCTTAAGCTATTATATAAAATAAATTAATAGTGTACGGTTTCATTGCTCGTTACATAAATATTTTAATTGGCTTAAGAATGAAGTGGAGATAAAATTGTCTGTTTTTCATTTTCCATTGTTATTTAAAAAAATTTTAATTGCCAATTAGAAGACTGCGACATGCTTTTATTTAAGACTATACTGTTGTGATTTTTGAATTAACAAAACTGGACGTTTGAAACAATTTTAATATCTATCCAGAAATGCTTTTAATTCAGTGCCTTAAAATTAGTTTGCTAGAAAACATCTAGATAATAAAAATAAGCACTACATTCACACAATACTGTTAAAAACTTAAGTTTAAAGAATATATGTGTAATTAGGAAGCTATTCTTAGTTTCGCTTGTTGAATACAGCAGAGACATAATTTACTTTGTTCTCCACAATTTTGGAAAAAGAAAATCGTTGTTCCTTTCTATTCCGTCAATAACTACATAGATAATGGATGTAGTCCATAAGGATTTAAATAGATGTTTGAATGACCACATGCAGCACAAAAAAAATAATTTAACTGTTTTAGATTACAATACGTTTGTGGACAATTGACTTTAGTTCTCTTAAAAACATTGCTTTTGATGAAGTTTTTTTTTAATAGTCATTGTTTCTTCCACAATACGATACAAAAATAGCGGTGAAGCATGCATTAAGCACTGACTTTCAGGCAACTCTTTGATTTTTTAATACTAGGTTGATTTTATTTTCATTCTGATGGCATATTCTGTTTGTTTATTGATGTATATCAATTCTGGCATATATGCACTATCGATAAAGACAAAGTTTTTGTTTTTGAGTGAACGGAGAGACTTTATATTTCGCGCAATTTTTTTTTAATTAAAATAACTTCGACTTTCACCATCTTTAGTGTTAACTGCAATAAAGAAAATTTTAAAAAGTGTTTACACTTGCAAATATAATGAAACAAAAGAGTTTATATAACTTTTATGATATCAGCATTAATCCTTGGTACTACTTATAAGTAAGTAGAACGAAAAACGAACCCTTTATTATAAAGATGGTGGAAATGCCAGTAAGAAGAAAGGTTAAATTCAACGGTATACATATACGTCATCAAATACAGTTGAAAATGGACACACTAGTTAAAATGTTACATTGAACAAGTAACAGATAACGAAAACTAATGAATAACAGATAAAAAACTTTTCTGTAAAAGACAGCTAAATACTATGAAGACATTATAGAACTGAATACTTTTTGAAATTTTTAAATTTAAAACAAATATCAGTCATCTGGTTTACCAAACAGATTTGATTTCGTTGTCATATTGGTATGCTTCAATCAATCCTTCAATAAACATATTCCGTTTTTTATTAAATTTAATAGCTGAATTTGCAAAATCTTACTTCACTTTGCCACTTAAGAAATTTCAATATTAAAAACTTTTAGTTCTATTTACTTTCTCATCTCAAACTCTACATCAGTTTGGCAATCCAGTCATCGGGATTTCTGTTCTGGATCTAAAACTTCTATAAGTACTCTATTCAATAATGTCTCAGACAGCTGCCTTTTATATAAAAGTTTTTAAAATGTAAATTTGCGTCCGTCAGCGTCTGTTTTGTGTTATTTGTTTAACCTAAAATTTTAACAGATTAATTTTTGAGCATGTGTCCATTTTTGAAAAATATGTGATGAGTAATTTTCTATACGTTATACAGACATTTTTGTTTTACTAAGAAGGGAAGTAACCATTAAGAATTAAAAATAAGTATAAAAAGTTTTAAAAAAATTCAACAACCAGTCTCAAAATGTACATGTTTGTAGTACATGTAAAGTTTATTCCTAGATTATTGCAAAAGTTATTTTTGGAGATTGTTGACTTGTATGCAATATTATAAAAGATTTTTTTATTAAAAATGAATTTTTTTATATATAAGTCATTTACTTATTTACATTTAAGTAACTTAGGTATTGTACAATATGAAATCAGTGAAAAAGTCCATTTCCCAGAAAATATTTTTAGGAATAAAACGAAATTAGTAAATAAATGTACAAAAATCCACTTTTGGGAGCAATTTAACAGTGTATTAAAGTTTTATGATCTCATGTATGTGTTAAAAATAAAAGTCATATCTAAACTCGTTATATCAAAATTTTTCTAAATGTTTCTGTTCTAACTGATTAATTCTAGATTTTTTCTAAGATAAGTTTGCTAATCAAAATAATTTGATCAGAGTAAAGCAAAATTGTTCAAACTTAAACTCCGTTTATCCTAACTGTATTAGATAGTGATACAAATAATTCTGCCTGTATAACATCTATAATATCAGCTGTCAAAGAGTAAATGCGCTTTTGATTCACAGATAATCTTCAGTGCTACCCAGGGCCGGATTTACCTGAGCCGAGGGCCTAGGCGCTATATAACTTGAGCCCTTTCGACAGTAATTGTTAAGAGATGTAATACATTTTAGATGTTTCCTTGTGGGGGGGGGGTAAAAGTCAAACACATTAACATATTACACTAATAATATTACAATCCAAGCAAATACATTTTCGGTATACATATCATTCAAATTATTATTAAAAAATAAACATTTTCTTTGCTTTACTGTAACAAAATCACCAACTAGTTCATTGTAATCTATGCTTTCAAAAATTTTCGATTCGATAAATAATATCGAGAGATCGAGGTTTTTCTGTTGCATACAGCTTCTAGCATGAGATTCGACTGCATGATTTCTATGCCCATCGGTTTTTTTAATCAAGATGTGATTTTTAGAGATAATTACTAATAAAGGAATACGTTCCTGCAGGGTTGCCTATCAAAAATGGCCGCAAACACTTTTTCTGAAGCACAGGTTGATTTGTGAAAAAAGCCTAAACGTATTTCGTCGAATATTTCACTACTGTTTTTCGAGTCACAGTTTGAATTTGAAAGTTTTATAATTTTTTTCACTCTACAACAACTCCGACGTTTCGTGTGTGAGCCACCACCATTCACTAATTTTTTAAATAAGGACCTGGATTTTTAATATACACTTTTATAACTATTTTCTATCACCTTTCTAATGTTGTATTAATCTAATACCTTTAACGATGTCGCGACCCCGTAAGTACAGCACTGGTTTCACAATTTAAAACTCTTAAACACGCTTTATTGCATTTTATTTAGTATTTTAAATATAAATCAAGATGATATAATTAACAATTAGATACTAATATGGGAACAAACAACGTTTTACCTCAAAGAATCACAACAATCCAAGACTTGTAAGAAATTCTTCCAGTTTAGAAAATTCCTTTGTATCTACACATTTTGCAATTTGTTTTGATTCATTGTGCTAAAATTTTGTTTGTTCTCGTATTTAATTGTTAATTAATTAATTTCCACTTATGTTCTAAATACCAAATAAAATGAAATAAAATGTATCTATATAAGGACTTTAAATTAAGGAACCACGGCATGATTGCATTTTACAGGATCAAAAAGGGTTACAAAATGATTCTGAAAACGAAAATAAAAATCCAGGTCCGTATTAAAAAAAAATTAAGTTGATGATGGTGGCTCAAACACGTAACGTCGGAAGTGAAATTCGAATGCACCTTATTGTAGACCGAAAAAAAATGTACAACTTTTGAATTTAAATTGTGTCTCGAAAATCAATAGTTTTTTAAATATTCAACCAGATATATTTAGTCGGGTTTCACAAATCAGCCTAGGTATCAGAAAAGTACTTACGGCCATATTTTGATAGGCATTCCAGAAACGTATTCCTCTATTAATAATTATCTCTAAAACTTACATTTTGATTAAATAACAGATGAGCGTAGAAATCATGCAGTTGGATCTTAGACTATTCGTAAGTAATTCTTTATCTGTTCTATAACTTAAAAGAAGGTTCTATATTTTTAATATATTTTCAACATTCGGAAAACTTGATCTCAGACGATTATTAATTAAATTAATACATATTGGCTGGATCTGAAATATTTTCTCTTTCACAAAGTTTAAGAAACGTAAAATTTCATCAGAAAAGTGCTCAATATGAATGTCATCTCTATACCTACATTCTTTTAATTTCGCTAATACATTCTTTACAATCTTGTTCTGATAAATAAAAAAAAACTGCGTAATCTCGGCGTTTTAACGATTTAATGCAATTTCATTTTTGCTTTAATTAAGAATGTTAAATTTTGTTAATATAAGGAAGAACGACAAAAATAGTATCTTTTTAGGATTTCTTTATGCAAACGATACCACGCCACTTTTATGATACGCTACGCCAAAATGTTTTCGTTTGACTTCTCAATATCTTCCAATAAAATTTTATTGAACTTTATCTATAGTGATACTATAAAAACAGTATATCCATTCTTAGCATGAGGCCCCCAAAGAAATTGAGGCCTTAGGCTAGCGCCTATTTTGTCTATTAGCAAATCCGGCCCTGGTGCTACCTACAATCCTACAACTGAGTACATAAAAAATTTAATTTAAAGATTGTGGAAAATGCAGCACTGGTTTCACAATTTAAAAAAGCCGTAAAGAAAGAAGGTTAGGTCAGTAAAATACAGGCAAGAAAAGACACATAGTCAAGTTAATCAGTACAAATTAAAACATACGCTTACGAGCGCCAAAATCACATTAAAAAATTATTCTTCAGTTGCTTCTTAGTTGCTTTAACTCTCTTTTATAAGGGCATGGTGGAACAGATAGAGAGAAAATATGCTGAAGTTTTAAAAAAGTGTAAAACGACAATCAACGGGGTTGATAACGTGACATGGGATTAGAAATATATAGAAGAACTTGAAGTCTTTACTATTAAAATCCCTTTTATGCAATAGGAAAGTAAAGGAAATTTAAGTAAAATCAAATAGTGAGTTTAATAAAAACAAAACTTAAATAGGAAGTATATTACTTACCAAATAATTAGTTATAACATATGAAAACAAATCTAATTGGAAACCTCGGTATGACATAATGATGGAAGAATAATCCTGCTTTGAATCGTGAAAATAGATTTGGCAACATTGATAATCTTCAACTACTTGTCTCAAAGTAGGATTGTTCTTTTATAAAGACGTCACACCGGGGTTTTCATTTTGATTTGTTTTTATATGTAAAACTAATACTTAAGAAAACAAAAGTATTTTGTATATGAGTTACGTTTTTAAAAAATTCAACAGTTGTTTTTGCAATATGAAAGCCCTTAAGTGTTCTATTCATTTCTAATCCAATTCATATTAGCTACTCTGTTGACTATCGTTTCACTCTTTTTTTAAATTTCAACAAGTATGCTGTGCCTTCATCAAAGACAGCTTTTTTTGCAGAATTAATTTTTTAAAATGTCAGAATTTGTAGTTGTTTTTTGATATATGTAAAAAATTAATTTCTTTTGATTAACCTGACCATGCGTCGCCGTCGTTTCTTGTATGTACTTTACTGGCGAGTAAGTATTAACTATTTTATTTAATTAATCTAACGGTTCATTCGGTTTTCTTACCCTTTCCACTATCTTTAAATTAAAAGATTAATTTTTTGATGAATTTATTTCTAGGCAGCATTGAAAATGACTTGTTGCACTTTGCTATGACCTTTTGCTGATTGCAAATTTCATTGCCTTGTTTTAGATAAGACAAATGTGCTTAGTATGACCTTTTTCTCATAGTGGTAATAAACTAGCCCCAAGTAATAATATACATAACCTAAAAATGCTGGTTTAAGTGTCAACATTGATAATAGTGATATTAAATAACTCTTGTGTTTTGTTTGAAAGTAGTACAAAATGTACGTTCAATAAATTCGTTCGATCGGCCTTGAATTTTTTTGTTTTTAATTTTCAAAACGTTTCCAATGGTAACTATCACTAATCGTTTTTAAATGTAAACTAAATATTAATTCTAAAGCTACGGGCTTATAAACAAGTCATGTGTGGTCATGCGTCTCCGCCCCCTGGTTCCATGGACCTGGAAGTCTAAGGAAATTATTTTGAGAAGCGGCTTCCATATGTTTTGAATATCTACGCTAGGCTTATTGAAAATACTTGTATTCTTTTCTATGAAAGCTGCTTCTATGGACTTTCGTTTTCGCCAGGTTTTGTTCGCTATACCCAGTTTTGATGATTAAAATACTCTTTGATTCTTATGCTAAGAGAACGTTTTGTCTCTTCAGTACCATTTATCAGAGTCACATTCGATTTGGCAAATGCATTCCTTTTTCTTTTCGATGTCCTTTAGCTTAGTTTTCGTGACAAGGCTCCTTAATATATTTTCCAATTTAAATGCGGTTTTGCTATGAATGAAATTCCTGGCTATTCCAATCTTTTCAGATGTTCCTTTAATATAAGAAATCGCGAGGAACGGTAATGTTTATTTTGGATCGGAATGTGTCATAGTGAGGTGATTATGTAGTAACTTGATATTATATTACTTAATTATTAACCTTTCAGAGTAAACAAAAAACTGACTGACGTTTTGAAATCAAACGGATTTTGCATTGAAGATATTAGGCATTTGATTAGTTATTATAACAATCCCAGAACCCAACCAGTATTTGATACTCAGCAGTTTTATGTTTTATCCAGGGTACCACAGATAAAATTGCAAGAATTCTGCGGAGATCTAATAATCGCGCAATCTTTAATGCACAAAAAAGATTGAGCAATGCTTAAAGTCAAAAAGATATCATTCTTTGGCAATCACAAGGAGTTTATAAAATTCCTTGTTCCTGCGGTAAAGTGTTTATAGGTGAAACTGGGTAGTCTGTGTCTACTAAAATTACGGAACATCAAAGGTGTATAAGTAAAAAATCGTAAATTTCCTTTACCCGGAACTTCCCTCATTATTAATCTTTCCTTCATCACTTCATTTAGTAACACATATATACTGTCTTTAAAAACCTTTTTATTCGTCGCCATTTTGTTACATCATATTGGATTCCTACTAATATTTTACCAGTTTCTATCTATGACATATTTGATATTTGGGCATAACTTAAAATAAATTCAATAATTAGTTTTTACATTAACACACACCGCTATTTTCTTACGTTATGTTGAATTCGTACCAGTTTATCCTTATATCACATTTAATTTTTCGGCAAGTCAGTTGAATAAGATTTTTATACCTTTTTAAAAAATTTATTTGGCCGCAGTTTTGTTCCACTAGCTTGACTTCGTACCACAACTTCACCAGTTTATCTCCATATCACACTTAATGCTTGCACAAAACTTGAAATTAATCTATTAAGTAGTGTTTTCAGACTGATTTTTTTAAATATTTTATATATTTTTTTGTTTTGATATCTTATATTCACACCAAAATGTTACCAGTTCATTTTTATATAACACTTGATTTTTGTGAGGTAAATTGTATAATTAGTTTTTTCAGTAATAATTTTTTTAACGTTTCACTAGACCGCCATTTTGTTTTGCTATATTGACTATTTACCAAAATGTTACCAGTTCATCCACATATGACCCTTAATTGTTGACCAAAACTTGAAGCAGTGGCGTATTTAGAATTCCTTTCTAGGGGAGGGGGAAGACAACTACATAATTTGGCGACCAAAAAAAAAGTTCTTGGTTTCTGTTTACGTACGTAACACCAACAAAATCAGCGACGACCAAAAAAAAGAATTGTTACTTATTACTTATAATCGTGGTAAGGTACTATAAAATACTTTTTAGTAATATTTTGCTTGGGGTAGTACTCTGAGGGCATTTGTCCCCTATAAATACGGCAGTGATTTGAAGACACTCTGATAAGTAGTTTTTAAGCTATGCTGTGAACTGACAAATCGACAGACGAACCGACGGAATTAGCAAAAAATAAGACGCTAAAACATGAAGATATGTAAAACCTGAGAAAATTACTTCATTGATTAGATACATATGTATATGTACTTCTTAATTTATTGGAATCGGGGATCTTATATTGATTTTTTCACGATTACGAATTTTATATTTATCTGCCATTTTGTTCGGCCATCTTGAATTATGATCACAGTTTTACTAGTTCATCTGCATACCATAATTATTTATGGCACGCACAGAATTTGAAACCAGTTCATTAAGTAGTGTTTCATGCTGAATTTTTAAATATTTTACTAAGCCGACAGTTTAATTCGCCATCTTGGATTCGTACCAAAATTTCATAAGTTGATTCCTAAATAAAACTCGATTTTTGTGCAAAATTTGAGACAAATTGGATAAGATTTAGTCATATTATTTGTAACATTTCACTAAGCCGCCATTTTGATTTCCCGTATTGGATTTTTACCAAAATGTTACCAGGTCATCCCCATATGACCCTTAATTTTTGGCCAAAATTTGAAGTCAATCGGGTAAATAGTTTTTTAGCTATGCCGCGAACAGGCAGACCAACAGACTGACAGACCGAAAGACAGGCAGACCGACGTAATTGAGAAAACATGTTTTTCGGAATCTAGGGACCCTGAAACGTAAGGATATGAAAAAATCTCGGAGGGTGATTTTTCACGATTACAATACTTCCCTTTTACGGGGGAAGTAAAAACAAATTGTTCAGTTCGCTGCCGCTGAATACCAGCACTCAACAGAACACATGATTAATTGAAAAGATACCAAGGACCTTCCATTTATCCGGGGTTATTATAAACGGAAAATTAGAGAATCTGTTGATATTATCATGCACCCTGAAAATTTCAATAGAGACGCGGGCTACATGCTACATCATATGTGGAAACCAATCATCACGGTGAGCCACCGAGGTCGGCTATAAATACCTGAACTCTCTTCATCGCAGCTCATTCAATGTTTTGATATTATGCAGAGAAGATCCCTGCATATGCCTCGTGCAATCGCAGACGAAACATCGGAAATTAATTACAATTTGACTCAGTCTAAATTCAAGAACCATGATTTCTTAATTAATTACGTATCAGTTTATCAGACAGACGAGCAGCGATTAATACAAAATCTTAGTCGTTGGTTTGAGGGTTACTAGAATTAGTATTTAGTTTACATTTAAAAAAAATTGGAGATTACATTCAAAACCTTGTGATGTCGGAGAAATAAATACTATTCAAATTGTTGTTCGAACACTGTACATTATATATTAACTGATTAAAATTCAGTTCAACACAACCATACAGATTTGTAAAAAATATGTTTCAGAGTATTGTAATGGCTTATTGTTAAAAAAAAAGAAAATTTATCTATAGTGCAAAATGTCTCAATAAAGCAGTTTTAATTTTAATCTTGAATCGATTGTGACAATTTATTGTCTTAATATTAGAAGGTAAGATATAAGTGGGTGATTTTTTTATAAAGATTTGAGTTAAGTATTTTGTTGAGATGGATGTGACTTTTGGACTGTATTATTATTATTACCAAGTAATCACACAAATAGTAGCCTTACATATAAAAATAAATGTAAAAAATGTCATCTTTAAACAACTATTTCGCAATTGATATTCTGACATTTATGAACAATATTGAGGTATATGAAAGTTGAAATAAAGCTAGTACATACATTTATGACTTAAAATAGTTTAGCAATAAAAGTTTTGACACTTTTATTGCACTCGTTTTGGGAGAAAATACATTTTTCTATTTATAAGTTTACAACTTGAAAAAGGACAGTAATTTTAAATTTCTTTTGTAATGCTTTTATTTATAAACATGTAAGCAAACGCTGTTAGGCAAATTCAGGGAAAGAAACGGCGACAATGGGATCTAATGAATATTAAATGAGTGTGTACTTTTGCCACCGAGGAAAATGTCAGCATCATAATGTAATAGTCGTTTCAGCTGTCATGTAAGTTTTTATATTTAATATTGATTTTCTTTATAAATCTTTTGAAGTTAAAATTTTAATTTCTGCATTATCAAAAGCGAAACGAAAGTAAAAATTGCTTTTCATACATGGTACTTTCGTGTTTTTGATGTTTTATGTAAATATTGTAATATTACTCTTAATTAGTCTCGCCTGGGGCAAGACAACCGGCTAGTCTGCCTATGGGTCAAAACTGTTGTTAACCAGTCTGTCGTTTATCATGAATAATTACATGAAGCTAGATCAGGCCTGAAAATGATTTCGTCCTTTGGATAGGGGATTACCAGATTTGCAAAAAGTAGTGATGCCGCGAGACGAGATAAGATCTGTATTCTCGTCTTGTCCCGACCTAATCTCGTCCATTTAATCTCGACAATCGTGACGAGATGCGATTCTAGTCTCGTCTCGACTTTTAGTAAAAGAAACCATCACCTTGTAGATATAAATACATACGTCTTTCCATTTCTGTCAAAGGATATTATTACATTAATAAAATTCCTCGGATTTATTTTACGAAAACATTGCATTGTAAAAATTTACCAAATTTTGAATTGTTTCTAAAACATCGGTCTTTTTTAAAAAATTAAATATCTTTCTTATAATTATTATTGATTTTAAATTTAGATATTGGTTTTCTACCTTTTTATACATTTTAATTTTAATAATAAGCATAATAATATCATTCTTTAACTACTTTATGTACCGGCGTACGATAAATAATTATCACTTAATTATTGGCTCCAAAATGTTTCTGTGAGTAGGGTATCTCAAAAAAATATAAAGAACAAAAACAAATATATAAATGAAACTGCTTGATTCTTTTTTAATTATTTGTAAATTTAGAGCTGGTTAGAGTTGCGTTTAAAAATTACCATATACCTCTTTTGTCTAAATGAGATTCATTTTGTAATTAAAAAAAACCGCAATCACAAAGTGAAAAAAAATTCCTTAATGCATGAGTTACATGTAATATTTTGTCTTCGAATATGTTATTTTACAAATAAAAAAGAATAACTTGCGATAATTTGCGCATTATGATTTTAGCTATTTAATAATTTTAATTAATTTTCATATAAACAATGTTAACCCGATAAAACAAAACGCAAAAACTTCTAGCTAGCCACAATAGGTGAAAATAAACATATCCAATTTGACGTATGGATGCTTTAAAGCACTTGATTAAAAAAAGATCTAATCAAAAATCAAATCTAAAGATTTCAATAGCAGCAAGCGTAAATAATAACCCGCCTATGAACTAAATAGTATTTTTAATTTATTATGACCCCCTTAGGACATTTTATTTAATGATTTTATTTTTTCATACCTTCCATAAAAAGATATTTTATGCATGGAAATTAATGAAATATTATTTACATTATATATAGGGATTTAAGAAAAATATATAAATTTTGCTTTACTTCTCACACAACCCTGGGGGGGGGGTTGAAATCATAATTTAATCGAAGAACCTTTCAAAACAAAAATCTATATTCAATTGACTATTTATTTTTTTCACAACTTTCTAACTAACTAAAAACCTAATAACATGTAATAAAAACAAACTAATAATCGTTTAAGCTCTACCCTGCAAAAGGGCCATTTATTGTCTTATTATTATTATATTTGTCACGCAATCGAAGGTATCGGTACAAAAACAGATAAATTATTCTTGTGGCATCAGTACATACCTACCTTTTGGTATCAGCCTATACTGGTCATTGTTTTAAATAATGAAATTTATATTATTTAGCATAAAAATGCAGTTCCTATAACAAACACCACACTGTTACAATAGGTCGCCCCGGAAGAGTTCAAACTTGTAGCAAAAATAAATGTCAAAAAATTATTTTCAAATCATTGTCATAACAAAATACGATTATATTTAAGATTGAAATTGTATCTAGTGATAAATTACCTACTGTGACTATTCAAACTTATCAAACAAAGAATTAGAAGAATTGTCAAACAAAAGGCTAAAAGACATTTTCAAGGGACAGGTGCGATAGATTAGCAATTTGTAAACGCGCGCGGTACACTGATTCAGTGTGAGTGTTTATAGCTAAAATTTCGTCTTCACTGAACATATTAATTTAATCTATAACCGGGTAGGTTAATATACAAAGCCGAGAGGAGATTTTTCGAGTCTCGACCAAAAATTCGAGACGAGACTAAATTAGTCAAAATCGAGACGAGATGAAGTCTTAATTTTGTCTCGTCTCATCTGGTCTCGTGGCATGACTAGCAAAAAGCAAAAGCGGGAGACATATTGGCGGGTTATGGCTAGGGATGGGCGGTAATATATTTTATCTATTGATAGTCGATAGGTAACAAACTATCCGAAAAAAAAGTCCTCACCTTTATAAATATGTATGCCATTTAAAATCTATCGATATTACCGGATACCTGTCGGTACTTATCGGATAACATCGATAAAGTGTCCATTCCTAGTCGTAACACTTTATGAAGACAGCCACACGTACATTTTCGTCAAGGTATTTGGTTGTTAGGTGAACGCTATGTTATAAAATTGATTAGATTATAATTTTTGTTATTACTGTTTTATTTCTCCTAAAAAGCGGGCATTTTAGACCGTTTGCGGGGGAAGCGGCAAGTATGCATAAAAAGCGAAAGTATCCCGCCCAAACCGGAGGTTACCAACCCCACATTTCGCTGTCTATGGAACTTTTGTTAAACATTGCTTAATGTAAATCACTGTATTAACGGCTTCGATACGAGTTTGTCATGCACGGTGGTGTCCCATTTTCGTTATTTTTAAAGGTTACCTCCTTTGTTAGTAAAACTTACTTTACTTACTTGTATAATCTCTACGTAAGTGGATAAAGGCACGTCATAATTTAATAACGATGATAGAATGATATGCTGTATTTGGAAATACCGATCTATGGTCAAGCTCCCTTGGTACAACCTGCTTGACAAAAGTAAAGGATATTAATATATTTGGTTCAAACTCAATTGTCAATATTTTCTAAGCTGATCAATTTATCTAAAAATTAATTAACTTTCAATGGTCATTACACAAAGTTTTAAATTGTGACTGGTATTTACTATAAAGGAAGTAACAAAAAGTACTGAAAATTGTCTGTTTTTAAAATTTTAAGTTAAGGAATAAATCGGCTGTTTATAACTTGTTTTTAAATGTCCCATAAACTCTATTTTAAGTAAGGTTTACACCATTGGCGTACTTCAGTAAATAAAATATATCCAAACTTTTTAACTCAACCGCATTTGTATCATCTAGACAGATCCGATTATTTAATGTATTCTCTTCATGGCAATAGCACAGTAGGCTTCGTTTGAGAAGTGACAGCAACAAAACTCAAAAAAAAATGATCAAGTAGCCAAGTGTTTGCTTGGTAAGACTCATTTCCTTATTGTTACATTATGTCAATAATTAAATTAAGATTTCTTTTTAAAAATAGTCAGTAAAACTTTAATAAGAGCATCCCTGCAGAAATTGTAGTTCCTATGTTATATGCATTATGAATAAACATCACTGAACACCAGAAGAAGCAAATCATACCATCGCATTTTTGCTTGAAGGTGCGCGGCAGTATGATGTAGCAAATCGCTTTAGTGTTACACAAAGTGTGATTTCGCATTTAAAAAACCGATTCAATGATACTGGCACTGCTAGCGAACGACCAAGAGAAGGTAGATTAAGATCTACGAATGTAAGGAAAGACAGATTATTAGTCAGGGGAGCGCTAAGAGTGTGCCTACAAGATCCTGCACTCGGTTGAGTCGTGATCTTTTTGCCGCAAGTAGATACGAATTACGCCAAGAACTGTTTTAAGACTTTCGCGCGAAACAGGTGATGTTTATAGAAGAGTCGTTTTTGTCTCCGTAGTGACAGAATTCAGTTCAGGTATGGAGACCGCCAAGTTCAAGGGCGAATAACAGGTATGTGAAGTGTATCGATTCGAAGGAGGATCTGTTATGGTGTTGGGTGGAACTTTCCAGGGGTATCCAACAGAGATGATATGTGTGAACGTACAATAACGGGTGACATTTATGCAAGAGACATCGTAAACGATTTGATAATCTAGAATCCAATTTTAGGTTCTTGGATGACAATGCTCGTCCACATAGAGCTAGGGTAGTTCTAGAACTGCTGCAAATCGATGTACTCATTCATTTGTTCCTTGCCTCCACTTTCTTCTGATATTAATTGCGTTAAGTATGCGTGTGACATTCTTGGAAGAGCACTAAATAATCGGTAGCCACCTGTTCAAGACCTTAGGACTCTAAGAGAAGTTCTTCCAAAGTTATGGATTGCCTTGCACCAAGTGGAGATAGATAATTTGATTCTAAGTAGGCCCGGAACAGATCAAACTGTAATAAAGAAAACGGGCGGTGGTGGGGAATTACACGATATTAAATCATTTTGTAATCCTTAATTTTACTGTAATTTGAAAACTTTATTTTAATTTGGTTATTGTTATTAAAATTTTCTTATTTTAATGAACACGTTGTTTCATTTAACGTTACTTAAACTTTTCAGAGAAAGACGAATGGTCGAATTACGCTCACTTTAAATCACCATTAAGGCTGACATACGATTGATAAAAAAGGGCTTGAATTTTAATGGTGTTAATCTTATTTTAAATAGAGTTGACAAGACGTTTAAAAAGAAGTTAAAAATTATGCTTATTTAACATTCTTATATATGCCTCATCAGGCCGTATTACTTTTCTGTAAAAGTCAAGTCGTTGTCGCATTTTCCAGATTCCAGTTACAGAAATACATACGCCACTACGAGTCACCCGGATGGAAATTTTCCACCAATCTGAATTTAGATGGTTTATAATGTTGCTCTTTGAAACTCCCTCATTTTGTTCAATTTTCTACAGGCACTCTTCTACATCAATAAACGTCAAAACATTAACTACGTCGTCGTCGTTTTCTTTTTTGTATGTTTTGCTTCGCGGCTTAGTAAAGCATCCAGAATTAAGTATATTTCTTTTCAATCTAAGAAATGTAAAATTACCGAGTCGTCTGGTTTCTGGATAACTACATACCAACAGCTTTATGAAAATATATTTTTGGAAGCAAGAACGCTACATAGTAGATCGTGCAGAGCAAGTCATTATGTTATAATTTTCTTGATTAAAAAACGTTTGGTTTCTAGCCAAATTGAGTTTGAACAAAATATGTTAATATCCTTTACTTTTGTCGGACAGTTTATATCAAGACAGCTTGACCATAGATCGGTATTTCCAAATACAGCATCTCATTCTATCGTCGTTGTTAAAATATGACGTGCTTTTATCTACTTACGTAGAATAGGACAGTATTTTGAAAATATTTGTCTTTCAAAACGGAGAGGAACTAATGTTCCTGAAACGTGGTCGGGGAGATCACCAGATCTCTCGATTCTCGACAATATCTTTTGGAGTTATATTGAAAATAAGATATTTATAGGGTGAGGCATTAAACAGTAGATTATTTGATTAATACCACGCGAAGAACATTCGATGAATTAGGAAGACTAGTATTTATCTTCAACGTCTTACGAAAGATAAAATAATTATGTAGGACTTATCTAAGGCAAAATGGAAATCATTTGAACAATATCTTTTATTTTAGAATTAGGTAGAAGCAGTTTATTGTTTATTTTATTATTATGATTAGAATAAAAGTGTATAAATACAGTTGATATATGATGAATATCATTTATTAATCATTTTTAAGAACATTTCAATTTCGTTACGACACTTGCTTCCGTAGAATTAATAATACGTCCCAGCCAGTACAAAATTTCTCATAAAACTGAAATTATTCCACGATTTCAAAAGAAAAAGATAGACAGTGATACATTTTCAAAATGCTTAAATTAAAAATATATACATAATGTCCCATTTAAAGAAAACTCGTAAAAACATAACTTTAGTTCATATATAAAAAACGACAGCTCACATTAAAAAGCAGATGATTCTAAGTAAAAAACAAAATTGTATACGAGCCCGTTTATTTATTTCAAATAAGTTAAACGTTACCCGAAATACAAAATTGAAACAAAATGAATAGCAAAATACTTCAGCGCAATTTCAATATAAGATGTTACTCTAAAGTTGGGTGGCTTACACATCACTGTTCTAAAGCAATTTTTGTTTTTCTTTTCACTCACCATTATTCTGTTTATTTTATGGAAACTGCCATGTAAAATAATTTTCATTTTGAAATGTCTGACGCCGCATGTGAGTATTTGAAACCTTTGAAGCTGTTTTTTTGTGTCTAAGCTATATGTATTATAGTTTAGAGGTCCTTGAAACATTTTGATAATAAGAATTCTTTGTATTAGATGAACTGCTTTGTGATGGATTTTCCTACTTCTAGCTGTTTTTCGCTGCAATAAATGTGTACCTGGATTGTTTTCTTTAGACAATAACAAATCGTGTTCTTCAGATTTGTCTCAGTTAGAACGGTTCTCGATCCTTAATTGCATGTTGTTTAAACCATCATTCCGGTTTCTGTTTCTACTAAATGTTTTATAGTCTTCTCAACTGCGAACTTTTACACAAAAGAATTTGGTGCTTTTTTGATTGTCAACATGTTAATTTAGTTTAACACCAGACTAGTGCTGCTTTTGACTTTATAAATAAAGTATGTCCCAAAATTTTTGAATAAAAAATCCGTTCGAAAATGTTTTAAATCAAATTTACGTTGATTACAAGTGTTCACAAGTTTAATAATCAAAGAAGTATTTTCTAGTTAGTTGGACGGTTACCTAAGACATTTTGAGATTATATAGGGGCTAAAATATTTCATTGGCCACAATTTGTCGAATAACAAAATAGTGTAAGTATTTTGTTGTTCGATAAATCGTGTGTAGACCTGGCAAAAGGTGCAAGAGCTAAAATATTTAGTGTAGTGAATAAACCATGTTTTATGGAAATCGACAATTCAGAGATCAGATTGCTCAAAATATTTTAGTGTGGTTTGTCATTTATTTCCGTATCTAGTGTTTCCCATGCGTCCAGAGTGTCCCGTTTTTTGTTGCTTTTTTGGGTTACCGCTTTTATTAGGAAAGATATAGGTTTGTCGTTTTGGCGACATGGTGCAATTTTTTTGTGAAACTGTCGATGCCGTATGCAAAATTTTCATAGCTTTCATAGCGTTTCCGAGATACAGAGAAAAATTCAAAATGTCCCATTTTCGAATTCTCTTCGTATTTCGGGTATCGTTTAACTTAACTCTTATACAGTTTTGTTTTTTACTTAGAATCGTCTGCTTTTTAATGTGAGCTGTCGTTTTTTAGATATAAACTAAAGTTATGTTTTTACCTGTTTTCTTTAAATGGGACATTATGTATATATTTTTAATTTAAGCATTTTGAAAATGTATCATTGTCTATTTTTTCTTTTAAAATCGTCGAATAATTTCAATTTTATGAGAAATGTTGTACTGACTGGAACGTATTATTAATTCTACCGAAGCAAGTGTTGTAACGAAATTGAAATGTCCTTAAAAATGATTAATAAACGATATTTATTTCTAAACTGTATGTATACACTTTTATTCTAATCATAATAATAAAATAAACAATAAAGTGCTTCTACCTAATTCTAAAACTAAAGACTTTGTTCAAATGAATTTCATTTTGCCTTAGATAAGTCCTACATAATTTTCTTATTTTTCGTAAGACGTTGAAGGTAAATGCTAGCCTTCCGTGTAATTCATCGAATGTTCTTCCCGTGGTATTATTCAAATCATCTACTGTTTAATGCCTTACCCTATAGATATCTTAATTTCAGTATAACTCCAAAAGATATTGTCGAGAATCGGCAGATCTGGTGGTCTCCCCGGCCACGTTTCAGGAACATCAGTTCCTCTCCGTTTTGCAAGACAAATATTTTCGAAATACTGCCTTATTATTATTAAGTAGATAAAAGCACGTCGTATTTCAATAATGACGATAGAATGAGATGATGAAATACCTATCTATGGTAAAGCTCTCTTGATATAAACTGCCCGACAAAAGTAAAAGATATTAACATATTTTGTTCAAACTCACTTTAGCTCGAAACCAAACGTTTTTTAATCAAGAAAATTAGAACATAATAACTTGCTCTGCACGATCTACTGTGTAGCGTTCTGGATTCCTCAAATATATTTTTATAAAGCTGTTGGTCTGTAGATATACAGAAACCAGACAACTTAGTTATTTTACATTACTTAAATTCAAAAGAAATACACTTAATTCTGGATGCTTTACTAAGCCGCGAAGCAAAACTTACAAAAAAGAAAAAGACGTAGTTAATGTTTTGACGTTTATTGATGTAGAAGAGTTCCTGCAGAAAATTGAACAAAATGATGGAGTTTCAAAGAGCAACATTATAAACCATTTAAATTCAGATTGGTGGACAATTTACATCCAGGTGACTCGTAGTGGCGTATGAATTTCTGTAACTGGAATGTGGAAAATGCGACAACGACCCTGACTTATAGAAAAATAATATGGCCTGATGCGGCATATATAAGAATGTTAAATAAGCATAAATTTTAACTTCTTCCTAAATGTCTTGTCAACTGTATTTAAAATAAGGTTAACACCATTGGCGTACCCCAATGAATAAAAAAAAATTCAAGCCCTTTTTTATCAATCGTATGTCAGCCTTAATGGTGATTTAAAAAAAGCGTAATTCGACCATTTGCCTTTCTCTGAAAAGTTTAAGTAACGTTAAATGAAACAGTGTGTAAATATATATATATATATATATATATATATATATATATATATATATATATATATATATATATATATATATATATATATATATATATATATATATATATATATATATATATATATATATATATATATATATATATATATATATATATATATATATATATATATATATATATATATATATATATATATATATATATATATATATATATATATATATATATATATATATATATATATATATATATATATATATATATATATATATATATATATATATATATATATATATATATATATATATATATATATATATATATATATATATATATATATATATATATATATATATATATCAAAGGGTATCAATGATTTCTTCACTACTACCTGTAAGCCTCAAGTTGTTCAAATCAACTTCCTAAAAATCTGCTTAAAATATCCATTTGTGATAAATTTAAGAGCACATTATATTGCTTTTTAAATAAATTTGTCAAATCTAACTTTTACACAAAATAATTTAGTGCTTTTTTGATTGTCGACATGTTAATTTAGTTTAACACCAAACTAATGCTGCTTTTGACTTTATATATAAAGTATGTCCCATAATTTTTGAATAAAAATCTGCTTAAAATATCCATTTGTGATAAATTTAAGAGCACATTATATTGCTTTTTAAATAAATTTCTCAAATCTAAGTTTTACACAAAATAATTTAGTGCTTTTTTGATTGTCGACATGTTAATTTAGTTTAACACCAAACTAATACTGCTTTTGACTTTATAAATAAAGTATGTCCCATAATTTTTGAATAAAAAATCTGCTTAAAATATTCGTTTGTGATAAATTTAAGAGCACATTATATTGCTTTTTAAATAAAATTCTTAAATCTAACTGGGAGATTTTATAAAATTTTACAATAATATAAATACTTATTTAAGCTAAACACAAATGCTATAGAAATATATCGAGTTGATTATTGGCAGAACTTTTACGAAACGAAGGTTTTGGTGTCGGTCTCAGGATTGCATAAGTGAGCAAAATACGTTGAAAATTATTAAAAAGTCATTTTAAAGTAACCTATGTAGTCCTTGTTTTTCGGCAACCAGTGTCATTTTCTTGTTCGATTTTATTGAACGTTATTATTTTAACCTTAACTTAACTCATTTTTATATTCACATTTTAAATAAATATATTGTGATACATCGTATTAACATAGCTATACAGATTATTCAAGGGGTATCAATGCTTTCTTATCTACTACCTCGAAACCCAGCTTCCTTAAAAAATCTGTTAAAATCTCCAACTGACGAATTTTTATCTGAAGTCATAAATTTGATTGAGTGATTTTTTGCTTTGCTTGCTTATTTTAACATCCCTACCACTGGACGAGACCTACAGCTCAACGCGGGTTCCGAACCAAATTCCTCGGTCACTCTTGATCCCCGGCCACCACCCCACATTCGAGCTGTCAACTCTTGGGTTACTGTGTAGCCTTTGATGTTCGTTGTTTCATTTAATGTTACAGTCGGTAGTGACCTACCGACTGACAAGTGTGTATCTGCATCAACAACTCCTATCCACCCACATTTGGCGCCAATGGGGTGGCGCATGAAGTAGATACATTTTACACTTCTCGGTGTCGGATTTTTTACTACTAAAATTCGTGCACCCACCTAGGATGCGAACCCAGGCCTGCCAGGCCAACTCAGATATGAACCTAAAGCCTTACGCTCTCGGCCACCTTCTGGCAAGGGGACATTTTAGTGCTTAAAATACATTTACAATAATATAAGTATTTATTTAGGCTGAACATTTACAAATTCTATAGAAATATATCCAGTTGTTCGGCAACAGAACTTTAAGAAAACCAAACATTTGGTGCTGGTCTCAGGATTTATCAAAAAAAACAATGTTCTAATAATTTTATGGAAGCTGACAAGTGTTGTTTTGACCTTATTAAACTTTATTTTGACCTTATCTTAACTTATTTTTTATTTACATTTTTAATAAATGTATTATGATAAATCGTATTAACACCTATCAATCGTACTCAAAATGTATCAATGCTTTCTAGGCCTGAAATTGCCCAAGTCTACTTCCTTAAAAATCTATTCAGAATGTTCATCTGACAAATCATCTGAAATGAAAAATTTAAATCCATCTGTGATGTTTTACAAAATATTTTTTAAGAAACACTTACAATAAGATAAAAACGTATTTCAGTTATAAACGCAATAGAAATATATTCAGGAAATTAAGGTTTTCGTGTTTTAGGATTTTTTAATTAAAGATTGAATTATATATCTACAAGATCATTCAGCGTTCAAAAGTTTGTGGAGTGAACATGATAGTATGTTTTCATTCCACGTACACCAACGTCATAACAAGAAAATGATCCTTGTTTGGAACATGTTCTGCATCACAGCAGACACAATGATCCAGTTTAGTCAAACGACGATCGCGATTTTGCTCTTATTATTGCTCGTCAGGCCGCCATAGACTAGCGAGCCCCGTGTAGGGCAAAGGCACAAAATGGAATCACAAAAACAACTATGTATATATTGGTCGAACCTTGGCATAGGAAGATAATAAAATTTACAGAGATATTTGACATGTCAGTTATGATAATCACGGCTAAGTTTTGGTTTGTTTAAAGCAAATATTTCTCTGATATTTTTTATCGTTTCGATTTATGTTTATGCATTTTTCCGTTAAAGAGTCGTTTTCACGATTTGTATTTTGTACTTACGGGTTTAAGTGTATGTAAATTTTCATTGTGTTCGGAGAACTCTCTTGTGAGAAGAAAACTGTGATTTTCAGTTATTGAGTTATTGAAAAATCGAAAAAAATATAAACGTGGTTCAAGGCATCTGCCCAGGTAGTTTCTGTGAAGTGACCACCATCTCCGTTTTATAATGTAAGTGTTTGATTATAAATTTTTTTAAAACAAAAATCGAGGTTTTGCCATTAGTAATATCCTAGTGTCATATTTTACATATATGACAACGGCGTTGTGTTTTAACATTATGATGATTATTTATTGTGTTTTATTTGATTAATAGGTGTAAATTTGAATAAGTTCTTCCGAAGAAGTTATCGACTTTTGAAATTCTCATTTTCGTTACTGATTTAATCGATGTTTGAACTGTACTATTAAATTTTGTATACTCATTACCGAAATGGGTAGATTTGCATTTTTTTGGACGGTGTCCTGCGTTTTTCCGTTTCGAAAATGCTGTTAATTTTGAATATTTATCCATATCCAGATCTTTGTTTGCTTTGATGATCAAATTTAGCATTGAAAAAATTGACCATAGCGTAGAAGCTTTGCAGGTTTCAGATTTTTCGCCAAAATAGACTGAAAATTCTTCCTCTTTAAGAGATTTTACCTGTTTCTTTTCGCACCATTGTGTAAAAACTTTGTATTCTTTTTCATACCTATGGCGGGATTTTTCGAACAATACATGACTGCTTCAGCTTCTTCCAAAATACTTTCAGGAATTACATCTTTGTCTATGTCTTGCAAGTTGAGTGGCAAAACCGTCTTTTAGAATATATATATATATATATATATATATATATATATATATATATATTCAATTTTTTTTTAAACCAGAAATATATTAAATACTTCTTATATGCAAAATCAGAAACAATGGAGTTCAGTTATTTATTTTCATATATATATATATATATATATATATATATATATATATATATATATATATATAAATAATTTAAAAAACATTTAGTAATCAGATTATAAAAAGACATCTACGATTTTTTAGAACTATTCGATTTAAAATTGTGTACTATTAAAAAAAAAAATTATTACAAGATTAATAAAATACGTTTACATACCTCGAAAAATACATGCCGTTCGTTTATTGATATTTGGCAACTCAAGTGTCACAGTTGTAAGTACAGGGTGGCCCACATAAGATGACCCACTACCTTATCTCAGAATCTGTACAAGATAGGGAAAAAAGTTTTATACAAAAGTTTCTTAGGTTTATCTAGATTTTTTTAAATATTATGTTTTTATATATATATAGGGTGTGTCATTTTGCGTTGACAGGTGTCAACTTTGTTATTTTAAATGGAACACCCTGTATATTATTATGGATTTGAATAGCTCTCTTCGAGACGATTTCAACGATGTATTATAAAATGGGTCTACGAGGCACCGTTTCGGAGATATTTACGATCATCTTCAATTTTTGACATACTTTCAACTTGTTGTATCTCTGGTATTTATCAATTTTTTGTTTCATTTTTGTGCAGGAAAAAACATAATTTTATGCTTTATTGGACGTGTAGGTAAAAATATTGAAATTGAAAAAAAATGTTACAGTGTTGTCACGTTTTGCGTACCATCAGTTTTCTCAAGATTTTTAAATGCAACCCCCTATATTTTATAACGGATTTAAATAGAGCATCGAAAGACGATTTCAACGATATATTATAACATAGGTTTACAAGTCACGATTCCCGAGTTTTGGGGATTTTCTTCAGGAATCAATTTTAATATTAAACAATTTTTACTAAAACATAATATAAACTATTAAACGTGACATGACATGAACGAAGACAACAAAATTAATATTATATGCTAAAGAATATCTAAATTAGATTTTCTAATTGCTTTGAATAATTATTACCACGCCGTTTTCCAGATCAAACGTAAAACTCTCTAAAAATCAGTTAAATACATAATGTGTATTTTTGTTAAAATAGTGTGAATCTATTTAAAAATAGTTCTTTATGTTTCCTTCCCATATACTAAATAAGCCTTATCAATGTTATGATTAGCGATTACCGAAACAGACGGCCAAGGCGACTGTGTCGATAATGGTGCCGCAAAATGTCTTTGCTTACTAATCATTTTTGTTGTTTCGTTTTTATATAGAGCGTCTGAAAGTCAGTCGAGTAATAAACGTCATCAAGCTAAGTATTGGCTTCGTGTTTTTTCTCTCACAATTATTTACCAACCTTTCCACAACCCTATCAACAATTTTAAGTAGGCTGTGCTTCAAAACCATGGAAACAAACTAAATATTATTTGCATGAAATTTGACAGCTTGGTTGCATTTCTTGATTAAATTAGTAAATTTAAGAAATAATTATGTCGAACTACACTATTCAACAACGTTTAAATTTATATGAGTGCTTCATTAGAAACAATAAGAGTCCCGCACTAGCGTTAAGGGAGTATAGAAGACTGTATCCAAATAGCAGAATTCCAAGTAAGAAAATCTTCGTAAGAATTACACGAGATCTGGAAAATGGCGTTGTGATAAACAATAAAAGAAACCGGCCTAGGACAGTTCTTACAGAAGAAAATCAACTTATGTTCTTTTATATTTTGAGGAAAGCAATGAAAATTCCCAAAGGGATGCCGCACGGGACATACCCGACATATACCGAAAGAACTGCCACTACTGGTCAAGGCAAAATCAACATAAAATCAAAGCCATCAGAAAGCAGGGACATCAAAGTGTATATGTTTGGTGCGGAATAATAAAGGACCTAGTGATTGGGCCGGTTTTTTATGATAGGACTCTTAACGGACAGAGATACCACAGTTTGTTGCAAAATGAAATACAACCTCTTATTAATGAATTACCGGATGAAATTAAAGATGGTCTTGTATTTCAACAAGACAGTGCGCCGTACCATACCGTAAGACCTGTAATTCAATGGTTAAATGAAAGATTTCCAATGTGGATTGGCAGATTTGGGTCAATACCCTGGCCAGCTCGGAGTCCCGATTTAACTCCACTAGATTTTTTTTTATGGGGAAATATTAAAGACAAAGTGTATAAGAATAAAGTTAATAACGTAGACGATTTAAGGGGGAGAATAATGGAAGAGATCCATTTGATCAATGAGAGTGGAGCAGTTCGTAGGGCAATAAAAAAATTAGACATTATTTATATAACATATATATATATATAGAAAATTTAATTTATATATTTTTTTGTCTTTGTTCTTGTTATGTCATGTTTAATAGTTTATGTTATGTTTAGTAAAAATTGTTTAATATTAAAATTGATTCCTGAAGAAAATCCCCAAAACTCGGGAACCGTGACTTGTAAACCTATGTTGTTAAATCCGTTATAAAATATAGGGGGTTGCATTTAAAAATCTTGAGAAAACTGATGGTACGCAAAACGTGACAACACTGTATCATTTTTTTTTCAATTTCAATATTTTTACCTACACGTCCAATAAAGCATAAAATTATGTTTTTTCCTGCACAAAAATGAAACAAAAAAGTTGATAAATACCAGAGATACAACAAGTTGAAAGTATGTCAAAAATTGAAGATGATCGTAAATATCTCCGAAACGGTGCCTCGTAGACCCATCTTATCATACATCGTTGAAATCGTCTCTAAGAGAGCTATTCAAATCCATAATAATATACAGGGTGTTCCATTTAAAATAACAAAGTTGACATCTGTCAACCCAAAATGACACACCCTGTATATATAAAAATACAATATTTAAAAAATTTAGATAAACCCAAGAAACTTTTGTATAAAACTTTTTCCCTATCTCGTACAGATTATGAGATAAGGTAGTGGGTCATCTTATGTGGGCCACCCTGTACAAAAGTGTTATATTTCTTTTGTGAGGAATGTAAAGCTATATACATACTTGTGTCCTTCATTTTTTAATTACTTAGAATAGAATCAGCCATTCACGAAAAACTTTTTTATTTGTTAAAAACTTTTAATAAAATTTGGGGCATATATTCTTTGATTAATACAGGTTATGAAAAAACATAAAAAATTATTAAGATTCAATCGTCTTTTTTGTAAGGTATCCGGAAAATGTGCGTACCACTTTTCGAGCTATATATGGAATATTTTCGTTCCAATAAGGCTCTTATTGAAACTTTCGTTTTTATCCAGAAACTTTAATATTTCAAACTTTGCCTTCCTTACAGTTATAATTGTTTCAGAAGCCAGTTTATAATAAGAAAACATATTATTGCCGCAAGTTTGTGACATATAAGATACACGTTCGATGTCACTAAATGTGCAATAAAATTAATATTAATTGAAATATTGAAAAAAAGTAGAACAGCAGTTTTGTTGCTAAGATATAAGGCTTTAAGATATGCTTATCCTCAAAATATGAAAAATATTTTTTCAAACAAAATTCATCTTTTACATCGCCCTGTACAATAAAAAATTATCTCAAAAGTTTTATTAAATAATAGTAATAAAAAAATGTGTACACTTTTTTGGCTTACACTTTCATCATACTACATCAAATGTAGAAAAAATATTAACGCGGCAATAATTATTATTTAGTAGAAAAAGGATTTTTAATTTAGATTTATCATTTTGACAAACATCACGTTTCCTCTACATTGCGTTAAGGTTCTTGCTGGTATAATTCTTTTTGCACGTAGTGGACAGTCTTGAACTGGTTCGAATAAAATTACTTTTTTCTAGAAGTCGCCAAGCCTTGCTCTTAGCACACATTACGAAATTGCAGGTAATGTAGGTAGGACCTTCTAATAAAAGCACTTCTCGGATAGTGGAATTACTCTTTCGTGACAGGTTCGTTACTATGTCTTAAAAATCTTATCGGCAACTGTAAGCTGTGTAAGATTTATCCTCCATCCATCCCCAGGTTTGTAAGACGCAAAATCTTTATTATTTTTACCTTATATATAAATACGTTTCTCCTCTCTTACAATAAAATAACATTGATCTTTTTCGAATTTTATATCACATACATTTATTCACTTCATACTTGGTTTCGGTTAAGCGTGGATATAGCCAAACCATTCCGCTGTATACCTAGATTCTCGTCGAAACAGATAAAATGTATTTTGCCTGGAATGATTTTTTTTTGTATAGCAAGGGATGAAGTAAATAGCGGCCAAAGAAATATCTTTTGATAGCCTGGCAACCGATGTGGCAGCATAAGAAATGAGAACGGACAAAAGAACTTTATATTTCGCACTCATGCCCGCTTATCTTTGCTTGTGTTTTGTTTTATCTCGCTTTAGTAGTTTTCGCATTTTTCCTTATGTGCTATAGAGAAAATTTATTTCACACCAGAACACATTTTAATCTAACATTTGTAGCAACGTATAGATTAAAGAGAAATGCAGAAAATTGCTTTCTTTTTTAAATGATTCATAATTCAGAATACTAGAGTAGATTTGAAATATGCCAAAACATGTTTTTCAATTACAGCTAAAATGGGAAAACATGTCAGACGTAAAGTCCGACAGGGGAAACACGAAATAATGAGTTCTATCCAGTCGGATGTTAAACCCGTCGCAAATATATTATCGTAGATAATATAACACGAGACTGAGATTTTATCGGCTATATTTGCCGAAGGCACAATTTTTTTTCGGAAAATAATTATTAACATAAAAATTAGTTTTTATTACTTAAAGTAAAAGGAAAATATTGTAATCGTAGAAAATCACCCTCCGACATTTTTTCAGATCTTTACGTTTAAGGTCTCTAGATACCGAAAAACATGTTTTCTCAATTTAGTCGGTCTGTCTATTCGCGGCATAGCTAAAAAACTACTTACCTGATGGACCTCAAATTTTCGTCAAAAATTAGGGGTCATATGGGGATGACCTGGTAACATTTTGGTAAAAATCCATTATGGCCAAACAAAATGCCACGCCTATTGAAATGTTAACAAAAACATTATTAAAATGTACTTACCAAATTTATCTCAACTTTTGCCCAAAAATCAAGTATTATGTAGGAATCAACTACTAGTAGTTTAAAAATCCAGCCTGAAAAAACTGCTTAATGAACTGATTTCAAATTTTGTGCCATAATTAATTGTGGTATAGAGATGAACTAGTAAAACTGTAGTACTAATTCAAGATGGCGATATAAAATTTTTGTAATCTGAAATCAGGTTATACATATTTTCACGTTTTAGCGTCCCTAGATGCCAAAACATACGTTTTATCAATACTGTCGGTCCGTCTGTCGGTTTGTCAAATATTAGCGGTCATATGGAGATGACCTGGTAATATTTTGCTAAAAATCCAATATGCCGGAACAAGATGGCGGCCTAGTGAAACTAATTTTCCAATTTTCCTCAAATTTTGCACAAAAATCAAGTGTTCCATGGCAATATTTGGCTATATAAGATAGTAAAACAAAATAGCGGCCTAATGATATTTAAAAGAATCAGCTTGAAAAAGCTAATTATTAGATTAATTAGAAATTTTGTGCAAGCATTATGGGTCATATAAAGATAAATTGGTAAAGTTACGTTACGAATTCAACATGACGTAACAAAATGGCGGTGTGTGTCAATGTAAAAACTATTTATTGAATTTATTTTAAATTATGCCCAAAAATCAAGTGTGGCATAGGCAGAAATTGGTAAAATATTGGTAGGAATTCAATGTGATGGCGCCAAATAAAAATATTTGAAAAGACAGTATACAGGATGTCCCAAAAGGTCCTACCAATAATTTAGGAATACATAGATGTGATTAAAATATCGCGATTTAGCCCTACTTGCCTTAATCCAAAAGTTAATATTAAGGAAGATACAGGGTGATTAAGTTAAAATTTTGTTCTCGATTTTTCAAAATAATATCCCTGTTTTTTGAGATATTAAAGTGAAAATTGGTGATAACGGATTTTTTTATAGCTAGTAATAATAATAAGCCTTCTATTTTGATGTAACTTGTAGAGGGCGCTACGAGCGCTACTTTTCGCTCTTAAAAATGTTGTAATTTTTTTATATACAAAATTATGGAACTTTGTATCGAAAAAATAGGTTCTACTATCTTTTCTCCCAAAAAAAGCTATACTTTATAAATCTATCTAAAGTTCACCATTTACGAGATATTTGCTGTTTTATTACTTAATGATGCAGCCGTATTCATCATTTCACATATTACAAGTTTTGTCATTTTTATAAATTTCAATAAATCGTTCAGAAGTAAAGCTAATATGTTTCTTTGCGACATAATATTAACTTTTGGACATTTTTCAAGTATGGCTAAATCGCGATATTTTAATCAAATCTATGTATTCCTAAATTATTGGTAGGACCTTTTGGGACACCCTGTGTATATATACGTGTTACTAAATGACTACGTATTGAACTAAATTGGCCAATACTTCACTATTCCTAATAATAGGAAAGATTCATAACGAGGGAAGTTCCGGGTAAAGGAAATTTACCGATTTATTTTCTTTAGAAGTATTTCATTTTTTGAGAATTTTGGATAAATCTCACGACTTTCAAAATGGGACTTTTTTTTCTAAATCTGTTTCTTTTTTGCTATTGTTTCTCAGGTGTATATATGAAATCAAAGATTGATCTCCCTATTGATCATCTTTTATTTACGTTGAGAAGAGAAATAATGTACTAAATCGGATGAAAATGGATTACGTGGAAGACACTTTAGTATCTTATATATGCCGAGTACGTAGGTAAAAACTGAGTATCAGATGTCGTAGCCACAGGTTTTATTTTCCTTTTCATGTTCATTTTTAGATATCAATAAATGTCCCTAGATGCCATTCTAGTCGGTCCGTCCGTCTGTTCATGGCATAGTTAAAAAACTAATTATCCTATTGTCTTCAAATTTTGGTCAAAAATTAAGGGCCATATTATGGGGATAACCTGGTAACATTGTGGTAAAAATACAAAATGGCTAGTGAAATGTTAAAAAAAATTTACTAAAAACTATTTAGTCCTAACGTGTGGTTAGAACTCTTGTATTTTGATCTAAAAACTATTTAACTGAACCTAAATCTAAATGAACTGGTAAAATTTTGGTACGAATCCAAGATGGCGACTTAATAAACTGTTTAAAAAATCAGCCTGAAAATCTACTCATTAGATTGATTTCAAATTTTGTACAAGAATTAAGAGTGATATGGAGATAAACTGGTAAAATATGTGTTCCTAAATAACCGACTTTTACGAATAATTTTTACCAGAATAAAAGGGGGCTGAGTAAATATTATCGAAACATCACAGTGTCTAGTTGGATTTAACTAGAATATTTCCCGAATAAAAAAATGAAATGAGTAGGCATCTTACATACAGTGTACAGTGTGTCCCATTTGCGTATGTTTTACGGGGTGTCTCGTTTATGCGTAAAGATACATAAATGCGGTTTTTACGGTACTAAGCTACTTTTAAACTTAAGATGTCACAAACAGATTTGTCCCATCCACCTTAGTTTCAGAGATACAGGGCGAAATTGAAGATGTTGCAATTTTGGAACCCCTCAACTCAATTATCGTTAACTTATTGGAAAGGTAAAAAATGCTTCTTAAACAGTTTTTTACGTAGAATCCAGTGACGTCCTCAATTTTTTAAGGGTTTTCAGTTTTTGAAGTATTGACTAAGTTGCACTTTTTAAATGGAACATTCTGTATATATTTTTTTTATATTATTTGTCTCATTATGAGCTTTCTGAAAATATAATATAGTCTATATTTATTTTTATAAATAGAATGGAAAAATGCATTTTTTCCTTTGTATCATATAGGCGGCCCACGTTTAAAGGGTCTATTATTTTATTTTATTTAGACAAGAAAACTTCATTGAATTCAAGGCCGCGATAAGACATATTAGTTCTCTAGGCACGTTTTTTTCTGCGCTCTCTCACCGATATTGTTTTTATTTAAAAAAAACTTTGGATTTAAAACCGGTAACAAAATTTAAATTCTATTAATAAAAAAGGAAAAAACAAGCAACTTTTTAACACTGATCGTGTTTTTAATTTAAAAAACTTTAACTCTAAAAACAGTAACAATATTTAGATTTTAAGAAGATCAAAATACAAGAGTTCTAACCACACTACACCACAACTCATCATCAGCAGATAATATAAACTAAAAAAAAAAATTTATATCATCTGCTGATGATGCTAACTTGGTTAGCGAAACGCGCGTCCAGAACGTAACAGGTTGTGGTGTAGTGTGGTTAGAACTCTTGTATTTTGATCTATCTCACACCACAGGTTCCAGTGTTAGGACTAGATTCTAAGAATAAAAAAGCATTTTCGGGTATAAAGCTCGCAATTGTCTAAAAGCATTTCTTCTTAACTCATCAATAGTTTCATACATCTTTGTATATATTTGACGTTGTAAATAACCCCACAAAAAATAATCCAAAATTGAGAGATCCGGAGATCGTGGTGTCCATCGAGTAGGTCCGTGTGTGCTTAGCCTATTCAACGATTAGGGAAATGTTGTTCCAGCCAGTGTTGTAGAACGCGAGAGTTGTGTGCCGGAGCTCCATCTTGTTAGAAGAATTACTTAGACCAAAGGAATATCTTCCAAAGTAGTCATGGTTTTTTTGCAAGACTTGCATGTATCTTTCAGAATTTAAATTTCTTTTGGGGAAGATAGATCAAAATATAAGAGTTCTAACCGCACTACACCACAACTTGTTACGTTCTGGACGCGCGTTTCGCTAACCAAATTAGCATCATCAGCTGATGATATAAACTACAGTTTATATCATCTGCTAGCATGGAAAATTCAATAGCCAAAATTTGACGTTGAATAAACTAATTAATTGTCATGGTTACCTAATTTAAACTAGAGCCGTTTATGTTAAAAAATCAAAAATGCATTTTCCATTCTATTTATGAAAATGAGTATATTTTTGGGAAGCTCATAATGGGACAAATAAAATAAAAAATAACATACAGGGTGTTCCATTTAAAAAAGTGTAACTTTGGTTATCTCAAAAAATGAAAAACCTAAAAAAATGAGTATGCCACTGGATTTCATTTAAAAAACTGCCTGAGAAACATTTTTTAGCTTTCCGATAAGTTAAACGATAACTGAGTTTTGGAGGGGGGGGGTCCAAAAATGCAACATTTTTAATTTCGCCCTGTTTCTCAGGAACTAAGAGGGCTACGAGAACTCTATGTGTGGCATCTTTAGTTCAACAAAAAAGTAACAAAGTATTGTGAAATCCGCATCTTTGTCTTTTCCCAAAAAACTTTACTTATATACGAGAAACCCCGTAAAACACTGGGACACCCTCTACTCTTTGTAGTACTCCCCATCTTGCTTCTCCATATTGAAACTAAAATCAGCCGAGAACTTTGCCAGCTTGGAAGTGCTTGTTATAAGCAATAGTTTGTATTGTCTTTTATTGCAAAATGTCTTTATTACCTTCAGTCTTTGTTTTACAAGAAATGCATGGTTTATTGTATATATTTTTGAAAAATATTAGGTGGATTTTTTAGAGTTCTTTTTCAAAATTCACAATAGTTAGTAATGGTTGGAAAAACGTTTTAATTGTTTATGGGAATAGAACAACCAGTGCCACGGAAAACTGAGTCCTAATAAAACTTCTTAAAGGTAAAAACATAAAAATTCTTCCAACGAACAAAGGGAAAGCAAATGTAGTTGTGGATATCCAAGGCTACTTAGAACAGATGATAAATATCCTGTTACTCCTTTATTAATGTAAAATACAATTTAATATTTTTTTTTATATACGTATATATATATATATATATATATATATATATATATATATATATATATATATATATATATATATATATATATATATATATATATATATATATATATATATATATATATATATATATATATATATATATATATATATATATATATATATATATATATATATATATATATATATATATATATATATATATATATATATATATATATATATATATATATATATATATATATATATATATATATTATATATATATATATATATATATATATATATATGTTATATCATTCCGGGTGTACATCCGTTCACCACTCTCGTTTACTATATATAATTTCTGCAGGTGGAAAACGGCCTACGGATATATATATATGTGTTTCATCAGGCAGGCTTCTACCCAGGGAAATTTGAAGTAACAGATTGCTGCAAAACAGCACACATCCGATTCAAAAATCTCGAACATAAATTTAAACACTAAATTTATATAATATTTCAAAAATTGAAGAAAAAAAAAATATATATATATATATATATATATATATATATATATATATATATATATATGTATATGCATATATACATATATATATAAACTATTAAAACGTATACAAAGCCTACGGACAGTTCTAGGTTTAAAATCATGCTGCCGGTCACTGAATACGGAAAAACTCAAAAAAAGCCAAAAATGCTCTAAAAATAAATAATTATCTGCTTACAAAATAAAAAATTATATATATATATATATATATATATATATATATATATATATATATATATATATATATATATATATATATATATATATATATATATATATATATATATATATATATATATATATATATATATATATATATATATATATATATATATATATATATATATAAATGGTATACAAAGCCAACTTGGTCTTCTAGATATTTAAACTACAAATCAAACCACTCAAGTCCTCAAAAAAATCCGTAGTTCTAGGTTTAGCAGATCGTGTAATCATGCTGCCGGTCACTGAATACCGGAAAAAAGCCTCAAAAAAAGCCAAAAATGCTCTAAAAATAAATAATTATCTAGATCTTACATACAAAATTATTAAAAGTAGAATCCACACGTCTTACAAAAATTGAAGAAAAAGAAAACATATATATATATATATATATATATATATATATATATATATATATATATGTATATATATATATATATATATATATATATATATATATATATATATATATATATATATATATATATATATATATATATATATATATATATATATATATATATATATATATATATATATATATATATATATATATATATATATATATATTCTTTTATTTCTTGGTTTAAGGTCACTTGTTAATGAAAATTAATGCATACGTTTAATCATATATTAAATTTGTTGATAACGTTTCGGTCCTAGTTTTGACTTTTCTCAAATCTCTTTTTTTAAGCACATTTTATTATACAATATAAAATATTTTCAATATAAAACTTACCATAGGACATAAATAGTATCAATAAAAATATTCACATAATCTACATTGACAAACACAAACAATAAATTTTAAATTTTCCTATTATTTTACATCAGATTGTGAACAGTCTGAATGTATTGACGAAATGCAGTAAATTATTTTCTCATACTGGGAAGCAGGGATGAAGAATACCTAATAGGGAATTTCTCTTGTTTAATCCCAAGGGTAAAAAACAAATGACTGAACTTCCACTCTGGGGATAGGGAGACGAATAATCAACTAGAATAAAAGACGAGCACGCTATCGCTGACAGATCAAATTGCTGCACATACATTTTAAAAACGACCAAGCCATAATACCAAGCGTTAAAAAGTTTACAGACATAAATGCGAATTAGTTTCCACTATTTATACTTTATTTTAAATTTGTCCTGCGCTATTTGCAAGAGTTTGGAGTTTGAGTTTACTTGAACAATATATAGGACAGTTTTTTTTCACCTATAAGTATTTGCTAGTTTTTTTTAACGCTAATAATAATTGCTTTCTTTATTATTTCTATATTTTGTGGCAAAAGGAGGGTAGGTAGCCCGCTAGACTCTCATGTACAACCTTTCTGGAACCAACGTTCATTCTGTCAAATGAGTGAGAGAGAGAGAGAGAAAAAAAGTTTTCATTTTTAATCAAATCACAAAAAAAACTGTAATAAAAAAATAAATAAAAATAATCTGGTATTTTATAGGCGTTATTTAATAAACTGCGATTACCTTCTGCATTTATATATGTTACTCGTGCCAAAAAAATGTTCAGTAATTTGACGTGAAATATTCCCTAAACTCCAGAAAAGTAATGTTCTCTCAGAAACGGCATAAATCAATTTGACATATAATCCCCAGATTTTTAATATGTGATGTCTAACATTGTTAAGAAGGGAAGTTTTTCTTGGAAAATCCCATATTGTTCCTTGAACTTTTTTCTCCGTCTTTTCCCAAACAACTTTTCTCGATAACCTATTGAGACTACCGCCGCTAATTTCATTTAACTTAGTTTCTTTTGATATATTGTGGTTTTTGTATTATAGAAAAGTTTTCCGTATCATCTTTGACGGCTTAAGAAATTATTTTGCCTTGGCCAAGTTTGGTATAGCGTGTGTAAAAAGTATGCTTGAAAAAATACCAAAGTTTTGGGGTACAGTGTGGTGAGGAACTAATTAATGAACGTGTCTTATTAAGTGAAATAGAGTTCAATATTATTTTCATTGTGGCTCTATAATATTATCTAAGTTAAGAAATCAAGGTTTTTGGGTTTGGACCGTGTCAAATTGAAATTACTTTTCAAACTTTTCCCCTGCGATAGCACGAAGCATCTTCAGGGATCTTCACTGCCCTGAGACCAAACTACTGAACGAGCTCCGGTGAGCAGAGTTTTCTTATTTATAGCTGACCTGTGCTCACCGATGCAACTGTAATGGTTGGTCTCCACGCTTGAGGTAGCACGTAACCTGCATCTCTGTTGAAATGTTTAGGGTACTTGATAACCTTTTTGTGCGTACAATGGTTGGGTGAATGTTAAATCTCCGCAGAAATCTTGCAATTTTATCTGTAGTAGTTGTTGAAGTCTGGGATATTTATAGTATCCAATCAAACGCCTGATATCATTTCAATATTCGTTTGATTTTAAAGCTTCAGTCATTTTTTGTGTTCGGCATTTAATTTGCATCACATATTCAGAGAATAGAACCAATGTTTTATTCGTATGTGTTGGTATCCTGTAAACAGAATGACCTAGAGTGCTGTTCTCTTTCTTTTTTTTCATAATGAATTTTATGAAATCACGGTTCTTGGGATTAGACCGTGTCAAAATGGAATAATTTTCCGACGTTTCACCTTCGATTGCACGATGCGTCTTCAGGGATTTTTACTTCACGAGATCGGAACACTGAATGGGCTCGGAAAGATCTAGGTCGGCTATTTAAAGTCGTATGATGTTGACTGAAGCCCGTATTTCTATAAACAATTTTAGGATGCTTATAAATTTCAATAGATTCTCTAATTTTCCGTTTATAGAATAGCGAACCGATGCAAGAACTTTGGTTTCTTTTACATTTATGACATGTCCAGTGGAATGTTGGTGTTCAGATACCGCAGATTGTACAATTTGTTTTTTTCTAATACATCTTTCATGTTCCTTAAGCCTAGTCTATATAGGTCGTCCAATTTCTCGAATATAGACATCACCACAGGAACAAGGAATTGCATATACTCCTTCCGTTGGTAAAGGAATAATGGTCTTTTGCGATCGCAAATATTGTCGAATTTTCTTGTGAATGTTGAAGATTGTACTATGTTGAAACCGTGTATAAATGGAAGAGCAACACTTTCTATCGGTAATTCCTCATTAGTATCATTTCGTGGAGTAGGGTTATTATATTTTCTAAATGACCATCTAATATCCTCAGCGCAATATCGATTCCTTCTTAAAGCTTAAGTCGGTCTCTCTCTCTATTGATCATCTGAATCATAAACAAAATTTACAATGGAAATTGAATCAAATGGCACTATTCCCTTTCTAGATGTTGTTGTATAAAGGAACGGAGATGCTTCTTTAGGACACTCTATATATAGAAAACCAACGCATACGAACACATTTCTGAATGTAAATTCTTATTGTCATCCGTATTTTACCACAGTATTTTACCACTTTCTACCTATACCACAATTGATTTTTGGGCATAATTTAAAATAAATTGAATAAGTAGTTATTTAAACTGATTTTTTTTTTAAACTTTGTTAGGCCGCTATTTTGTTTTCTATTCGTACAAAAATGTCCCTAGTTTATCTCTATATCACATCTAATTTTTGTGCAAAATTTGAGGTTAATTTAATACGAAGGTTTTTTACATTTACTTTTTAATAATTTTATTTGGCCGCCATTTTGTTTGGCCATTTTGAATTCATACCACAGTTTTACCAGTTTTTCTCTATATCACACTTAATTCTTGCACAAAATTTGAAAGCACTCCAATAAGTAGTTTTTTAATGAAGTAAAGATATGTAAAACCTGGGTGAGGATTACAATATATTTTATTTGGCCGCCATCTTGAATTTGTACCACAATTTTACCAGTTTATCTCTATGTCACAGTTAATTTTTTAAACAGTTTATTAAGTCGCCATTTTCTTTCGCCATATTGGATTCGTACCAAAATTGTACCAATTTATTTAGATTTAGGTTCAGTTAGGTAGGTTTTTAGTAATAATTTTGAACATGTCACTAGGCCGCCATTTTGTTCTGCCATATTGGATTTTCCCCAAAATCTTACCGGGTTATCCCCACAATCTGACCCTTAAATTTCGACCAAAATTTGAAGACAGATCTACAGACCGACTGAATTGAGAAAACATATATTTTGGCATCTAGGGACCTTTATTGTTATTTAAAAAGGAGTGTGAAAAGGAAAATAAAACCTGTGGCTACGACATCTGATACTCAGTTTTTACCTACGAAGTGGGCATATATGACAGTCTGCAACTAAAAACAGGGGAGCTGCTAAAGTGTCTTCCACGTAATCCATTTTCATCAGATTTAGAAGATATATGATGATAAATAGGAAGGTCAATATTTGATTTCATTTATAAACCTGGAATACATGAGTAAAAAGAAACAAGTGATTTAGAAAAGAAAGTCCGGTTTTGAGAGTCGTGAGATTTATTTAAAATTCTCAAAAATAGAAATACTTCTAAAGAAAAAACCGGTAAATTTCCTTTACCCGGAACTTCCCTCATTTCGTTATGAATCTTTCCTTTTATAAGGAATAGTGAAGTGTTACATTATATTGAATTCCTACCAGTATTTTACCAGTTTCTACCTATACTTGATTTTGGACATACTTTAAAATAAATCCAATAAGTAGTTTTTTATTAACATACACTGCCATTTTGTTACGTAATGCTAAATTCGTACCAGTTTATCCTTATATCGCATATATTTTTCTGCAAAATTTAAAGTCAATTGAATAAGACTTTTTTTACGCTGATTTTAAAAAAAATTATTTGGTCGTCGTCTTGTTCTGCTATCCTGAATTCGAACCACAACGTTACCAGTTTATCTCTATATCACACTTAATGCTTGAACAGATTTGAAATCAATCTAATAAGTAGTGATTTTTTAAATATTTTAAAAGACCGCCATTTTGTTTTGCTATTTTATATTCATACCAAAATGTTACCTGTTCATTCCTATATAATACTTGATTTTTGAGTAAAATTTGAGACAAATTGGATAAATAAGTGTTTCAGTAATAATTTTTTAACGTTTTCACTAGGCCGCCATGTTATCCCGGTATATTGCATTTTTACCAAAATATTACCAGGTCATCTTAATTTTTGTTCAAAATTTGAATCGACAGACAGACCGACGGAATTGAGAAAAGATTTTTGCATCTAGGGACCCTGAAAGCTAAAGATCTGAAAAAATCTGGGAGGGTGATTTTTTTACGATTACAATACCCCCCTTTTACTAGAGAAGTAATAAAACAGGAATGAAAAAATAAACAATACTTTCTAAGGTTTTACTCGTCGTTGATCATGAGCCAGAGTTTTGACAAAGTAGTTAAAACTGAAATTAATAAATTTAATTACTAGTTACCACATAATTATTATTTACCCAAAAACCTTGCTTGAACAAAACATATTTATATAAATACGATTAAACATGAAATGAAAAAATATTGGAAAATAAAAATCAATAATCTTTTTCCATTTTTTTTAAACGTTTGCAGGTAAAAACTAATTAACACATATTGTGGCCACGGATTTATTCTTTCAAAATCATATGTAAACGTAAAGATATAAGTTTCGGTGGAATTATTATAAACTCCGGGCCTGCTCTCAATTTTTGGATTTTTACTTTTACAGTGAGACTATAGTTTCCAGTTGGTTTATCTCAGAAACTATCGTATCTAGGAAAAGTCATACAATTGCTCTACCTGCAATATTTTGGCAGATATGCGCAAAATACGTATTTTTGTTGTTACAAACAACTTTATTTATAGAGGTCAAAAAATCTCTATAGAAAAAATTGGCCACTTTCCTAATTTCTCCTTAGCTTTGACCCTGCAATGGCTGGGCTATGTTAACACTGCTTTTTTTGTGCAGCGTCATGTTTACATGCTATTGACACCTCTTCTGAACTTAATTTCTGGGTACGTGCCTGTCGATAAAAGTTACCGATATCTAATTTTAAATTTCGCCTAACCCTATTGAAATTATCTAATTAAAATATAAACTTTTATCTTGATCACATTCATTGAATTGTGCATTTTTAAGAAAATGGATTTCACATTGTTATAAATTCATAAATAAATATCTATTTTTAGCAACTCTCTCTGGAATGGAAAATATGAAAATCACTTTCCATATTCCAATTTCTCATTTTAAAGATGCCTTAAAACTTGTGCTATTAACCGGAAAACCCTTGTCAAGGCGTTATCTCTCAAAAGCTACCTTTCTTCCGTGCCTTACAGGAGATTTTCATATAACACACCCATTTTCCCCCAATCTTTCGGAAAATAGAAGTCTGACTATATTTTCTTTTTATACGATTCAGCGATTTAACTGTAAAATACTTTCTAACACACGATTCATATATATTTTTCATTTCAATTTTTTCTTAATTTCTTAGACCCTATAATTTTCATCATATTACTTGAATTTGTTTTTGGGATTTGGTCTAGTTCATGAAAAACAGATATATGGGTTAAGTTGTGGATATCATAACTTTGTTTTTGACGTTTCGGCTTATGGTTTTAGATTTTTTCAAAAATTTTTTTTTAACACCCTACACCAGTCAAAATGAGAATACATAATATTTAAGAATATGACTTACATGGTTTGTCGGAAATATAGGACATAAACACACATTTATATTTATAATTTTAAAAGACAGCAAAAACTTCCAGTCAAAAACGACGATGATGGGTCGTTTACATTTGAATAATAATTGATGTACCTAGATATTGTAGCAGTGTGAAGAATTATATAGTTTTTTCGTTTTTGTTGTTTTTACAGTTCTGTTTATTTGGTATTAATGGGTATTTTACCAGATGTGGATCGAAAGTAGTATATGCTGAAATATATAGGTGTAGAGTTATTTTAAAGGTATATATATATATATATATATATATATATATATATATATATATATATATATATATATATATATATATATATATATATATATATATATATATATATATATATATATATATATATATTTATGATAAAGCATTTAAAACTCAAAAAAGAGCCGTAAGGACAATCGAGGGTGTTGGTCCTTTAATTTCTTGTCGACCGTTATTTATTAAATATAAGATTATGTCACTTCTATGCGTTTTTATCTAGCAGGCAGTCCTTGAAATTTATCGTAATTCAGTTAAATTTTTGAAACTAAATTTCAACCGTAATTACAGTACCCGTTCCTTGGAAGTCTTACTGTTGCCCAGGAACCGCCTTGCAAACTCAGCACGTAATTCCTTGAATTTTAAATTGTTTAATGAAATTGGCAATGGTGTCAAATCAATGAGCTATACTCTTTTTAAACACAGAGTTAAGAATTTTTTATTGGATAAATGTTTCTATTCTGTTGACGAATATTTGGAGGCGCCAGCTGTAATGTAATTTCCGACATACATCAAATATAGGAAAATATTAGCGCGGCAAGAACTAGTAAACTTACTACTCTTGGGTTATGAGTTTCACCACATGCTGCTTCGTGGTAAATAGAGTATCAAGTCCGGCGAAGATTTCGGATGTTCTCTTGGTAATCATGTCGGTTTTGCTCTAGTTGGTGACTCTGGTGTTGTTTTGTGTATTCATTTTGGCGCTAGTTGTACTCGTCTTTCACCTAGTTGACTGTATGACTATGAAGACCTTAAATCAAAAACACGTGGCTCTTTGTTCTTTTTTTATTTTTTTTGTCTTACATATCGCTGTAAGTAAATAGAAGTCAATCTATAATACTTATAGTAAAAAATGAAATGTTTGTGATCGTGAAAAAAATGGTAGGTTTTATATATCTTTACGTTTTAGCGACCCTAGATGTAAAAAAAATATGTTTTCTTAACTCCATTTGTTGGCCTGCTTGTCTGCCTGTTAAATCTCGGCGTAGCTAAAAACTACTTACCTGATTTTGGTCAAAAATTAAGGGTTATGTGGGGAGGATCTGGTATTATTTTGGTAAAAATCCAGTACGACGGAACAAAATAGTGCCTTAAAATGTTAAAAAAATTATTACTTAAAAACAAATTATCCAATTTATCCCCAATTTTGCACAAAAATCAGGGAATCAACCAGTAATACTTTGTAAAGGTATAAAATAATGTCTCTGTTTTTGCTGGTGAGACTGACACTGTATGTTGACTCTATTGCCTGTTTATTCTTTTGATATATATTTTTTAGTTTAATTGTATTTAAATTTCTTAATAATTTATTTTATGTTATATATATTACATTTTATTCATATATTTGTTGTATAAGTTATTGTTGTTTAATTTTCTGTTTTTGACCTGTTTCTGTGTACTGTTGTGGTACTCGGAACCAAATAAAATAATTGAGCTTGAGTTTGAATAAGAATAATTTTCGTGTTAACACCGCATTGCATTCATACTAAAACACAACAAGCATTCAATCAAAAAATGCAATTTTCATGCTTTAATGCAGTGTATTACGTTTCCGAAAACAATAATTTTAAAATTATTTCAGAAACAAATTAGAGCGAAGCATATTTCATTCCTTTCATGCAGAATAATATCCAGGCTACTTCCATAAACCTATTCCAAATTAATATTTTGTAATTTGCTTTCATGTCAGAGCCTTATTCAAATCATTAAATAGGTTGAGAAGTTGTGATTAATGGGCGAAAAAACTATTATTCTAGCAGACCCAGGGAAAGCGGTCGAGCTTCTAGGTTAATTAATATTGTTTAAAGCCGTTTAACATCCTTTCTGAATCGTGCAAGAAGTCCTAAAAATATTCCTTAATTTCGAGACACTAATCAATTTTTAATCTAGGCATACGGAAGAGAAAAGGAGAGGCAGATTTCATAATATCTTTAAATCCAGGCCAAAATTCAAGTACCAGAGAGACTTTTTTGGAGAATAAGAGGATTTACGTGCTGTTGCCATTGCCTAAATTATTTGTTTCTCTGCTTATTTCTCAAATATTGCCCAATAGTGCCATAAATTCGAGAGGAAATTCGCAACCTTACACTTTGCCTGGAATACCTTTAAAAATTGTTTTTTCGGTGGCTTTGTCTATCTATGCATGCTTTTGAAAGGTATTCAATTTGATCTTTTGCTAATGGCTAAGTCATTGTTAGTAAAAGATATATATTTGCAAAATAAATGCTAAGAGATAGTTTCACGTATATTCTAGTACTCCTGCTGTTTCATCAAGCGGGGATCCATTATGAAGAAAGAGCATCCATGAATGCTGGAACCAATGTCACCCTAGGTAACATGATCACGGTTCTTAATTTAGGATGGGCGATGATCCTGAGGGTTGTGGGAATACTAACTAATTTAAAGCCTTTTGACTTTGCGGGTCATATATTGGATTGAATACAAGGCTTTCAAGTCATGGAAACACAGTACCGGGTGAGTCAACGAGTGAAAAAAGTAAATTTACGTCGAACAGGTACAATTTGGAAACAAACTGTTTATGCTATGGGATACGTATGGAAATCGCGCTCATTCTAAAAATATTTTAAATTATACGGGGTGCGTCAAAAAAGTAGGGCTACTAAAAGTTGTATTTTTCTAAATAGGACACCTTATATTTGATTTTTAAATTCTACATAAAATTTTAACACTTTTTTGTATAACATGTTATATGACTAAAATTGATACTTTCTTAAATATTTGGCTTTAAACGAAAAAAAAAATATAAATTTGATGCACATCTATGATTAGCAATATAACGTCTAGTTGTGCCACTAAAAATAAAATATTTTGCTTCTGCACAAAATAGGCATGGAATAAAGGACTGCTTTCGTAATATTGAAGTTATTACATACAGGGTGTCCAAATTTATATGCCCAACTTTAACATATTTAAACCAATTTATTTCAGTTTTTTTAAAAGGAACTCCCTGTATATCTTTATTTATTCTTTTTAAGCATAAAAAAATCTACAACTTTTATTACCCATATTATATATCTATCTTCAATAGTTTTCGAAATATTTTAAAATTCCCTTTTTTGCGTAATTTAGAAAATTACCAACTCGATCAAAGTAGGCATAGAAGCTGTCAGTAAAACAAAAGTATTTAATATGAATACAATAGTTTATTATCTAAAATTAATCGAATGAAAATTTAGATAACATAATAATTTGTTAATAAAATTGCTACAAAAAAAAAAAGATATAATAACCTTAAGATTTTAACATCAGAATCTACATACAGTAAGCAAGACTACAAGAAAATATGAATATCATCCATTTCATATTACATTAAACCAGGAGTTACACGCTGAAGATTTTAAAATACGTGTTAAGTTTTGTAACCCAATGATAAGGCGAGTAGGGCCATTTCTGCACTTTTTAGACAATATTATGTTTTTGGAATGAATCTTACATTTTAAAGCAAAGGATCCGTGAACTGGCATAATATTATAAATATTTAAAAATTGTGTTTAAAAAGGGGTCTACTCGTCTAGTTTGCAAATAAGTAAATACACTTCAATGAAGGAATACATTTCAATTTAGATAGTCGAAAAACTTATATTAATAGGTACTAATTTTTAAAGTTATACAGAAAAAAACACTTATCAGACTAAAAAAATCGCTTTTAAAAGTTAATCAAATGGTTTCATAGTTATATTTTAAAAGATGCTCAAATAAGCGTTCGCCTTCACGAATACACATGTTGAACCTTTTAATAATATCTTGCCTAATTTTAACTAGCATGTCTGGTGATATAGTGGCGCATACATCCCTGATTCGTTCCTGCATGTTCTCTCTTGCTGTAGTTGGTTGGGTGTAAACACGATCTTTAATATAACCCCACAAGGAGTGTGTTTAATGGAGTTATATCGCAAGATCTGGGTGGCCATTCGATAAAACCGCTACGACAAATCCATTTTTGATTAAAATTGGCGTCCAAAAATTCACGAACGTCCTGATGGTAATGAGCAGGTGCACCGTCTTGCTGCAGCCACATGTGTCTTCTTTCTTCTATGCTGAGTGGTCTGAGAAGAATAGGCAGCTCAACGTTCAAAAAATCTAAATATCTTTGTCCATTAAGTGGTTCATTAAAAAATTACGGACCTATAATATGGTTTCCAATGATTGGACACCAAACATTTAATTGACCAGTGATTTTGATGTTGTACCTCTCGTACCCAGTGAGGACTTGTTATTGTATAATAATGCATATTATGCTTGTTTACAGCTCCATTGCTTCTAAATTCATCGGAAAACATGATATTCGCTAAAAAGTCCGAATATGCTTCTATTCGCCTTATCATTAACTTGCAAAAGTTAACACGCCTTTCAAAATCTTCATCGTGCAACTCTTGGTGTAATTCCATATGATATGGATGATATTTATATCTTCTTGTGGTCCTGCTTACTGTAGATTGTGATGTCTTAGTTAAACTAGCATGTTGTCGACTACTTAAACTGGGATTTTCTTCTATATGAAGTACAATTTCCAACTATTTATCTTGATTTGTAGCAATTTTATTGACAACTGTTCTCTTCGAATATGCCACATTGCCACTAGCATCAAATCTCTCCATGACATTTTGAAAGGCCACTTTAGAAGGCGCGTCGATCCGGATATTTTGCTTCATATAGCCTTTTGGCAAGAAGGTAATTTTTTTAAGCTTCACCCAATATATAGACCATACCTATCATTTTATTTTGTAAAAAGTTGCTATAGACTGTTTTTTCCATGGCTACTTTGATTGATCGAGTTGTTACTTTTCTAAATTACCTAAAAAAAGGAAATTTGAAAATATTTCGACAACTGTTGAAGATAGGTATATAATATGTTTAATAAAAGTTGTAGATTTTTTTTTCTTAACAAGACTAAATAAAAATATAACGGGGGTTCCATTTAAAAAAACTGAAATAAATTGGTTTGAAAATGTTAAAGTTGGGCATTTAAATTTGGACACCCTGTATGTGATATCTTCAACATTATGAAAGCAGTCTTTTATTCCATGCTTATTTTATTTTTAGTGGCACAACTAGGCGTTATATTGCTAATCATATATGTGCATCAAATTTAAATTTTTTTTTGTTTAAAGTTAAATATTTAAAAAAATTATAATTTTAGCCATATAAAACGTTATACAAAAAAAGTGTTAGAATTTTATATTGAATTTAAAATTCAAGTCAAATATAGGGTGTCCCATTTAAAAATATACAACTTTTAGTTGCCCTACTTTTTTGACGCACCCCCTATAATTTAAAATATTTTTAAAATAAGCACGACTTACATATATATCCCACAGCATAAACAGTTTCTTTCCAGATTTTACCTGTTCGACGTAAATTTACTTTTTCCAATCGTTGACTCACCTTCTACATGGGTATTAAGGGATAAGTTTTTAAAGAAATTGTTCATTTTGATGAATGATGAATCATTCTGTTGATCGTTAATGATGGCATATATATATCTCCTACCTCTGAATTATTAATTTTTACGATTCACGAATCATTATTCTTGGCTGTGTGTGTCAAATTAGAATTAATTTTCTATGTTTCGCCTGCGATTGTATGAAGCCTCTTCAGAGATATTCACTGCACGAGATTAAAGCACTGAATGATCTCCGACTGACGCGTGACTCATTATGCTTTGCATGGATTACCTTTAAAAATGGTTTTTCGGTGGCTTTTTCTATCTATGCGTGCTTTTGAAAGGTATGGTAAAGATATATTTTTGCAACATGAATGCTAAGAGATAGTTTCGCGTTGAATGTAGCACTCCTGCTCTTTCCTCAAGTAAGGATTCATTATGATAGAATGCTGGCTACAAATGTCAGCATAAGAAAATCACCCTAGGTGACAAGACCATGGCACCTAGTTTAGCCTGGGCGATGATCCTAGGGGTTGTGGGAATAATAACTATTTTAAAGCCTTTTGCCTTTAAATTATACAAATATTCATAAAAGAATACACGTCTTCCAGATCAAGAGAGCACAGTGCATGTGTATTAGTTTTTAACGAAATGGTTCATTTTTAATGAATGATTCTGCTGTTCGTTGCTGCTTAATATTTACGATCAAGGAATTGTTCTTGGATTTGTGTGCCAAATTGGAATTACGTTTCAACGTTGGCCTTCGATTGCACAAGGCTTCTTCAGAGATCTTCATTGTCCGAGATCAAAGCACTGAATGAGCTCCGACCTGTGCTCACCGACGTCTGACTCACTGGATTGTGTGAACATTAGATCTAGTTAGAATTCTTGTAAATAAAACTGCATTATTTGATGGTCGACTTTTCAATACTAGTTGGGGTCCGGGATTAGTGTAATATCTAATTAAACGCCTAGTATCTTCAGTGCACTATCCATGTTTCTCTGTTTGATTTGAATTTACATTACATGTTGAATGAGTCCTAAATACTAATGAGAGCTAAAATTTAAATACCTATTCATATGCTCTTTTCAACAGAATGACATAATAGGGTCAAGTTCTCCTTATTTTGTACTAAAACATCAAGGAAAAAATAGCACTCAAGAGGACGCGTGATGAATGTGTAGGATACCGAGGTTCTTGCATTAGTATCGGGATATTATGAAAGAGACATTAGAGAGTCTACTGAAACGATGATGCACCCTGAAAATTGGAACAGAGATGCCGGCTACGGCTACATAAACCAAACGTAACAGTTAAGGTGGAAAAACGCTATTATCACGTCACCTAAGCCTACGCGCTTTCATGCTGACCAAAGTTAGACTGTAATGTCACGTGATATCTCGATTAGAAACACATTACTGTCATACCACATCATTTTGTATGATTATTCTAGCAATTTCTTTGTTCTTAGTTGTTGTTAATATTTGTTTTTGTTAATAAAAAATGGGTTAATTTCTTTTATCCGAAAATTCCCTCGTAATAAATCTCTCGTTTTATTAGGAATAGTGAAGTGTGACCCACTTTAGTTCACTACTTAGTTATTTAGTAACCATATAATACATAGATTTTTCAAATATTTTTATTAGGCGCCACATTGTTCCATCATATATGATTCCTACCAATATTTTACCAGTTTCTACCTATGCTTTACTTGATTTTTGGGTATAATTTAATATAAAATCAATAAGTAGTTTGTACATTGACACACACTGCCATTTTGTTACATCATGTTGAATTCGTTCCAGTTTATCCCTATTAAATAAGATTTTTTCTACATTCAATTTTGAAAAAAATTATTTGGCCGTCATATTGTTTCGCCATTTTGAATTCGTGCCACAACTTTACCAGTTTATCTCTATAGCACACTTAATGCTTGCACAGAATTTGAAGTTAATCGAACAAGTAGTTTCTCAACCTGATTTTTTAAATATTTTATTAAGTCACCAATTTGTTTTGCTATATTTTATTCAAGCTATATTGTTCATGTTACCAGTTTATCCCTATGTAACACTTGATTTTTAACTACAATTGAATTCAATCTGTTATGCTGTGCACAGACAAACGGACAGACGAAACGACAGATGGACCGACCGAATTGAAAAAACATATTTTTTGGACTCTGGGGACGCCAGAAAAGTGAAGATGTGTAAAACTTGAGAGAATGATTATTTCAGGATTACAAAAATTTTATTTGGCCGCCATTTTGTTCCGCCAACTTAAATTAGTACCGCAATTTTGCTAGTTCATTTCTATAGCACAATAAGTTATGACACACCATTTGAAATCAATCCATTAAGTATTTTTTCAGGCTAAATTTTTAAATATTTTATTAAGTTGCCACTGTGTTCCGCCGTCTGGATCCGTACCAAAATTCTACCAGTTGATTCCTACATAATACTTGATTTTTATGCAAAATTTGAGAAAAATTGGATAAATAATTTTTTAGTAATAATTTTTTTAACATTTCACTAGGCCGTCATTTTGTTTCGCCATATTGTGTTTTTGCCAAAATATTACCAGGTCATCCCCAGATGATCCTCGATTTTTGACCAAAGTCTATCGAGTAAGTAGTTTTTTAGCTATGCGGCAAACCGACAGACAGGCAAACAGACAGACCGACAGAATTCAGAAAACATGTTTTTCGGCATCTAGGGACCCTGAAACATGAATATCTGGAAAAATCTCGGAGGGTGATTTTATACTTCTCTTTAGGAGGGAAGCAAAAATGACTGCTCAACTAGATCTTCAGATTGAAAAGAGAAAATGGAATCTGTTACTCTTTTAATAAGCCTTAAGAAGAGAATACTATTACAACCAGACCATATTTTACAAAGAAACATATCACTTTTATCTAATAAATCGAATAATTAACAATAATTTGTTGAGAAATCAAGAAAAACCAATTATTTTGAAGGCACTACTAGGTGTAGTTAGTCTGAGACACAACCTAATTTTGACAGAAAATTAAAATATTGTAAACATTTGGACGGGTTCACAGTTCACTATTTTATATTATAAGTAGTTGCTTTTTATATTAAGTTATGTTGTTTTTTTTTAATAATGCTAAAGCTTATAAATACATATATATGCTTGAATTATTAAAATATATTGACATAACCAAAAACAATATTTAATTCCTGTATATCCCTTCCGGTTGCCTCCCAAGCAGCTTGACGAATATTTTGATCTCGGTACAAGTTCATGTAGCCTGACTTTATACTCAATCCAAAAATCTGAAATCTGCTCACCGGAGCTCATTCAGTATTTTGAGCTTGTGCAGTAAACATCCCTGAAGATGCCTCGTGCAATCGCAGGCAAAACGTCGTAAAGTAAATTAAAGCTCGGATTATATGCAAAATGCCACGAGATTGCCGTCAGTAATGCTCCAGCTCTTAAACGGTGAACATTTTTCGGCACTCTCACTGAATACGTAGTTTTTCTTAAGGGTGATTACCGGTAATTTACTTTATAGGAATTTTTATGTAGGCAGCGGTTGATTTGTGATTTCGTTCGGGATTAGCAGTACCCCGAAAAGTGTCCATGCTTTGCACCTAGAAAAGGATAGTAATTTTCCTTCTAGACTGCAGGTTAAGTATTTGTTTATTGTATAAAGGCGTGCGATACCTTTAACAATTAATATAATTGGTTATTGTATATTTTTTTGGGCTAGTCTCCCGTTGAGATAATTAACCAATCTTTATATTATATCGAGTACGTATTAAAAATGGAAACTTGTCAAGTTACGAAAATACGTTTGTTATTCGTATTTCTTTTCTTTTAATAAATAGCTGACTTTTGAAATCGTGTATTTTATTGAATAGAAAAGAATAACTTAAATATTAATAATGGTGAATATAAGGAATGATATGAGAAAGTCGGAAGATCTATTTTCGAGAGAAAAGCGTTGCAAAACCGGGATGCGAAAGAGCTGGAAAAATTATGGGATATCTTCCTCTTCCCAAAGTAAAGAAAATCTAACCTTGCCTTCAATATGGAATTATCTGAACTAACTAAAACGGGATGTAACATCTGTGAAATCCTAAAATTCAAGGAAGGATGTCTTTGTGCATTGCCAACGTACTTCTTTGTATCCTGGAGAGGATGAAATTGATAAAAATAAACATAATAAAACTAAAAAAGGCGAGTATCTTTTTGGCAGTCCTATTCACAAGACTCCATCGCATATGAACGACCCTGAGACATTAAGGGGATATACCCCTACCTTCAAACAAACATCTCCCAGTTCACAGCATATTTAGCATATTTATGAAATATTTTCATATTTTAATATTTTTTGATTAAATTTGCATATTTTGGGTCAAATGTAATATTGCATGTATGTCTCGTCACTCCTCGGGCAATACTGGTCACCCACCTACCATGCTCCTTTTCCTGCCCACTTTTCTAAAAAAGTGTTTATCAATTTTTCTACCCAAACAAAAAATAAAAACAATAACAGGCTTTGTGATATTCCTATTTTGTTTTGAAAACTTATTTGTTACAATAATACCAATATTTTGTTTAATAGCTAACTAAAATATTTATTCCCATTTTGTGTTAAATTATCATTACTATCAAAAAATATTTTGTTAATAATTTGTTAGTTTTTACAAAGATTACTGAACCCCACCTTTTTATTTAAGGTTTTCTATTGTTATATTTAATTATAGTTATTGACCACAGGTTGTTCTTGTATGGAAGGTCAGTTAATTTCACGCATCACTATACATTTATGTTAGTGATTTTCAAACCTTTTGAATACAACTGACTAGCCAACATTCATTGAAAGTATTTTATTGACCTTTATTAATTTTGTATAGGCACACATTAAATTGTAACCCATTTCTCTTCAGCTTGTTCCTTTCTCTACCTCCCCGCAAGAACTTGCTTTGAGTTCTCATAGTTCTAGTTTTGTTTGAATTTCACTTAAAATTTATGTTATGGTTAGTAACAATGCATTTGTTTTTGCCATTGTTCGCCTATTGTCTGAAAGCTATTTGTTATTGATTTATTTTTCTCGACTCTCTCAATCTATCCAGAGAGTTTTTATTTTTTGTTTTGATCTAAACTCGTAACTAGTATCGCTTTTTGCTCAAACAGTAATCTTGAACATTGTTTTTCTTCAGATCAGATTTATAATCAATTCCTATTGGTTGCTTTTCTTTTTTCACAAGTTTATAATTTATTCTATATTTAAATTTCTATTTAAATATAAAATTTAAATAACTTGTCAAATTTCAATAAATTTCGCAATCCCGTTGAATCTCAATTTTTTTTGGCTTTTGTTAAAGAAATTCATCCATTTCTGTGTTTTATCATGCCTACATAACATATGGCTGCTTTTTAAGCAATAAATAGAAAAAATTAAAATGTAATTTGGTGTGCGTCAACTTTTGTTTTGTTTTTGTTACATGTAAAAAGTTTTTGAGTTTTTAGAACCATGGATTTTTTTGCCTGTTTACTGACGAGTAAGTGTATCGTTTGATTCAACCTTTTTCTTCTCTTTTCGACTTTTTGCCTTGTCCATCGTCTTTATAATTTGGAAGGTTTTATTACTCGATGTACTTATTTGTAGGTAGCATTGATGATGACTAGTTAGTCGAAAGCGCTAGGTTATAATTTTGGATTTGGATATACACGTTAAACAGACCGCCTCTTTTGTTTAATTAAATGTTATATTTGCCTGTCATTTGCTAGATAGGTATCTAAAATATTTAAATTTTATTGTATTAGGTAGAGGGAATTCTGAAGCCAGAGATTTTCTTCCTCGTAGTAACGTTGTTCACTACATAAAATATTGTATCTTTATATCATTCACGTTTGAGTTGTGCATTTTTAAATGTGTAACAAATTAGTATTCTGGATAAAATTGCATTCTGGATTGACATTAGAAGGTGATGGTGTTTTTTGTAAAGAAGGCAGAAAAGCGGTAAGTGCTTAAAATTGAGTTTTTCAAAATCAATAGATTTGATTGAAAATTTAAAATAAAATATAGGTTCAGACACAGCTAGTATAGGAAGTCTTGTTGCCAAAACACTGAATGACCTTTTACATAAAAACAGAGGTTACAATACACTAGTTAAAGTATTGAATGTATCATCTGGTATTTTTTGTGATAATTTTGAGATGACAAAATGTCTTGCATGAAGTACGTTCCTATAAATCAGTCGATGTAGAAAGTAGTTTTTCTACTTATAAAACAGTATTTAGCGATAAGAGACAATCTTTTATAGTAGATAATTTTAAAAAAACATTTAACAGTTTCGTTAAAAAAACAGTTTTGTATAATGTTTTTTTAATTAATAAATTTTTTTCGAATTATTACTTTTACTTTTTTGCTATTTATAGGTACAGATACGGCAATTCTCTATTATATTAATCCATATGCTCCTAATGTTATTTAGCAAGGTATCAAAGACGAGTGTTTAATATTTGTATACTAATTTTTTTAATGCTCTTTTCAAAAAAAAACCACTGACTGTCGCACTTTTTTAATGGGACCGCTCTTCATTTTTATATTATATTTTGTGCATATATTCTGCCTATCTAGTGCATATATTCACAAAATTCTTGCATATATATGAGCAAATTTCGTCTATTTTTTACCCATAGAAATCCTAGCTTTAGTAATTACAATTTGAAAGTACAAAAAAAGTTTTTTTGTACTTTAACTAATTTTGCATAAAGTTAAAATTCTTATAAATTATGAAAAAACTGATGCCGTTATTACTGTAATCAAAACCAATTAAACTACATTTATTCTTATGCTTATCACACTCTTCCAAAACCTATGAGCTTGCTTTTAGATCTTTGGCACAACATTTTTTAAAATTTTTTTTGAGGGTCTTATGGTCAACACAATCAAAAGCCTTTTTAAGGTCTGGTCTCACATATGGCAGATAAACTGTAGAGTTGCATTATCAAATTCTTTATTGCCTTAATTAAGTTTACCCTTGAGACAAAGATTAGTTTCACTTGAATGAGTTTTGAAGCAAAAATACCCAGAATTACATTTAAGGCACTTGAAATTCATTGAAAATATTAGAATAAATAGTTATTTCTCGTCTACTAGGGTTTTTGTTATTTAAACGTGGTTCAGTAGTTAAAATGTAATTTGTTTGATTGAAATGCTGATGAAATGATGATAAATAATTTTGAGAAATTTTAATTGTTTATGTAGTTGAAATCAACACAGAGATTTAAAAGGTTTTTTTTTGAAAAACTTATATTAGAAATGATAACAACCAGATACAAATGATACTTTATTTCCAAATCTGCTTAGACGTTTTAGACTCTATTTTAATTCCAAACCGCGACTAAGTTCATATTTGATAATACTGTGAAGGTATTTCAATATTTCTAGAAATTCATAAAGTAGTTAAATTACCCTTGGCGGAGAAAAATTTAAAGGGAGTGGATTTGTGAAGTGGTCGGAAACGAACGTCAAGAATAATAATCCCTAAGAACGCTTTCCAAAGTAAACGAAGCGTTAAGACTTTAAAGGGTGGTTTAAAGTTTCATATTTTCAAAAAATTAGGGGATCAACTTTTATTTCTAATAACCTTGATGTACTAATGGCTTTGTTTGATCAAAAGGGCATGTATACCTTATTAAGTGGGCGGACACATTTCGTTATTTTCATGCAAATAAAAAAATGACGAATACTGTTTAATACAATGTTGTTAAAATATTGCGAAGCGAGCTTAATTGGCCACTCCGAGTAAGGAATAAGGATCGTACATATATAACTTCGAAACTTTGTTTTCAACTAGGTGTCAATAGAAAAATTATGCAACTCGTAGATAATCACATTCTTCGTAATCGGCAGTCGGGTTTTAGACAGTCTTATAGTACTCCATCTGAGCTATTGGATGTAATTTATGACATAATTACAGCTACCGATTAAAACAGTCACTCCATTAGTGCTAAGGCATTTGATACTGTAAACCAAGATATGTTATGCTCATAACTAAAAGTTATTGTTAGTGGCCTCATGTCTAATAGTTTGTTTGTCTCCACCGGAGTTCGTCCAGACTCTCCATCTCTCTCTGTTTTTCAAAACTCAAAGAGATATTAAAATAAATCCTAATCAACTTTTATTTATTACTTTTCTGCTTATCTTTTAAAAATAAAGTTACTTTTTTTAAACTTTTGAAATTTTGAATACCCTGTACATTAATTTTAAACTCGTATTTAAAGCTTCAGTTATTTAATTTCTATGAACTTCGAAAAAGTCATTTTTCTAAATAAAGGCGTTCATAAAATCAAAGAGTTTTAGAAAAAGTCAAATTTCGAATAGTGAGCTATGATTTCGTATTTAGATATAAAAATAAATCCTGAACAACTTTTCTTATTCAATTTTCTTCGTATCTCTAAAAATAAAGGTACATGAGTTTTTTGAAATTTTAAACTGTAAATTAAATTTAAAAAATTAAGTTATTTTTGAGAATTTCAAGAGAAGCAAACATTTTTATAAAGAGTGAGTTTTTTTTTGTAACCCACAAATAAAAAAAGGGTCTTTGATAGCAGGAGGGTGGTATCTCTTATGGAATAAGAATGAACATTTAGGTTAACTTCAATTGTTTAATTTAGTTAATACAGGGGGTTAAGTTAACACAGTCGGTTCAATTTTTTTTTATTTTCTGTAATACAAAGATAAATATATAAATTTTTCATTATTAGGGGATCCGCTGATACGTATTGTCAGAATATCAGCAACATGTTTAAACAGATTGATCACAAAAAGAGATTTCAAGTATCGATAAAAATACATTCTGGATGGATAATTTTAATAGAATGCTCTCGTTTGAAAAAAAAGCGAAAATAGATGACTCAAATGTTCTTATGTTTACATTAATCTTGACTCGAATTCTCTTGTTAAATCAATATTCATTAAAGAGTGAGTGGAGTAATTGAAACAGTATCCTTTGTTTAACTTTGAAGGGTAGACGTTTCCGTGTCAGGTTCTAGACAATATTTAACTCCTTATCTTTTCTTCTGAACAAAGACAGTCGCCTCCATTCTATTTTCTCATTTCAGTATTCAATATTCGTTTCGTAATAGAATTCTCGCTGAATTGATACTTTAGCAATTTTGCGTCGTCCTTTGGATCCTCGGCCGAAATACAATATTTTTTATTTCTAGAAGTGCTTTAAAAAGATTTTCTTGGTTCTCGATTTGTTATATATAGGATAATATTTTGATGACGGAACACAGAAAATGCCAAAAGTTAAGCCGCGTACTCATTTAGTGAAAACAAATGAACGAACAGCATCACATGCATACGGTTATAAATGCGTACATTTCTTTAATATTCGCTTTAAAGTCTATATTTAGCGAACGTATGCGTGGGGTGTGCATAAATATGTAGACAATTGAAGGGGTGCAACGATGTTTGCTCTTTTCCAACAAGCTAGCACCTGTCGGCAGATGAAAGCATGTATTTGGCGTCCATATTCCTTACTTCCACACTAAGCGAAGGCATTGGTTCCTTACTTTGGGGCCGTAGGCGTTTACTAAGTGAGCATAGTAAGATTGTGTAGGTCACAACATCTTCAAATAGCATTAAATGGATGGACTTGAAAATATACCCATCTATACTGTAAATATAGCCAGAGTATACAGATTGATTTATTTTTATTTTGAATTAAAAAGACATTTTTAAATAAATGAGAATAAATGTCAATAAAAAATAATATTCAATTTTATATAAATACAAAACGAATTAATTAAATACTGAAATACTGATTTATTCGAGTCATTTGATATTAAGTTTTTACAGTCGTCAACAAAGTGCACTAGATATATGAAAAATATTTTCATATACCTAGTAAAGTTATTATGCCTAAAATTTATGTTAGGATTTAGATAGCACACTACAAGATTAAAGTTAAGTTTAAGATTAAAATTCAACACAATATGATTACACAGAAACGTTTTACAATAATCAGTTTTGGCAAGTTAATTATACCTTTCTCTAAATTTAGTTCTGTGTCACTATCATTATAATCTTTATCTAAACCTTAACTTACTATTCATACACATATATGAATTTTCCACCTTAATTACATGTATAGTGTTTTCCAACTGTCTGCAACATGTTACTTACTATGTTTTTTTATTAATTCTACTACAGGTGTTTTAATGTGGTGGAAGTATTATTCCTTCTAATATTTGATTTTACTTAATGCCATATATCATATGTCCATTTTCTGTTGCTAGTTTATCACACATGCCCTCTTTATCAATTTTATATGCCTTTAATACTCTAAATAACCCCGTTTTTTTTGTAAATTTCTTCAAAATAAATATTATTATCTATAGTAAAATTTCGAATTGCTGCTTTTGAACTATTAGAACTAAGAAACATTTTTACTTGACGACTACGATAACTAGCATTGTCCACACATAAAAATGCGTTAGTATCTTGGTGATAATCTAGAGAAGAATCTGCTATGTTTTTAGCTGAAAGCAACATTCAGTTCAGAATAAATCCAATTTTTTGCACCTGCGTGTATAATTGTATTTTTTTTGCTTTTATTTGAAGGAGACTTGATTTGACATTTTTTTGAAAAATCGTTACATCCTTTTCTTCGAGTGGCATGTGTATTGAACCATGTTTCTTCAAGGTAGATAATTGGGCGATTTTCTGCTCTATATTATTTAATAGTCGTTAAATATTTATGACGCCATTGACGTAAACGTTGAGATTCCGTTAGGGTTTGTCTTTTATCAATCGTGTAATATTTAAAACCTATTTTAAGCATAATTTTTCTTAGGCTTGAAATGCTAGCAGTCGTTGGTCAGCCTTTTTTAAAAGGAAACCAGGGTAGGTACAGATTGTTCTTAATACATATGATAAATTTATCATATCCTTCTTAATAAATCCACGTCATGCTTGTCAATGCTTCTAAATGTGCCAGGCTCACTTCTCCTCTACCGAAGATAAAGAAGTACTTGTTAAAGCAGACATTTCGGATAAAGCCTCACTTGAATTAAAAATACCATTTAAGCAAAGATTGGTACACATTTTTAATTATTTGTTTAGCATAACCTTTCAAAATAAGTGTTAATGAACCTTGCATTTAAAGTAAATATTACAATCTTTTTTAAGCTTCCACGCTGGGATCAATTAAGAAATCATGGTCCTTGTGTTTAAATTGTGTCAAATTGGAATTACTTGAGGGATCTTCACTGCAATGTAATGATTGGCTTTCACGCAAGGTGTAGCACGTAGCCCGTGTCTTAATTAAAGTTTTCAGGGTGCTTGGTAATTTCACTAGTTTCCTTCATTTTCCTTTTATAATACTCTAAGAACCTTGACATCTTTTACATTAATTATGTACCCTGTTGAGTGGTGGTGTTCAGCGACTGTTGGTGTTCATCAACAGCGGATTGAATAATTTGATTATAGTTATTCATATATTTCATATTTTTTAAGTCTAGCAGAACAGACTTTACAGTTTCACCTATATATACTTTACCGCAGGCGTAAGGAATTTCATAAACTCCTTCTGATTGCAAAGGAATTTTACTACATTTTCAGCGACCTTAGGCATTGTGCAATCATTTCTGTGCATATTAAAGATTGTATGAACGTTAGATCCGCAAAATTCCTGCAATCTTATTTCTGGTACCCTGTATAAAAGGTAAAACCGAACTATTGATTGTTGAGTATCCAATACTGGTTGAGGTCTGGAATTGTTACAATATTTAATCGAACGCCTAATATCTTCAGTGCAATATCCGTTAGATTTTAAAGTTTCGATCAGTTTACCTTTTTCTTTTCGGAATTAAATTTGCGTCACACACTGACAGAGCACTAAAGACTAATAAATCGATAACCATTTGTCTCTGAGTGAGAGCTAAAATTTAAATATATGTTCTTATGTATTGGATTTCTGAAAATAGAATGACTTAGGATGTCATTCTCTTTCTATTGTATTCAGTAAGAGAACGACACTATCTGACTCAATTTTCATAATGCATTTTGTATTATGATGTTGTTGGTTTGGATCATCTAAAAATATAATAAAATTTTCTTCTTCATGTGGCCATATTACAAAAGTGTCATCGAAGTATGTAAACTAACCTCTAGGTTGAGCAGTTTCTTTTAAAGCTTTCATAAAGATGTTCTTTACTGCAGGAGGTAGCGGAAATACCATGGCCACGCCCGAGGTTGCCCATAAAATTTACCTTGAAAAATAAACTAAAAACTAGATGTTTCCATAATATGCGCATGATGAAGATGTATATTTCTTTGCTAATTCTCAAAGAGACGAGTAGCAGGTTTTCTAAAAAGAAGTAATACTTTTCTGAGTGCGCCAATCCACGAAACTAATGCATATAATTTCATATATATTTCTGGATTTATCGAGTAGAAGTCCAATCTAGGCAGTTCTCGCTGCTTCTGTAATATCGGGCAGCGTGCCAGTTAACTCATTATCATCACTTAAATTGTGATTGCGAATAGAAATCAATAATAATACTAAAATATCAATGTTGAATTTTAAATTTCGACAGATATAACAGCAACAATGATGGCGTCGCTTTCAAATGGTACACTCAATATTTTTGATAAAGTCGATGTCTGCAGTCCGATTCTCGAAATATGTGAAATAGTTCATATGGAAAAATGATAGAAAGTTTTAGCTTCGACCTTAAAAACCTTAGATTAAATATACGGAAAGATGCCCAACAAAACAATAAAACCTTACTTAAAAATCAGTTGCCCTCAACGACCTCGTAGATTACTACTTTGTTATTACCTTGCCTTTATTTGAAGGAGCCTTGGCTTGACCTTTTTTTTTTAAAATTACATCCTTTTCTTGCAGTGGCATTGTATCAAACCATGTTTTGTCAAGGTAGTTAATTGGACGAGTTTCTGCTCTATATTATTTAATAGCCGTTAAATATTTATGACGCCATTCCCATAAACTTTGAGATTCTATTAGGGTTTGTGTTTTATCAATCGTGTGATATTTAAAACCCATTTAAACAAAAATTTTCTTAGGCTTGAAATGCTGGAAGAAATGTTTATTTCATCGTTGGTCAGTCTCTTTTTTAGGGAAACCAGGGTAGGTACAGATTGTTTTTGGTATATATATGACAAATTTTCCTTCTTAACAAATCCACATTATGCTTGTCAGTTTTTATAAATGTGCCTTCATGTCACTTCGCTTTTTTTTCTGGGAATGATAGGTTTCAGTACTATATCCTCTACCGAAGATAAAGGAGTACTTGTTAAAGCAGACGTCTGGGCTAAAGCATCGCTTGAATTAAAAATACCTTTTCAGTAAAGATTGATACACATTTTTAATTATTTGTTTAGCATAACCTTTCAAAATACGTATTAAAGAACCTGGCATTTAAGGTAATTATTACAATCTTTTGTGTTGTGACAATACAAAAGCTTCCACGCTGGGACCAATTAAAAAACATCATGGTTTGTGGGTTTAAACTGTGTCAAATCGGAATTACTTTTCGAAGTTTCGTCTGCGTTCTCATGAGCCATCTTTAGGAAACTTCAAAGCAATGTAATGATTGGTTTTCACGCATGATGTAGCACGTAACCCGCGTCTTAATTGAAGCTTTCAGAGTGCCTGATAATTTCACTTGTTTCTCTAATTTTCCTTTTATAATACCCTAAGGCCGATGGGAGAACCTTGATATCTTTTAAATTAATTTTGTGCCCTTTTGAGTGGTGGTGTTCAGCGATTGTTGGTGTTCATCGAAAGTGGATTGAATAATTTGTTTTTTACTTACATATTGTTCATGTTCCTTAAGTCTAGCAGAACAGACTTTCCAGTTTCACCTTATACACTTTACCGCAGGAGTAAGGAATGTCATAAACTCCTTCTGATTTTGTGCATATTAAAGCTTTTACGAAAGTTAGATCCGCAAAGTTCCTGCAATATTATTTCTGGTACCCTGTATAAACGGTAAAACCGAACTATTGATTGTTGAGTGAGCAATACTGGTTGAGGTCTGGGATTATTACAATATCTAATCGAACGCCTAATATCTTTAGTGCAATATCCGTTAAATTTTATAGTTTCGATCAGTTTGTCTCTTTATTTTCGGAATTGAATTTGCGTCAAATACTGACAATGCCCTAAAGACTAATAAAATGATAACCGATTGTCTCTGAGTGAGAACTAAAATTTAAATATATGTTTTTATGTATTAGATTTCTGAAAACAGAATAACTTAGGATGTCATTCTCTTTCTTTTGTATTAAGGAAGGGAACGACACTATCTGACTCAATTTTCATAATGCATGTTGTATTATGATGTTGGTTTGGATCATCTAAAAATATAATAAAATTTCCTTCTTCATGTGGCCATATTACAAAAATATGAAGATGTTGTATATTTCTTTGCTAATTCTCAAAAATAGACGAATAGCAGGTTTTCTGAAAAGGAAGATGAGAGAAAATACTTTTCTGAGTGCGCCAATCCACGAAACTCATGTACACAATTTCATATTTATTTCTGGATTTATCCGGTAGAAATCCGATCTGGACAGTTCTCGCTGCTTCTGTAATATCGGGCAGCGTGCCAGTTAATTCATTATCATCACTTAAATTGTCATTGTGAATAAAAATCGATAATAATACTAAAATATCAATGTTGAATTTTAAATTTTGACAGATATAACAGCAATAGTGATGGCGTCGCTTTCAAATGGTACACACAATATTTTTGATAAAGTCGATGTCTGGAATCCAATTCATATGGAAAAATGATAGAAAGTATTAGCTTCGACCTTAAAAACCTTAGATTAAATATACGGAAAGATGCCCAACAAAGTAATAAACCCTTACTTAGAGATCAGTTGCCCTCAACCACCTCGTAGATTACTACTTTGTTATTATTTTGCCTTTATTTGAAGGAGCCTTGGTTTGACATGTTTTTTTTTGAAAAATCGTTACACCTTTTTCTTGCAGTGGCATATGTATCAAACCATGTTTCGTCAAGGTAGTTGGGCGAGTTTCTGCTCTATATTATTTAATAGTCGTTAAATATTTATGACGCCATTCCCGTAAACTTTGAGATTCCATTAGGGTTTGTCTTTTATCAATCATGTGATATTTAAAACTCATTTAAGCAAAATTAAGAGAAATGTTTATTCCATCGTTGGTCAGTCTCTTTTTTAGGGAAACCAGGGTAGGTACAGATTGTTTTTGGTATATATGACAAATTTTCCTTCTTAATAAATCCACATCATGCTTGTCAATGCTTATAATTGTGCCAGAGTCACTTCTCTTCTTTTTTTCTGGGAATGATAGATTTCAGTACTATATCCTCTACCGAAGATAAAGAAGTACTTGTTAAAGCAGACGTCTCCGCTAAAGCATCACTTGAATTCAAAATCCCTTTTCAGCAAAGAATGGTACACATTTTTAATTATTTGTTTATCATAACCTCTCAGAGAGAGGGGACATAACCTTTCAAAATAAATGTTAATGAATCTTGCATTGAAGGTAAACATTACAATATTTTATGATTTAAGCAAAAAAATAATTAAATTGTAACAATACGGAAGCTTGGAAGCTGCTGGGGTTAATTAAGAAATCATGGTTCTTGTGTGTAAGTAAACTGCTTCACATTGGAATTACTTTTCGACGTTTCGTCTGTGATCTCATGAGCCATGTTTATGGGTCTTCACTGCAAGGTAATGGTTGGTTTTCACGCATGATGTAGCATGTACCCCGCATCTTAAATTCCTTAATTTTGCTTTTATAATACCCTAAGGCTAATGCAAGAACCTTGATATATTTTACATTATGTGCTCTGTTGAGTGGTGGTGTTCAGCGCCTGATGGTGTTTAGCGACAGAGGATTGAATAATTTGTTTTTATTTATATATTGTTCCAGTTTTTTAATTTTCCTTTTATAATACTCTAAAAACCTTGACACGTTTTACATTAATTATGTACCCTGTTGAGTGTTGGTGTTCAGCGACTGTTAGTGTTCATCAACAGCGGATTGAATAATTTGATTTTACTTATATATATTTCATATGTTTTAAGTCTCGCCGAGCAGACTTTCCAGTTGCACCTATATACACTTTACCGCAGCAGTAAGGAATTTCATAAACTCCTTCTGATTGCCAAGGAATTATATTTTTTGGCAACCCTAGGCAATGCGCAATCTTTCTGTGCATATTGAATGAAGGTTTGATCCGCAAAATACCTGCAATCTTATTTCTGGTACCTTGTATAAAAGGTAAAACTGAACTATCGATCGTTGAGTATCCAGTACTGTTTAAGGTCCAGGATTATCACAATATCGAATCAAATGCCTAAATCAAATATATTCAGTGCAATATCCATTATGTTTTAAAGTTTTGATCAGTTTCTCTCTTTCTCTTCGGAATTGAATTTGCGTCACATATTGACAAATGCCTAAGGACTAATAAATTGATAACCGATTGCCTCTGAGTGAGAGCTTTGATTTAAATATATGTTCCTATGTATTGGATTTCTGTAAACAGAATGATTTAGGATATCGTTCTCTTTCTTTTGTACTAAAACGTTAAGGAAGAGAACGACACTATCCGATTCAGTTTTCATAAAGCATTTTATATATAATGTTGTGGGTTTGGATAATCTAAAAATATAATAAAATTTTCTTCTTCATGTGGCCATATTACAAAAGTATTACAACATCTAATTTCATATTTTTTTTAGGATTTTTCGGCTTTATCAAGATTTAAAGTTAAAATTAATAAAACACAATCAAAGTTAGTCTGCTATTAGTTTGTCATTTTATTTGCGCTGTATAAGCCACAAGTAAAAATAGAAGTATTTTGTAGAAGGCACATATCAAAGTGCCAGAGTTTTTAATATCTAGATTCCAGTAGTCACTTTATTTCTGCCCTGTAAGAAAATACCTTTAACTCCTTCAAGGTAGGAAAACTAAAAATAAAAGCAAAAGTAGAGGTATTTGTGACAAAATTTTTCCGATCTCGTGGCTCATTGATCGCGACAAAGCCTTTTATTTTCTGAAAGTTAAATAAAAGGGTGCCGACATCTTATTTCCCCTGCTTGAATCAAAATAAATGATTATTGATGAAAAGTAACGAGAAATGATGAAGTTTAGAAGATTAATTTCAACTGACGAGAAAACTCTACCTTATAAATCTGATACGCGCCATTTCATTCATTCGAGTTTCCTTTCAGTTTCAGTGGTGGCTAAGTTTTTTTTTATTAAAGAATCTTTAGATAAGAAATAAAAATATATTTTTTTACATAAGCCATTCAACACGTTACTAAGACTTGCCGTTATTGATTTTCACCTCTTTACAGCATATTTGATAAATGAATTCAGTAAATTTACGCAAATTAAAAATATATCGAGATATTCTGTATTATGTAATAGGAAAGGGTGTCTCATTACAACTTCAGCAGCTAGGCCCCATTGGTCTCTTATACTGTATATATATATCCTTTCTTAAAACATAGATTAAACCTAAAACATTAACCAACCTTACAAATTAATCTGAAAATCACGCGATTCGTTCCAAGCGTATTTTATTTTCACTTCCCTCGTAAAAGGGAAATATTGTAATCGTGAAAAAATCACCCTCCGAGATTTTTTCAGATCTTCACGTTTCAGGGTCCCTAGATGACGAAAAACATGTTTTCTCAATTCCGTCGGTCTGTCTATGTGTCTGTTCGCGGAGTAGCTGCTTACTTCAAATTTTGGTCAAAAATTAAGGATAACCTGGCAACATTTTGGTAAAAATCCAATATGGCGAAACAAAATGGCGTCCTAGTGAAATTTTAAAAAAAATATTATTACAAAACTGCTTATCCACTTTATCTCAAATTTTGCAAAAACATCAAGTATTATGTTGGAAGCAACTGGTAACATTTTGGTATGTATCCAAGATGGCGGAACAAAATGGCTGCTTAATAAAATATTTAAAAATTTAGTCTGAAAAAACTGCTTATTGGTTTGATTTCAAATTGTATGCCATAACTAATTGTGGTATCCAATCCTAGATGGCGGAAGAAAATGGCGGCTTGATATAAAATTTAAAAATTCAACGTGAAAAATTTCTTAATGGATTGATTTCAAATTGTGTGTCATAGCTAATTATGGTATAGGGATCAACTAGTAAAATTGTGGTACTGATTCAATATGGCCGAACAAAATGGCGGCCATATAAAATGTTTGTAATTGTGAAAAAAATCGCTCTCAGGTCGTCGGTCCGTCTGTCGGTCTGTCTGTCTGTCTGTCTGTCTTCAGTTCTCAGCATAGCTTAAAAACTAATCCGACGTGAAAAAACTACCTAATAGATTGATTTTAAATTGTGTGCCATATCTAATTGTGGTATAAGGATCAACTAGTAAAACTGTGATACTAATTCAAGATGGCGGAACAAAATGGCAACCAAATAAAATGTCTATAATTGTGAAAAATTCACCCTCTCAATTTTTACATATCTTTACGTTTTAGCCTCCCTAGATGTAGGTCTATCTGTGTTTCAGTTCGCGGTATAGCTAAACAATACTTACCCGATTGACTGACCAAAAACAGAGGTCATATGTGGATGATCTGGTAATATTTTGGTAAAAATCCAGTATGGCGGAACAATGCTAAAACATTTTGTGAGAGTAGTTTGTTATTTGGGGTTAAGATTCAGTAAAAAAAACGTTTCGCAAATTTACTGTTGCACCCTCACGACACATTTCCTGCATGAAATCCATATTATCAATTTTTACCTACTCCGTTGGTCCACATTTATTTTCCAGATATTAAGTTCCTAAATGGTTTTCGTTAACAATCCTTTTGTTGTTAGGTTAGAGTGGTGAATTATTTGGGGTTAGAATCCAGTAAAAAAAGCAAAAGTCTATTTTTAAATAGTTGACGTTTCGCAACTTTATTATTGCACCTTCAGCATACATATATAGATTCTATATCCTGTATGAAACCCATATTATCAGTCTTTACCCACCCGTTGGTCCGCAGATATTTCACAGGTTTTACGTTTCTAAATGGTTTTCGTTATAGTTCCTCTTGTTGTTATATTAGAGTGGCGTATTATTTGGGGTTAGGATCCAGGAAAGAAAAACAAAAGTCGTTTTTAAATTGTCGACGATTCGCAACTTTATTGTTGCATCATCAGGACACATATATAGATTCTATAGCGTGAAACCCATATTGTCGGTCTTTACCAACTCCGTTGGTCCACAGATATTTTCCAGATATTAATTAAGTTTCTAAATGGTTTTCGTTAACGACCCTCTTGTTGTTATGTTAGAGTGGTGTTGAAGGAGAGGCTGCTCACCATAGCAGCAACTCAAGGCTGTTCCTGATTTATGAAATGTAAAGGGTATACGGTCGGCAGAAGAAAAATATTTTTGAGCTCGGACAAGGAAATCCAATTTTTTCGCGGCTGCTGTGGCAATTGAAGTGATGTGACTATGCCAGCGAAGATCTTTCTGAAAAGTGATATCAACTAGGCTGAAGGAATCTTTGGCTTCAAGCATTTGATAATTCATTTGAATTGTATGTGTATTGGGAGATAATTTGTGAGATAGTAAACATAATTGGGTCTTAGTAGCGTTAAACTAGACAAGGTTCTTTGCTCAAGTCTTACGATTCTAATGAGGTCTTCGGTTAGGTATAAAGTCATATTAGAGTGACACAACGCCTACCATCAATTTCAGTCTTGGAAACAGTTTGGGATATTGTATGTTGGAGTGAAGTGTGCTATCGTCAGCATAGCTGTGAGTAGGTAGAAGGAGGCAGATCATTGATGTAGAGGAAAAATAGGGCAGGTGACAACACCTAATTCTGGACTTGGACTTCTCTGTGAGATTCGGGACTCCAGTGGTTTGTTACGAAGCTAAGAAGATCTGCCGAAGCCGTGTTACCTGTCGTGGTTTATACCTTTTAAGGTAATTTAAAGATCAGTATTGATATACTTTGGCTAGAATACCATCCATACCAGAGGAATTTTTGATATTAAGTGTTTTGAGAATACGTCGTACCTTCTTAACACTGAAGGTGATTATGTGCATATTATATGGCAAAGCTGGTTCTGATGGAAGGGGAAAATAAATATGAGGGATTAAACTAGAATTTAGATGTGGAGATTTCCTCACCAGAAGTTAAGGGTAAAAAGGAGCTCTTGCAGATGTTTTGATTAATGCTTTTGCTTTACTCATTCTTGTATTTCAATAAATAATATTTACTACTTCATTTAGAAACCTAATATTTGAGAAAACCATTTAGAAACCTAATATCTGAGAAATATCTGCGAATCAACGGAATAGGTAAAGAGTGATAATATGGGTTTCATGCAAGATATAAAATCTATGTGTCCTGAAGATGCAACAATAAAGTTGCGAAACGTCGACAATTTAAAAAGAGACTTTTTTTCATAGATTCGAACCCAAATTATACACTTCTTTAACATAACAACGAGGGGATTGTTAACGAAAACCATTTAGAAAGAAATTCCTGGGAAATATATGCGGACCAACGGAGGAGGTAAAGACTGATAATATGGGTTTCATGCAGGATATAGGATTTATAAATGCCTCCTGAAGATGCATACCTAAAGTTGCGAAACGTCGACAATTTAAAAAAAGACTTTTTTTTTTGGATCTTAACCCCCAAATATTACACCACTCTAACAATTTATTTTAACATTGTTTCGCCATATTGGATTTTTACTAAAATATTGCCAGATCATCCTTTAATTTTTGGTCAAAATTTGAAGTCAAGGGTTAGTAGTACTTAAGCGATGCCGCAAACTGATTGCAAAATCTGAGAGGGTTATTTTTTCTCGATTACAAACATTTTATTTGTCCGCCATCTTGAATGACTAACACAGTTTTACTAGTTGATCTCTATATCACAATTAGTTATGACACACAATTTGAAATTAATCCATTATATAGTTTTTTCAGGCTGAATTTTTAAATATTTTATTATGCCGCCATTTTGTTCCGCCATCTTAGATTTGTACTAAAATTTTACCAGTTGATTCCAAGATAATACTTTGATGTTTCTGCAAAATTTGAGATCAATTGGATAAGTAGTTTTTTAATAATATATTTTTTTAACATTTCACGCCATTTTTTTTTCGCTATATAGGATTTTTACCAAAATATTACCAGGTCATCTCCATATGACACTTAATTTTTGAAGTCAATCGGGTAAGTAGTCTTTAAGCTATACCGCAAACTGACAGACCGACATACCGACGGCATTGAGAAAACATGTTTTTCGTCATCTAAGGAACCTGAAACGTGAAGATCTGAAAAAATCTCGGAGAGTGATTTTTTTACGATTATAAGTAAAAATCAATGGCGACGGAAAAAGAAAGAGATTCGTCTCATTTGCGAAGTGGTATCATACTGAATATTAAATAGAACACTCGGTTTTTATCCGGTCAAAGCCGACATAAAAAAAACATCAAAAAAGAAAAAGGACCACTAAGTTTTATTAATAGGGTATTTTGCGAAAAGTTTTATTTGTTTTTATGAATAAAAAGCTTTGGGATTTTGTAAGCCAAATTTAGAGGATTATGCAAATATACTATTTAATGCTACGCAGATTACATTTAAGAGAAAATCTTGCCAATAATCATGATCCAGATTTGCAATGTGTAATTTCGTTTAAATCGAAAAATTATGATTGTTTCGATTTAGGATTTTATGTTAAGTATAAATGGAATGATCCTAAAGCGAGTTAATAAGATTAAGGACCTTGGTGCTATATATGATAAAGTGATTATTGGAGACCATATTTACATCGTGTAAATATCGGTACAGTCTTTAAAAGTTTTATATTTCGCTTATGTTTACTGCAGAATTCTATCGTCTGGACTCCACAATATTATTTACATAAACAGACTGGAAATAATTCAGAACAAGTTTTTAATATATTTAGATTTTAAACGCAACGAAGTTTACAATAATAGCTCGAATTTATCTGAACTGTCGCAAATTTTTGAATTACTTTCACTTGAAACAGGACTTGCCTTTTCAGATGTACTTATGTGATATAAAATCGTAAATAACCAGATTGATGCTCCAGATTTATTCTCCAAAATATACTTTATTATACTCCCAAAAAACTTTCGACTTACGTATTTATTTGCAGTCTGCTTTTATAGCATAAACTTGGGTAAAAATTCCCCAATAAATAGAATGGTATCTTTATATAATTCGTTATTTAATAATATTGATATACCTTTTCAATTTTCATTAAATTTTAAAGTTACGACTCATATTAATTAGCATTGTATGATTGTTAGGTTTACCCTTCTCGTTCCTCTTTCTGTATACTGCTTTGTGATTGTGGGTGCTTTTTTGGGTTATGGTATATATATATATATATATATATATATATATATATATATATATATATATATATATATACATATACACAACGCCGATGGAATCTACGACACCTCACCCTTGTTATATATAGTCAAAAGTGATTAATAAAACAATATTTTGTACATCAATTAAATTATCAATATAATCTTGGAGAATAGCTTCTCAGTCACGCCTTATTAAATTCGCCAAATCATTCATATAAATCAGTATACTTTGGTGATGCCTGGCAACCGAATTTATTATTTTGACACAGATAATTTACGAATTGAAATGTCTGTAATTTAAATTGTTCACAACGTTTCGATCAACGATCGATACCAAGTGTGTGCAATGATGCGTTAAAATTAGGCGAAACTGTGAAATGTTTCTAAGGTAGAGTAAGGGTCTCCAAACATCTCAAATATCGATACTAGGCTTGCTAAAAACTTTCTTGTAATATTCGATGAATACCGCTTCTTTAAATTTCCTTTTTTCGAATGTTGTTCCTTATGAAGGATTTCATCTTCTGATTATTGGATTATATGATCGTTGCTGCAGGAATGTTCAGCAATATCCGATCTTGATGTTTCCCCCTTCTCTGTATGCTTTCGATGTTCTTTAGTTCTTATATGAAGAGGTTTCTTCCTCTCTCCAATATGAGCGTTGATCACAGTAACAAAGTACTTGTAAGATTCAATTATGTCTGTCATTTGAATTATGGGGCTTGGTTTTAGTTAATAGGCTCTTGAAGTGTTTCCCGAATCGAATTAATTTTATTTTGATATTTCTTAATTGTGTCGATTATCAGCTTTTCTGTATAACCATTTTGCTTAAGGTCACTTTTATTATTAGTAATCTCCTTATCTATAGATTCCTTGTCTATACATAAGGTTGTGGGTCAGTTATGCAGATATCTAATAACACCTGGTTTTGCTGCAGAATTGTTAGACTTCTGGTTGACTGTCCTATGTATGTAAGTTTCCTGTAGATGGATGTCTTGATCAAATTATTTTCGCGATTGTTAAGGATCTAACAAAGGGTAAGCTGGAATTTTTTTCACTCCATGTTACACTTGACTGAAGTGCGGATTTTATTTACATAGTCTAAAAATTATTCCAAATCTTTGTTACCCTTGTTCCATATAATGAAAGTGTCGTTGACATAATGTTATCAAACTTTATGATTAAATCTTGCCGTTTCTAATCTGTGGCATGGTTTTCGAACCAGTGGAGAGAGGGATGCTTTTATATATATAAAAACCTATAAACTTTCCGAGGTACCACCCCTCATGATATACAGCCTGTTCCAAATGAAGTCGACACTATTGCTAAGTTCGATATTATATTAAATTAGCAAAGTATTAGTTTTTTTTTTCTGCTGATTAAGCTGTTAAAAACAGAAAAACAATTAATCATCGCGTTTTCGAATAAATGGGGAAAATACTTTTTTTTAATGGAACACCCTGTTTATTTTTGGCTAGAATGATAGACCTTTTGTTTCGATTGCAAAAATACCATACATGTTTATATTTGGTTCAGTCGTTTTTGCGCAAGGTTTAAGGTTGTCAATGTCAATTTTGAAGTCGTGGGTTGCCATGACTTCAATATTGACGGCCGGCAGCCATAATAAAAAACAAAAAACTAGTTTGAAATTGTAATTGTCATTAGGTATTTTAATGGGTCAATTTTTTCGGGGTTCTCACGTATTCTATTTGATTTTACTTTAAGTTTAAGTTAGTTGTTAGTTCAGTTAACAAAAAATGGTTTTCACACATTTAGAAAAATGTGGTATGCTAGAAACGTACATAGTGTGCCAAAAAATTCTCAACGGCTCTTGAACGATACAGAGCACTCTTCCCTGAAAGAAATGTTCCCGACCCAAGATAGTTTTTGATTTTATACAGAAATGTTCAATCCAATGAAATGGTGTTTAAGAAGTTAATCACACAGGAAAGACTATTTCGCATAAATGAAGAGGCATAATTAAATGTCCTGGCGTATTTTAAAGCTTTCCGCGAGAAGTCGACAAGAACTGTTCTCGAGATCTTGTATTATCTTTGAGTACTATTCACAGGATTTAAAAAAAACACAATTACGTACCCTGCACAACGTTTGTTACCAGCTGACCAAGAGAGACGGGTGGAATTTTGTAAATGGCTCATTAATATGATTAACGATAATCCAAATACTTTACGTCTAGTTTTATGCAGCGACTAATCTAATTTTAGTAATAGAGACATGTTTAATAGAAAAACCGACATTACTGGAGTCGTGAAAACCATCATCGATGTGTGGTGTGGCCTTATTGGTTCAAAAATAGTAGGGCCTGTCTTTTACGAAGATACGTTGACAGGCGAGCGCTACCTACAGCTACTTATAAATCACTTGGAGGAATTTTTAAAGAACGTTCATTTGGCTGATCGACGGGAAATATTTTTCAACAAGACTACTAACTGAACTTTTAGAAACCGATGGATAGGTACACGTAGTTCAGTCCGACGGCCTCCGCGTTCACCCGATATCACCCCCCTAGACTATTACTTTTGAGGATATTTAAAAAACGAGGTTTATAAAAATCGATACAATAATGTTGAATAATTACAAGAAACCATTACTAATATTACCAACAATATTAATGGGAGAACCGTTCTAAGGGTGACTAGGAAGGTTTTGAAATGTGCTCGTAAATGTGTGGAAGTAGAAGGAAATGTCTTTCAGAACTTGATGTGACTACATGAACATTATTTTGTTTTAATATTTGTTTGCTAGGTTTTTTATCTACTTAGTATAAGATTTGTTGCGTTAATGTTAATAGGAATGTTAACAATTAGTTTTAAGCAAGTTAATGCTCGATTGTTTTTTATTTTCATCTTAATCAGGGCCATAAAGCACAAGCCTTTGCTAGGTATAATACCTAACAGAACTAACAGATTTTGACAGTTTGAGTTGCTACTCCATGGTACACTGACCTATTGATGGTAACTATTCTGCTTTCGTCAATATGACGTAATAATTTTTCTCGGCTTACTACGTGTTAAAAACGATTATAGAAATTATAATAATAATTTCTAAGACTGAGTTTGTTTTAAACAGGCTTAGATATCAATTCTAGGTTGCCATGACTTTAATACGTGATATCGACATTGGCAACTTTAAACCTAAATAGCGCAAAAACGACTAAATCAAATATTAACATGTATGGAATTTTTGGAATTGGAACAAAAAGATCTATCATTCTATCCAAAAATATATAGGATGTTCCATTAAGAAAAAAGTTATTTTTCCACTTATTAGAAAACGCGGTGATCAATGGTTTTTCTTTTTCTACCGTCTTATCAGCAGAAAAATACTAATACTTTGCTAATTTAACCGACCTTGTAGCTCCAATAGTAACGGAGCAATAGTTCCGACTTCATTTAGAACAGGCTGTATAATCAGATCTAATCTGTTTTTTTTTTCACAAATTGTTGACAAAAATATATCAGAAATGCATTACTTTTTTTTACCGCCTTATAGCAGTATCAGTTGTAATCAATGAAACGTTATAAATAAGGTGCTTTTTTTCGACTTGCATTCCTTTACTTAAACCATTCGCAACGTTTTGATCAGGTTTCTATATATGATCGTTATCAATTATAAATTAAAAGCTAATTCTAAAACTATTAACTTATATAAATAGAGTATTTATTGTGCAATGATGTGCAAAAGAACGAAAAATTACATGTAAACCCTGTTTTTATTTTACAGGGGTCAGATATAAAAGTACTTCTAACGAAGTCAAACTAAGCCACGTGAGTTTAAAAGCTTTGAAAGCTGCGGGTAGGAAAAGACAAAATAAAAAGTTCCTCCCCGGGGGGCATTAAGGGTAGAAATGAAAGGGTCCAGTGAAGTGGCCCAAAACGCTGCCGTATGAGCTATTTTCATTATCGGTAACTGCTGTATTCTGTCTGAGAAAAATAATTTATGGGAAGCATATTTACATTCCCCATTCTGCGCTTATTTGTTTGTTCCAGTTTGTTTTCTATCCCCCATCCAACTTTTAGTCAGATTGATTTCGAAGTTTATGGGTGATAAGAATCAGCATTTAATACCAGTTTTAGACAACAGCATTTATATTTATCTGAGAAATGGCGAATGCGACAGTTTTATATTATTTGTATTTCAACTCGTACTTAAACTTATGACCATGTACAGGGTTTTCGTTTATATTTGACACCTACGTACAGCTTTAACTATAGGATATACAAAAAAAACTAAAGAAACAAAAGTTGTAGGCTTATTCTTGAACTTTCTCTCTGCTCTGTCTTTCTAACGCATTGCCTATTATGGAAGGACTCTTGTCATTTTATAGGAAGTTCCATTAAATAATAAAAGTTGGCCTCTCTTTGATATCCTTAAAACATAATATTAAAAAAATCCTACAATTTTAAACAGTTTATTTTATATCTCCCATGATAAAAGCTGTAGATGGGTGTCAAGATATAAATGAAAACTCTGTTCTATGCTTCATTTTTAAATTCCTCATATAATTCTAGATTTAATTTGTTTAAAATGTGATTCGAACAGTTATTTTCAAATAGGTGCATAGGAAGAAGAGCGAGCTTAAATTCAGTGGCTAGTGAGATCGCCGGATTTCAAACCTTGCCTTTTTTTTAAACATTTGCGAATTTAATTCTAATTCCTCTAACCCGTTTCAGATATAATTTACTATTAATTTTAATTAGTTTTCTTGGAATTGAATTTTTTTTCGTATATTATAATTTCTTCGTGTTTTTGAATCACCTCGTATTCTACGCGTTGTTTCAAAATAGCGCATGTTGGAAATCTGCATTGTACAAAATATACATTCGCGAATTTAATTTTAATTGCTGTAATCCGTTTTAAGTATCAGTTACTAATAATTTTAATTAGTTTTCTCAGAATTAATTTTTTTAAAAAACTGCATTTAGACCACTCTCAGTATTTGTGACCCACCCTGAATATTGGAAGTTATCGTCAAAATATAGAATGCTAAAACCCAACAAACTTCTCTACTTAATACACATTTTCGCTAATCCTAATGGTTTAAGAAGTAAAGGGGAGTACCACTTGGCTGATCCACCCTGTATGTTATGGAAATACAGTTTTAACTATAGGAGATTACAAAATTACAAAAAAATTCCCTCGTTATGAATATTTTCTTTCATTATGAATAGTGAAGTGTGACCCAATTTAGCTGACACGTCCTCTTAAACTTCTCTACTCAGTAACAAGTGAAAACCTTTTTCTCTATTATTAAAATTTTTAAAATTTCTACAGCAAATTATTAAACTATTACAAAGAAAGATTATTTTTTAAATTCAAAAATCTTTATACCAGTCTATATAAACTTTGACTTGAGGTTTCAATTCCTCATAAACACGTAGTAATTATTATTTAGCATCAGATAATAAGGTACAATCGTGTTCAGAGAAAAAGAGTACACCGAATTTGTGAATTTGTAAATTGTACTTTCAGGTAGGTATACAAGAAAAATATTTATATTTATAATTATAATATATATTTTATTTGTCAACAGGTATGAACGTAGGCATATTTTTTAATGCGTCGTCAACTGCCAGTATTTGAAAAAGCTCAGATTATTACCAGGATTGGAAACGGTTTTTGGATAAGTCTTTTGACCTAATGGTCAAAATATTGTATCATATTCTTTACTTTACAATATATATCTTTATACCACTAAAAAAATTGTTTCAAGGAAGTGTCCAACAACAAATCGCTTCCAGGCATTAAAAATCCAGCTTACTTTATGACTATTATACATTTTCTCAATTATGATCCTGTGTAAAAATCTAACTCGCATATGTTAACTGACAACTAACTTGTGGCAATTCTGGAACTTCGTTAATTGTAAACGTAATGGTGTCGATCTTTAAAAAGTGTTATGTTATAATGACTTTGAATGTTCATCTGATTATTTTGAAACAACCTATAGTGATGAAAATGTACACTGACTTTTCCAAGATGTTTGACAGAGTTAATAGAATTGGCATATCTAGTTCCTTGCTTGACTGGTTGTCGTGCTACCATGTCAACCGTACACAGATTGTTCGATTAAATAGTCTTAACTAACTAAGTCACTTTTATTCAGTGCCCTTATAAACGTTATTGGAGACTGTTTCTACTTTAGTGACATTTTGTCTTTCGCTGACGATCTTAAAATTTTTAGGAAAATCGTTAGTTGAGATGATTGTCTTCAGTGGTAGTCTGATTTGTTTAGGCTGATAGAGTGGTGTCGTTGTAATGGTATGGAGTTGAATGCCGTCAAATGCCATACTATGATACACTAGTCAACACTTATAATGCATCACTGATTTTTAACATTAATTTCAAATGCATATATTTTTGTTATTATTTAACCGATTTTAACAAACTTTTTTTTCCTGTGCTTCTACTTTCTGAAGCCTTAAGCAGAGTTGAAAAATTTGTTGTATCGTACCAGGAAAACTAAAAATTACGTGAGCATGTAAAAAAACCAAAATTTAATATGACTGCCAGAAAGAGACGTTTCATGCAGATTTTATTTTTTCATATGCTACAGATACATAAAGGTTTACTGTACCACATCACCACAGTTTGAAACTTTAATTTTTAATACAGGGTGAATAAAAAGATATACACTTTAAACCATAACTTAGAAATATGGTTAATTAAAAATACCCTTAGCTATTAAACTTTTTGAATGCTTAGAGAGGTACCTCTAATTTTATTCTCCTTAAACAGTATTGCCTAGTTCAAGATTTATTACAAGATTATTTATTTTTATAATTTTTTATTTTTATGCCTTGGTATACACATCAAGTAAAAAAGAAGTAAAGCTAATTTTAGAGCTACTGTATGCCATCGCAAGGTTTGACACTTGGAGTCTTAATACAGGGTAGATGAAATTCTGTAAGGTCCAAATGGTTTCTTTTACATTTGAGGACACAGTTACAGATTTTTTTCAGACATGTTGCCCAGTACTAATAAACCGTTAATATAAATGAGTTTTTATTACCAAACATACAAAAGAAAACTATAGCAGAGCGACAAAAAAGATTAAAAAAGAAATGCGAGAAAATAAAATGACAACGTAACACAAAAACTTAATAGTCTTTTGGCCCTGCACCAGCTCTGATGCACTGCTCAATTGTTCTTGGCTTGCTTTAAATTAGGTTGTTTACATGTTGGTGTGGAATTGCGTAGTTGTGTAAGTTTGAGAACTCGCAGGGGACTTCTGTTTTTCAGGCCTATTTCATGTAGCTGTCTTCAAATTGTGAGTTGATACCTCGATGTGATGTGCTGCCCGAATTTGTTCCTTTAAAACTGTCGATAATCTTGTTGGAGTCCTCCAACAAGAACATCGACTTGCGATTTCGATGCCCTTGAAGTCTATATTCCATTGAATCAGTCCCAATATATCTGAAATGACACTGGTTAACCCCTGTTATTTCGGCCACATTCCTCTGACTTCTACCGCTCTCCACTAAATCTATGATATGGCCGCTGTTTAAAGCAGAAATTCTAGACATTTTTAACTTTTTGTAGTTAAGTTGACAATTTCAAAAAATTCACCTTACAGGTGAATTAGGTTGTTCATTGTTATACGAATAGCTGTTTATTGACTTTTAGATAGACAAACACTGATTTCGTTCGAAATCAGTGTGGGCAAATTTAGACATCATAATCCTCCCTGTATTAAAGCTGCAAATGTTTAATCATTGTGATGGTATACAGTAGTTCTGAAATTAGTGCCATGTAATAATTATGCCAAGTAATAAAAAATAAAACAAATACATTATTAAATTTGGCAACACTGTTTAGGAAAGTTAAAATTAGGAGTACATTTCTAGGTATTCAAAAATGTTCAATGTCACTATCTAAATATCTGCAGCTATTAGGTTTCATTAAGAGGTGTACTAAGGCCTCGGTTAGAGTATGTTTTACATATCTAGACCCATAAAAATCTATAAAAACAAAACTGAAAAGGATTTTCAGATTCATTGGATTTAAAGTGCAAGTTGAGCCAAACTATGAGTTCTTTTATATGTTGTCTTGAGACTAGATTATAAAATATTCAATGACTATGTTAGTGGTCCTGATTAAAAATATATGTTCTCATAATCCACCCAGGGTAACTAAGACTTTTTTCCTATTTCATGTACAAATAACGGATGTAATTCTTTCGTTCCTCGTTCCTGTAGGTTTGCGAATAGCCTGCTTACGCTCGATCTCTGATGTTTTTAATTGTTAGATACATCTACGTATTTATACTGTTAATTTTGCAGATACTATATACTATCTTTACCTTAAACCACTGGATATGTATATACATTTTATATTACTATCACCTTAGATAATATGTTTAAGCCTGCAAATAAATAAATAAAGTAAATAATCTAGCAAACTAGTACCAAAGTAATAAAAGCACCATTTTAAAAATAAAAAAATGATGAGAATTACAAGGAATAGTAGAAAGACAAGTTGGTTCAGGAAAAATTCAGTTGCAATAGCAAGAGATGCTGTGACCGTGACCGGGTTTCCTTGATCGCGTGACATGGGCAGTAGGAGGTTAGAGGAGTATGTACTGAAAAATCGAGTAGCTGCAAAGAAAATGTTTTTAACAGAAGAATGGAAACAGGCAAGGTTAATGTCGGTTCTAAACTACATAAATCGCGAGCTCCAAGTTTGGGACAAAGTTATATTTACGATTGAAAAAACTTTTCAATCTACCTAGAACGGAAACAATTCTGTATACTGACCAAACAATAGCCGATTTGCAGAAATATTTACGAACAGCAGCCTAGCTTTCAAATCTGGGTATTTCTCAGTCAACATATGGGGATGGATAATTCTACACTAATCACGTGTATTGAGAGAAGGTTTAATGCAGTATATTATTAAAATATTTGGAAAAACATAATGCTTTCATCGGTCTCACAGACATATCCAAGTAAATCTTTTGTATACCAACAAGATAACTGTCCTGTCCACGTTGCAATTAATATAAGACAGTTGTTTCTAAACAATACCATTAAAGTGCTGCCCTGGCCTTCTTTTGGTATGGATATTACCCCAATAAAAAAGCGTTTGAGGATTGATTGTCAAAAAAATATAAATATAATTTTGGGCTTCAAAATTAAAATGAACTGTGGGAATACACCAATGATGGAATGAACTTGACTCCAATATTCTAGTGATCCATATCGTAATAGATTGGCACAAATAATGGAAAAGCAGAGCAATATGATTAAATATTAATTTATAGTAATTATTATTGTTGTTCTTTTTACGTTATAGTTAGCTACTATTTTTATTTTGTTGATTATTATGACATTATATAAATTGTTCAAACAAGGTTTAATTTCTTTCATCAACAACTATGGATCGATTTTTCTTATATCTAACCTCAATCCATCACTTAGTTGCAAAGCCTGTTTTAATCAAATATTGCAAAATTAGATATAAGACTTGTACTCCTTGAACTGTACATTCAAACATTTTGACATTTTTTACTTAAGACCAAACTACTTTTTGCGCCCTGAATTTCAGGATCGGGGCATCCTCTCTTTTTTGATACGAGAATATTCGTTTTGGCATTTTACCCCTTTTATCTATTCTCCAATGGTATTTTAAATACTTCAGATCGATAGCCCTAAATTATTCACTCACGTAAACACCTGTTAATGGAACATGAAAAATAGATTACGAAAACAAAAGTATGCATGAGTCAGACTACAGTATCGATCGATATATTATAGGAAGGTCGCCACAAAACATTCCTAACTAGCTAACGACTGAAATTTTGTAGAGAGCAAAATTTAGAGACTAAAGAGCTTACAACGTTGGGAACTTTCCAGAAACTATTAATGCTATCGAAATAAACTAAACAACAATAGAAACTCACACAAAGCAGAGATGGAATTACGGAAATCGTGAGAGAATGTTGATGCAAGGACTTTAATGAAAGGAAATTAAACTTGATGAATAAACAATGTAGCATAATATAGGAATAGTAAAGGATGCAGTAGAATTAAATGTGTTTGAAAAGTTGAGGCCGGGATGACGATTCAACACGAAATAGAATTGTTTATGAAATGTTATAAAACAAATAAATAAGTAAAAATAATATGCGTTGATGAGATTATTTTCTCTATTAATAATTTATTTAAATAATATAACGTGAAACATGTTTTATGCTTAGGTATTTTAGACACTATAAATATTGAATATTTACTGTGGGGATTTCGGAGTTAATAAAGACTTTTAAATTCTTTAGACTAACCCCAAAAGTTTAATTATAATAAGTCGGTTATTATAATATTTGCCTGCTAACGATGCAAATAGATGACTCATGCTTTTGGAATACTCTGTATATAGTAACAAAGACAATTATATAATTAAATTCAAATACAATTACGGTTCGAATAGACAGTTTATCAGGCAGGTTTATAAATTCGCCACATCAGTCGTTCGTATCGCTGTTTAATTTGTAATATAAAATTTGGGCCAATTAAAATATTAGCTCGAATGTAGCAAAATTAAATGCAATGTTGCCAGTAGGAGGATTTTCACTTGGAAAAATAAGATGAAATAAAATATTCGAGGCGCTCCTGGTTGAAAACTCGGAAAGAGTTGCCACATAGCAAAAGAGAATATTCCGTAAGTTCAAAAGTTCCTATATTTTTTTTTGAAATATCCTAAATATTATTTCAAATCAAAAGTGGAATGTTTTATTATTCGTTTTTATAGAATACACATTTTACTGCTACTACCCCCACAAAGACAGGTATTTGTCCTTGACGTACTCAAATTGAATCGACAAATAACCTGTAAGATCCTGATTGCGACACCGATGATAAATGAAAGAAATTCATTTTATCATTAGTGGTTTATATTTGGGTTTAGAGTTAGAAGCGATTATTAAAAGTTTCATTACTGACTCTATTTTATTAGTGTTTTGGAGTTTTAGATGTATTGTACTAAACTGCTGGACACATCAAGTGCACCAGCGGCTTTTTGGTTTAACTTTAAAGTGAGATATCTCGGAAACTTAAAAATATATCGCGATGCGATTTCCAATATATCATGGGCATTTTTTTGTAGAATGGGCCAAATGACCTAAAGTTTTTGCAATACCATTCATTTTATTATACAGGGTTGTTTTAAAAACAATGCAAGTATTGCAAAATATTAAAACGTTTTCTTTATCTTATAGGGTGATAAGTAAGTGTAAGAGTATTCAAGAAAGCAACTTCTTGGGTTTTTTGATACCTCCCATTTTTAAAAATATGATTGTTTATTGAAAAGGGTCACTGATGATATAGAATGAATATTCCTACGATAAACAGATAAAAAAATATACAGGATAGCAAAAAAGTTGAGCACATTTAATCTTAAGCAAAAATGCATAGAACAGACCACACTTTTTTGATTTTAAAGCAACTTTTTGCATCTACGGGTCGAAGTCTCCGGACAGTTTGTGATTTTTTTTAGTAGCTTGATAAGTAAGGGAATTTCACATGTAATAAACTTGGCTTGTATTCTGACGCTTTTAAAATACAATCAGGCATAGCTCATTTTTAATGATCTTTATAGCATTGCAAACCCTATATAAAAATGTTAGGGTGTTGCTATATAATCAGTCAAGTTGTAACCCTACAGCTACAGGATAAGTTAGAAAATCCAGTGAGTGAGGCACTAGAACCCTATTAGAACTCTATAAGGAAGGGAAAGATTATTGAAAACTGATAAGATGCACCGCCTGCTTATAATATACCTCATTAGATTAGCTGACAATAGGTGCTCTTGCCCAGCCCTTTTGACATGTTTATAAAAAACTGCTAAAAAACGTATTTGGTTGTATATCTTGGATATTTAGAAAAATACTGATTTTTTGACTCATCCCGTAGGGTTACAATTTTGTTGAATTATAAAGCAACACACTGAGTTATTTTATATCGGATTTGCGATGATATTGTATTTTGAGTCAGGATACAAGCCAAGTGTATTATTAGTGTAAGTCCTTGACTTGTCTACCTACTAAAAAAACTCCTAAACTGCCCTGACCCATAGATCCAAAAATTACCTTAAAATCAAAAAGAGCACAATTTATTTTTTTTTGCAAACGCCCTTTCAAATTCGTTAAATCCATAGTTTAAAGTTAACAAATATTTTTCGTTAAAATTAAATTTGTTCAATTTTTTTGTTATTCTGTATAAAATTTTGATCTATATATTGTAGAAGCATTCATTATATATAACCACCAAGAAAAACATTATTGAAATAATGTATCATACCAAAGTCACAGTGTAAAAAGTAAAATGAGTGACTATTTTCAATAAAAAAATTATACTTCTAAAAAAATAACTTATAAAATTGTTTTTAATACCCTTTCAAAAATGAAAAAAAAATTAATATTAATAAAATATAGTGCTATTTAAATAGAAAAACCTCAGAATTTAAATATCTATGCATGCTTTGTCAGATATTGCCTTTATATATTTATTTTGATTCACGGATGTTATATTCATTTGTGTGTGACATCGTGGTCAAATAATATACTAAAACATACTAAAAAACCAGTATTTAATTTTTAAACAACCTTTTATTCCATTGCATTATTAAACTATTTACATACCGTTTTCAGTAAATATACGGGCAATTACTGTTATGTGGATTTTACTGAGTTTAACAAAGATATTAGTAATTCATTTGAATTCAGTTTTTTCTCAGTTATAAGATTTTTTTCATTTAGCAGCAAATGTTAAGCTTCACCAGATTTATAGAATATAATGAAATTTAAGAAATTCCTCAAATGAATTGAGACATATTTTTCGTTAATTCTAATAAAATATTAACTAGCCGTTTTATTCTTTGAAATGAACAAAGCAAAATTATATTAAAGCGAAAAATAAGTACCTAAATAAAATAAAATATCTAAGTCCACAACGAAATGGAATTGACTCAGATACATGTGCTAGACTATACTCGAGCCAGCTACTGATACACAGTTACAAGATACTGAACGTTCTACATAATCTATGCTTTCCATCATGTGACTTCTCTTACTTTGGAATCTGTATATTTGCCTCATTGCGTCCGCCAAAAATATAATAATAATAATAATAAATGATTTTTATTTTATTATTTACGATATTTGCATAAAATTATGATAAAAACACTAGGTAAAAACAGGGCGCAGTCTTGCCAAATGGGCTACTCTGCTGAACCCTGCTTTGCTAGATATCCATTCTAAAGATTTTTACAAACTAAACATGTTCATACTTGTCACATCGGAGAATCATAGAAAAGCAGTTAAAAGAACTGAAAATAATACTAATAATAATAATAATAATAGTATCTCTCTATGCACGGGAACGCACTCTCCAGGTACCGAGTCCTTTACCCTCTTATTTCCTCACCGTCCCCAAAAACCCATTTTCTCCCTCACTTCATATTTCCTATGACTCCTCGAGGAGCAAACCTCGTAAGCAGAGTATAAAAATCCCTGGCAGTGGGTAAAATGCAACACTTTTATGAAATGTACAATTTACGGAGTAAACGGGTGAGTCGACATTGTACCACCATAACCTCTTGTCGCGCTCAGGATTTAAGTAGAGGATCCTGTGTGTTAAACTCGACTAGCGACGGAAGCAGCGTGATGTCGAGTATGCAAGTACTGCAACAGGAATAGGAACTAGGAAGGCTCACAGAATTTCGAAAGAATGACACTCCTCGAGCAGAATTAAGACGCGCATTAAGAAGACATTTAAGAAGATAGATACAAAACCCACCTATTTCAACCATAAACAAAAGCTAGATGAGTATCAAGATACACTAAAGCAAAAACTAACAGCTAATAAAACGAATAATCTGCAGACATACAACAAATGCTCAAAGAAAAAACAACAGAACTGGCTTTTAAACACCAGTCAAAGACAGTTCTATCGGATTATCAATAACACCAAAGATCAAACCAATTCTGAGAAAGTGCTGCCGAGCAAAGAGCATTTGACCGAGTATCGGTCGAACATCTGGGAAAAACCAAAAAAGCACAAATTATATACAAAAATATCTCTATCTGTTAATGTCCCTTTGAAGCCAAAAGAGTAGATAGAAACAAGTCATAGGTATACAACATTAAAATTTAAAAAAGATGGTTATCGTATAGCGTCATGTTGTGAAGAAAATTCCATAGTTAAGAGTTTTCAGTTTGGATTTCTCGCAGGTTTTTGCTCGATATCATTAGATAAGTCACTGCGATTTTCTTACTAAGCTATTTTTGAATTTCCAAGCGGACAGCTATTATGAACTTATAAAGTTATATTTTCTAGGTTTGCTGTTATTTTAAAAGACATATTCGCAATTTTCACAAGCATAAGAACATATATGTGTTATTGACTTAAAGGAAATATGGTGTAAAATACCCTGACATACACACACGGTTAAAACCACTAGAGCATATAAACGAACAGAATAATCTTCTTGGCAAAAGACTGAATATTTGTTTGGTAAAAAGAGGACCGTGTCTGAAGGCAAATTAGAAATATTTGCTCAGAAATGAGATTGGACAACTTCCAGAGATTCTCATTTCAGCACTGAAAAATATTGCCTATTAAAAATTATATAAAATAGGTCTTTTCGGAATTATAGTTGTAAGTACTATTAAAAAAACCTCTTAATAAAAGTTAATAATAAAAATGTACATAATTGCATTAGACTGTGAAATCATAATTGTACAAAATTCTTTTTCTTAGTTCAAAAAATTTAAAATACGAATCTCTGGAAAATAATTTCCGAAATTTAGCGAACAGTCTTTCATAAAATTAGAGTTTTATTTTATATTTAGATATAAAAATAAATTTTATTCTTTTCTTAATTACCTTTCTGCGTATCTTTAATAATAAAGGTACTTTACTCTTGAATTTTTTCAAATTTTTTGATACAGTACGATCAATCTATTTTGATAGCATTTTAAATGTTCATAATTTATTAATTTTTAACTTATCGGAATAAACCAAAAACCAAATTTTAGGGTTACATAAATGTTTTTTTGTTGTTATATTAGAAAAACAAGACTATCAATTTTACAAGATATCACCATAAGTTTTATTTTTATATGGGACCCCAGTATATTATAATAAGTGCCTCTCCTTGTTAGTTATAAATATACCAGATTTGATACTTTTATTTTTAAAAACACCCGAGAAATTTCAGAAAAACCCTGCCATAAGAGCCAAGATACTCCAATCGACTCCACTATTTAATAGAGCGTTTTTCGTCTCTCTCTCTCTCTCTCTCTCTCTCTCTAACACACTGCTTATTATGGCAGACTTTTTAAATATAAAGGTGTCAAACCTGGTATATATATAATCAGCAAGAAGTGGTCCATTTTATGAAGTTATAATATGCAGAGTGTCCTATTTAAAAAATATAACTTACGGTGATAAGTTGTAAAATTGCCAGCTTTTTGTTTTTCTAATAACTAGGAAAAAATGTTTATGTAACCCTACAATTAGTTCATTTCGATAAGATAAAAAGAAAAAAGTTATTAACGTTTAAAATGTTATCAAGATAGATTGATCGCACTGTACGAGATTTTCTTTATTATATTTTGCCCTCAAGTTAGAGGGTTAAATATTACAGATATGAAAAATTTTAAACAAGAAAATTGTAGGACTTTAACTCTATTATCTTTTGAAAATATCAAACGTTTTTAAAAATCATTAAAAAATTGAAAAATATATACAACATAATAAATAATAAAAATATATTTTAAATGGGACAACCTATATATTATTATATCATTTAAATTCAAATTATATTACATTTCGAAAACTACAATGTGTAGATAGAAACAAGTTATAGACGTATAACATTAAAATATAAAAAATAATAAAATTGTGCTTCAACCAACACATGACATATATCAACAAACTACATCATACATATATTTTACTAATTAATATACAAAGTAGTCAATTTTCAATTCACACACTTACAAAGCGTTAGTCAAATTTAAGAATGGATGTTCATGGTTATTAATTCAAAATGGAAGGTCACGCGTAAATGATACTAGTCGAACACATTATCTACGGTTCCCCAAATAAACAACAAATTTATTTATAAATTTGTAGATACGATAGTTTTTACTGACAACGGTAACAGATTAAAAATACGACTACCGGCACACAGAGGAGATTTTTTTACGTTTCTAAATTGTGCTTTAAAAGTGAAACATTAATCTTATTCCGAGTGTCATAGTTATGGTACGAACTATTAAGCCGACAAAGATGTTTGTTCTTATGAGAATAAGTCAACAATTTTAGTAAATAAATTGAGTGCGCAGTAAGAATATTATTTTGGCGGAAAATTTTCCTACACGACGTCAAGTATGACAGACCAAAAATATCACGTTTCTGTGTCACAAATAATCTATTGATGTCGGATGACTGACCCCATGTAACAATATTGTAAGCAACTGAAAAATAGTAAACACTTGTGACTATCTAGATCAAAAATGAGACCAAATGACGTTTTGCGTACGGTTTTTATTTCCATACAGACAGTTACCGCCTGATTAACAATAAGTTTATTTTTTCTACACCAGGAAGAAAATTCCTTGAGAATAAAATTGGCTTTACTACTTAATGCAACCGTATCCGGATCCGAGACATCAACTGTGATATCATCGGTATACAAGAATACTCTACCCTGAGAAATATGTTCGGGCAAATCATTAACGAAAAGAAGAAAAATTAGCGGGCCCAAGATACTATCCTGAGGTGTTCCTATATTTTGATCAAAAAGATCAGATTTTGAACCGTCAACCCTCACCGAAAATGTCCTATTAGTTAAAAAAGAAATTTATCCCAAAACTGTTTAATTTTAAAGCCACACAATCTTTATCATCAGTGTCAAAAGAGAAGTCAGTCAGTCAGTACAGTCTCTCTATTATCAATCTTATCTGTTACATATTGTACAAGGTCAGCGCAAGCGCTTTCAGTAGAAAGTCCCCGACGAAAGCCATGTTGACCATCTGAAAAAATATTATATGTAACCAAAAAAGAATACATTCTGTTATAAACGTTTTTTTCTAAAATTTTAGTAATAGAGAAATAGGTCTATATTTTTCTACTAGACAGGGGTCACCTTTCTTAAATATGTGTGCGACAATGGCAGTTTTAAGGCATTCGGGAAACACTCCGATCTCAATTGAAGCATTAAACTGAATAGTAAGAATATTATCTATTTCGCCCATAACTTTCTTTATAAATGACATGGGGATATCGTCAAATCAGGCAGAATTCTTATATGTAAATTTATTAATTGTATCAATTATTTCGTTACTAGTAATAGGTTCAAAAACATTGAATTTGGGACAATAAATAATATGCACCACTATTATTTATTGACCCAAATTCAATGTTTTTTGAACCTATTACTAGTACTAAACTGTCGATATTCCCATATGGTGACATTGAATCTTTTGTAAACAAGAAAAAAAAAAGAGATAGAGAAGGTCTTTACCGCATATTACTTGAATATATGAAAGTCATTTGTATGGTGTACTATGACGTGTTTAAAATTATTTCAATGCTCATACTTGGTGGAAATACAAATAGTAACATAGATATTTGCTGTGATTCAAGAACGTCTATTACATAAGTTTATGCCTTAGCGAAAATCAGTGGTGTAGTATTTGGAAGCAGTCACCATCTATAAATTAATTTGCATCTATGGTCAGGGCCGTAGATAAGAGGGCGCGGATTTTGAGATTCAGTCCTCACCCCCATTGTTCAAGCGAAAATTGAAATAATCAACGTTACTCTAAATTGTGCTGAATGGATTATGTGAAAAATCCTTGTCCTTGTCCTACATTTTTTTTTGGTATTGCCATTTTGACAATTTAATATATGGCTGGTATTCTCTCATTAATTTTACATAAAAAAGTTACGTCCAGATTAAGTTGATAAATCCAACCATGTTCGAGATATTTTAATTATAAATAATGCCGAACATCATTAAAATTGACTCAAAATTCAAGCTATACATTTTATTCTTAATAAATGCATTAAAGAGTGCGTCGAAATATTATAAATAAAAATCAAACTGATTATAAATATATCAGATTTGACACCTTTATCTTTAAAGACAACCAGAAAACCCACAAAAACCGTGCCAAAAGGGACATTGTGTTCCTATTGATTCCACATTTAGAAAGGAATATTCCCTCACTCTTTAACGCGTTGCAGTTTTTGTTAATTTCTTCGGTTGTTTAAAGGCAAATGTATTAAACCTGGTATATTTATAATCGGTAAGATGAAGAAATTAATAATATACAGGGGTCCCATTTAAAAAAATATAGGTTTTTATATATTTTTTAACCTTTTAATGATTTTTCAAAAAAATTTTAAAAGATAATACAGATAAAATCCTACAACTTTCCTATTTAAAGTTATTTTCTAGTTGTAATATTTAACCCTCTAACTGGAGGGCAAAATATAATAGAAAACTCCATACATACACTGTATTTTGTACATTAAATGTGAAACATAAAACTGGTCAACTTTACTTGCCTAAACGTACAACATACTATTTTATATAGTTATCTTTTGTTATTATTATTGATCATGTTATTACTACGTTAGTTGTTGAGTTCTTGTTATTATAACCACTTTTGAATAAATCTGAATATAATGTATAAACTTAATTCACCTTATTAATGTCAAACTTTGTACTGTAATTCTGGTTGATTTTGGATTGTTATAAAAACCTAATATTGTTATTATTGATATCAAATTTCATTTTTGTCAAAAAACAATAATTAAACTGACGCTGGTGCGAATAATCAAATTTTGTTTTTATGTTTAGTAATGACCGGCTCGATTTGAAGTGTAAAATAGCTAATTTTTCAGTAGATTTTTCATAAAAATTAAAATCCCCTTAAAATTAATAGAGATAGGCATATAAATATGTTAATAAAGATTAAAGAGGATGAAAATCCCTAAAAGAGAAAGTTAGAAAATAAAGGGTGTCCTATTTGAAAAACCAATGTAAATTAGGTTTGAATTTCGTAATATTTATACATCTACTAAAAACATCCTGTATAACATAATAAATATATCGCACCTTGGAAGCCCTTCGCAATCCTTATTCCCCCAATATTATCAGTTAATTTGGTTTTATATTGTATTAATGCAACATTATTACACATTTGAACATAGTGTGTTTTTTTCATAAATTTAGGGATTTTTCCGAATTATTTGGCAACGTCGCAAAGTTGTGCCAAACTAAATGTGGTGACACATATAGTATTTTGCGACGAATTCAAATAGTTTAAAATATATAGGGTGTTTCATTGTAAAAAGTGGACTGTACAGATTTTGACCTAAAACTTTTGTATGAAAAGTGAATGATGTCGGAGCTAGGGAGCATTGTCATACTATTGGGCCACCCGGTATGTACTATTTTTCTGGCCTAATAATATTCGTTGTGGTCGGAACAATGGTAATTACAAAAAAGAGACAAGCTAAAAACAAGATAAAACTTCTGACGGCAGACGCCCCAACATTTTAAATCCTTATCTGCGTACATAAAAAAAGATTACCCTAATAAAAAAAATCGTGAAACCGAGCATGAAGAAACATATTCGTGTTATTGAAGAAGTAAATATACTGGAAAATACCCTGACATATGCATACTGTTGAAACCACTAGACCGTTTAAAAGAACAAAATAAAGATTTTCTTGGCAAAAGACTAAATATCTGTTCGGCAAAAAGATATTCTTTCGACAGAAGGTAAAACGGAAACGTATGTCTTAAAATGAGGTGGGGATTAGTGCCCCGAAGGGAGGCCCACATGCATAATTCAGATATTCCTTTATACAGTCTTACATCAGTGTTCAGATATTGCGTGTTAGAAATGTCGTAAAATACAGATCTCCGTAGGTAGTTTTTAAATTTTATTAAAGAAACTTAATAAGAATGGTTAATAATAAATGCTAACTGTATTAGCTTATTAAATAATGTTTGTATTTAAACCAATTTTATACAGGGTGTCCCACTGAAAATGGAAACAAGCCAATATTTTCATTATTATATTTTTTAACGAAACCTTTTCATTTGTGGGGCAATTATGTGAAGTTAAAAGACGTAAGTTTTCACTGGCTTTAGATTACTATGTCTCATAGGCTTAAAAATAGGGGGAAGAAATGAAATGTTTTCAAGAGTGAATCCTGTGGCACACCTGCGTTAATTTTAGAAAATCAGTCAGATGAATGACCATCAATCACTACAGAAATACTTCTGTTGGTAAGAAAACTGGCAATACGAGTACAAAGTTTTGGAGAAAGATCATAGATCAAGTTTGTTAAGAAATGGGTAATATCAGACTCAATTAAGTGCTTTGGATATATCGAGGGCAATAATTTGGGCGTCCCATGAAATTCGATTGACTTGTTCCAGTTGTGAGTTACGAAAGTAAGAAGATCTGCTAAGCACCTTAATAAGTTTATAACTTTCAAAGTAATTTAAAAGATCAGTATTGATATACTTCTCTCTAGCCTTACTCATAATTGGGAGTAAGAAAATGGGTCTCTAATTAGAGGGAAGAGTTATTCTATAGAATAATGTCATGTCTAGAAATAACCTAGGAAGGATAGGGGCCAGTTCAGAGGTACGCTTTTTGAGGACTATGGCCGGAATATCATCAAGAGCAATTTGGTATTAAGTGTTTTGAAAATACGTCACACTTTTTTAACCCTGAAGGTAATTTTGTGTCTATTTTAAGACAAAGCAGATACTGGTGGGAGGAAAAACGGAGGACAGGAATTAAGGGTTAAGGGTGGCAAGGAGTATTTGCAGGAGTTTTAATTGATGTTTTTGGCAAGGGCCAAAAGGATTGGGTACCATTTTGGCAGGAAAGAGCTTTGCCTCTTATGCGTGTGTTGAAGGTATTCTTGACGTGAAAGTTATGCGATTGTAGCCTGTTGATTTTCTGAAGTAGTTTTAGTAGTAATAGTAGTAGTAGTTTCTTAAGGTAACTATTATGAGTAAGGATCTTGTCTAATTTGACATTGTCGCAGGATCTTGAAAACCATGCTTTATTGCTGAAAGTCTTAATAGAAGGTGGAATAAAGGTTTTCAACTGGATTACATAAGAGATTTGTAAACAAATTTCAGAAGGATCGCTTGAAGGGAATCAAATTTAGAAAACCGTAAGGAATATTCTTGGGGAGAGCGGTAGATGCAAAAATTAAATTTATTAGAAATTTTAGGGACTAGTTTGAGCCGCAGGATATCGCGCATGTTTGATTAGAGATTAAAAAGTCTTGTATGATGTTTGTTTAAATGTTTGAGGTTAGTTAAACCTATGAGGTCGCTGAGCAACCGATAAATTCGCCCATGGGTTGCTTCAGTACCGCAGCAAACCTATACTCGGAGCCTATGGATAGGGCTAAAATTTAAAATTATTTGGAAATATATAGGTTATGTCAAAAAAATGTGGCATACAAAAGTTACATTTTTTCAAAAGGAATACTCTACATTTTACTGCATATTCGAATTATCCATTAAAAATTAGGCCAAATTTATTAAAGGCTACGTATGCCTACTCTATAAAGTTTTATATTTTAACTTTTTTGTTTGGAACTATCAATTTTTCCAAAAAATGAATGACGCCGATCATCTCTATGTAATCAACTGAACACCTGAACCATAATAAAATATTTTTTCATTCAGTGTTATACGGGGTGTATATTTTTCCCAAATTTAATCGCAATTAACTTTTTAAATGATTCCCTCCAAAATATTTACGCACTAACAGAAGTAATTTACAGTTGTCTGTACCTGAATGCAACATTTTTTTAATAACTTCCCTTTTATTTAATGAGTGTAGTGGTACCGCCTATTAAATGATTTGTGTTAATATTATTAATAACCACATAAACAATAACATCAAAAGTCCTATTTGCTAAGAAACCACAAAAGTGAGATGTACGACATCCTAATAAAATTTGATACATAATTACATTTTACGTTATATTTAGCGCCACAGCGAGAGGAAGAGTTTGGTGGTTAAAGTCATTAAAATGTGTTTTATTTTATATTCACAAGCTCTAAAAATAATTCACTTGGCAACCCTGAAATAAGTCTTCTTTCGTTAACATCCCCTGTAATGCGTCGAAGGGATAATTTTAATCTCTCCCTCCAGAAGCATTTTCTCGTTGCGATTCTGATTATAGTAAGTCAGTGATTATAAAATGATTTTATTAATAATAATGACATAACTAATTTAATTGGAGCTACCACTACACTTAATAAGAAAAGTTCTAATTACTAAAGAACTACTGCCCTTAGGTTGAGAAAATCCTAATTTAGTTTGACAGGGCATTAAATATATTTTTTGTTATTGTAGTATACGGGGGTATATTAAAGTTAAGAACCATTGAACTTGGGAAAAGTTTGCCACTTAGTTTTGTACGACCCGTATACTACTGAATAATCGGAGGCCTTAAATATGTCGATTAGTTTCGTTGTTATTAACTCTTTGAAAGAAAATCGAGATATTTTCAAAAAATGTAAAATATTTCGAAAGCTCTATAAGTTAGATCTGTGTTTTAATTCAGATATAGGGTATTCCATTTGAAAACTTTTATATGTTGTAAAATTGACCAATCAGCAGCTAGAGATTGCGTCATATGTAATACCAGTCTTATATATGTTCGTCTTATACTTTTTCTAATCCAGGTCACCATGATTGTATATTACTGCCTAATAGATTACCTAGCAATAATATTTTTCATAAAAAAACATTAAAAAGGAATCCTAAAAACAGACAAGCATGAAGAAACATATAGGTGTTATTGGCTCAAAGGAAATCTGCTGGAAAATCCGCCGACATATACATACGGTTGAACTCACTAGAGCGCATAAACGAACGAAATAAGAATTTTCTTGGCAAGAGACTAAATATTTGTTTAGCAAAAAGATATCCATTAGAGCGGAGGCAAAACAGGAATATCTGCTTTAGAATGAGGTGGGGTTACAGCCCCCATAAAAGGCTTCCAGCGTCCAGAGATTGTACGAATCAATCCCAACGAAGTGCTGAGAAATATATTACCTTACAAACACCATAAAATATCATCATCATTCATCGCTAGTAGTTACTAAATGCTATTAAATTACAATTTCCATCAAGATAGATATTAAAAAATTAATTATCCGTTGCATTAGTTGATGAAATAATGTGCATGCGACTACTAATTTTATTTTAATAGTTGAAACATTAGCTGAGTTCCATAAACTTTAATAGAAAGCACATTTTTTAAAATCTAAATTGTTTTGATATCCATTAGCTTCAATCACTTTAAAATATCTGCAGCCTTTTAGCTATAGACTCGCCTTACGTTTCTTACAATTCTGAAAATATTTTTAAATGACTTTCTTTTCACTATTGTTAAGAGATTTTATGTTTTGTTTTGTTTGTTTATAATTTCGCTGCGTCTTGCATTAGGTATTGCAGTTAATAATTAACTGTTATCGCTTTCATATACAGCAGAGAACTTGCATACAATTTCGAAAGTAAAAAAGTACTATACATGATAAGGCAGCATGGCAGTGCCGTATTTAAAGAGGGGCTTTGAGGGTTAAAACCCCTATTGTCAATAATGTTTACGCTGAAAACATCCACTTATTTAGAAATCAAAAACCGAAGACTTTTTTTTTGTTGAAAATTTTCACCGTCTCAAAACCTCCCACCCAGAAGCAATTTCTATATAAGCCGCTGGATCATGGTATTGAAATATATTTAGGTAAAAATAGGTTTAAATAATATGTGAATAAAATACCGAAAGAAACCATTTAAATGCTTGAAATGAGGTATGAAATATGCTCAGACGGGTCTGAAATAAAGTTGCAGATCTAATGACAACTAATGTACCGATAACGAATTTTATTTTCCCAAAATTCTGAGTGTAAATTAATTAGACCTTAAGCGATTGTTGTTCAGTGATTTGTGTAAGGCATCAGTTGTTTATTGTCAATACAAACTTGAGAAGCTAATAATGCAAATCTCATAGTTTCCCATATCATCTTCTAACTGAAACAAAACAAAAAAATATATTTAGAGACTTATTTATTTGACAAAACAATCAAAAAACCCTCAAACTTCTTCCTTAATAATATAGACATACTGCGCGTCTACAGAGTCTTACTATTGGCTAATGTCTTGAGTACTAGTGAAGATACAAATATTAAAATTTGGAAGTTGCATATTGTGTACCTCCAAATCAGGTTTTTGACTGTTTAATCTTTTTTGTCCTTTTCGGGGGTGGGGGAAAGAGGGTTGAATTTTTGAATTCAAATAAATCCCTAATATCGACTAAAACCTCTTAAAGACAAAAATTTTTGCGCAAATCGAAGGACTCTATCTCGACCCGTTTTGGAATGGTATTGAAATAAGAACTCCAATCATAATATTAAAACTGTTATTTTTAATTTTATTTAGAGGATGTTAAAAATGACCCCCGAAATTATGTTAACGTCTTGGCAATAATAAATTCTTCTAAGTTTCCTTCTATTGCTTTAGAGCATTTCAGGTGTCAAACTAAGGCAAACATCAGTAACTTTTGATTCTTGTAATTTATTTGATGAAAAACTAGGTCATAGTCAATAACGTCATAGTTGCTACAATTGCAGATATAACAGTTTTATCCAACAGTTGTAAGTATAAGGATCCGATAAGAGTTTCATTATTAAAAATGGGTCTATCAAATCCAGCCCACACGTGACGTTTCTGAGGATGTTGTGTAGAAGTCTATTTAAACCAGTGACGATTTTCATCATTCTAGTAATGAGAATTATGTCTATTGACTGTGCCGTCCAGGAAAAAAGTTGCTTAATCACTAAAACGTGACCGATACAAGTTAGTTGCCTTTCAATTCAATGTAACATTTCTTCACTAAACTGTAATCCTGCGACCTGGGTCATATTCATTAAGTTCTTGTAAGGGTGAAATTTATTTCTACTTCCCTCCTAAAAAGGAGGCATTGTAATCGTGAAAAAAATCACCCTCAGAGATTTTTTCAGATCTTTACGTTTCGGTGTCCCTAGTTGCAGAAAAACATGTTTTATCAATTCCGTCTGTCTGTCTATCAAAAATTAAGGGTCATATGGGGATGACTTGGTAACATTTTGGTAAAAATTCAATATGGCAAATCAAAATGGCGGTCTAGTGAAATGTTCAAAAAATTATTACTAAAAAACAACTTACAAAATTTATTTAAAATTTTGCACAAAAATCAAATATTATGTAGGACTCAGTTGGTAAAATTTTGGTACGAATCCAGGAGGGCGGATATAAATAGAAAATATTATCTTAATAAAATATTCAAAAATTCAGCCCTCAAAAACCTACTTAATGAACTGATTTCAAATTGGGTGCCATAACTAATTGTGGTATAGAGATGAACTAGTAAAACTGTGGTACTTATTCAAGATGACGGAACAAAATGGCGGCTACATAAAATATTTATAATCGTGAAAAAATCACCCTTTGAGATTTTACATATTTTCAGGTATTAGTGTTCCTAGATGCCAAAAAATATGTTTTATCAATTCCGCCGGTTCGTCTGTCGGTTTGTCTGCCTGTCTCTCAGTTCGCGGCATAGCTCAAAAACTGTCAGATTAACTTCAAATTTTAGTCAAAAATTAAGGGTCCTATGGGAATGATCTGGTATATTTTGGCACAAATCCAATATGCCGTAATGTAATGTAATCGTCAGTACACACTGAACGATATAATTTAACATGATGTGTTGTTGAATTCCAAGGTGTTAAAAATGTTTAACAATATTTTATTTAACGGTCTTTAAGGTTCGTATTTGTGTCTTTCCGGTTCAAAATTTGTAATCCATGTTCAGCACTTGCTGTCATCCCAATGAGCTAAAATTTGACATACCTATGTAACTTCGGCGACAATTAAATAATATGGTACCACAGGGTGCGTAAAAAGTAATGCTAAAAAGCACATAATAAAATAAACGTAAAACATCTTTTACAAACAAACTTGTATTTAGAAACTATTGAACTAAAAACTAAACACAGAACTCACGAAAACTTTAATATTTTTTTAAATGTTTGAGCCGTGAGACGTCATTATATTTGCAGTAAAACTTCAAACTAAAGAAAATATTGAAATTTTTAAAAGTTCTGTGTTAATTAAGTTTTATTATTTTTTGCTTTTTAGTTCAATAGTTCATAGATACTAGTGATGCCGCGAGACGAGATTAAGGGTTCATCTCGTTTCGTCTCGACTTTGATCAATCTCGTCTCGTCGCGAAATTTAGTCTCGAAAAATCTCATTTTGGCGTTAAGTATATTAACCTATCCGGTTAAAGTATAAATACATATCTTCACTGAAGATGAAATTTCGCTATAAACGGTTACAGTGTATCAGTGAACCGTGCGTTTACAAATTAATGCTGTATCGCACCTGCCTGGATGTTAGTGCTTTGAAAATATCTTCTAACCTTTTATTTGAGAAGTTTTATTAGTCACAATAGCTAATTTATCACTACATAAAATTCAGCTTTTATAAAATAATCATAATTTTGTATGACAACATTTTAACAGTGCTGACTGTAGACTTTCTGTCAAATATCTTGAGTGTGAACTCTTCAGGGACTATAGGAACTGCATTTCTATATTAAATAATATATATTTCAAAATTTTAAAAAATTGCTGCATTTTTCACATCTCAGGTTAGTTAAATTGAATTTGTAAATTGACCCCAATTTATCTCCCAGTGTATAGGTAATCTTCACCAAAATATGCTGATACCAAAGAGTAGGTAGGTATGTACTGATACCATTAGAATAATTTATCTATTTATCTGCCAATACCTTCAGTTGTCTGACAAATACAATAAAGTAATAAATAGCCGTTTTGCAGGGAAGACCATAAAAGATTACTACTCGAAAATTGTCAAAAGAATAGTCAGTTGAATAAAGAATTTTGTTTAAAAAGGTTCTTCGATTAAATTATGATTACCTCCCCCAGGTTGTTGAAAAATAAAACAAAAATTGTAATTTACGTTTTTTAAAATCGTTATATAATGTATATAAGATTTCGATCATTTCCACGCATAAAATATGATAACGAAATATGTGAAAAAATAAAATAATTAAATAAAATGACATGAAGGGGTCACATTTACGTCATTATTTACAGTTTGCCGCTATTGAAAGGTAGGCTTTGTATTTGTCTATTTTATATCAAGTGCTTTAAAGTATCCAAACGTCAACTTCGATATGTTTATTTTCACCTATTGTGTGTGTGCATGTGTGTTTATTTTTACCTATTGTGTCTACCTAGATGTTTTGCGTTTTATTTCAGCGAGATGATTTATATAAATATTAATTAAAATTATTAACTTAAATCAGATAAGTTTAAAAACCAATATTCACTAGACTGCATCATGTAAATATCATAATCCTGGGCATGCAACTAGATTTTATCAAATTATTGTTATACTAAATAATACACTTTAACCCTTACAATGTTAATATGTAATAGGTGTTGCGGAAATATTGTAAATTAAATATACATCTAAATATAAATGTCAAATTGTATCTGAAATTTTGTTTATACGGTGAACTTGTTACAAGATAAATGCGTTCGTAGACAGTACTAATGAAAAACTAAGAAGTATCTAGCGTATTTTTGATGCTTTTGATTTTTTTTGTCATGTTTCCGTAAAAAATTGACCACTGTGCGACGCTGGCGGCGGTGGTACATAAATTACTATTATCTTGATACATAAATTACTATTATCGGGATAGTTAGTAAAAATAAAATGGATCGAATGGTGCTAGATTTTTTTTGTAATTTTTCAAATATATTTTTAGAATTTTAAATAGCTAAATATAAAATTGTTTAAAATATATTTTTAATATTTTAATTACAAAATAAATCTCATTTAGACAAAAGAGTTATGGTAATTTTTAAACGCAACACCATTTTAAGGAAAAAATTAAACAAATAATTTAGGAATTTATCAAGGGAATTTTAAAAAACTAAGTGTATGGGATATCAAAAAGGGGCCGTTAGAAGTTATTAACATTTGCTGGAGTATTATTTGACTTTTAAATTTCACCAGCTCTAAATATAAGAATATTTAAAAAATATTCAAGCAATTCCATTTATATATTTATTTTTGTTCCTTATTTTTTTTTGTAGACACCTACAGAAACATTAACGAGCCAAATAATTAGTTATCATGCGCCTGGACATCATGTAGTTATATTAAAATAAAACCAAAGTTTAATAATTAAAAAATATAAGAAAGACATTTCATTTTCTAAAAAACACTGATATTCTAGAATTCAATCAAAGTAAGTTTTTGTAATGCATTTTTTTAGTAAAACAATTCTGACGAATTTTATTGCTGCAATAATATCCTTTGACAGAAGTAGAAAGACTTATGTATTCATATCTATATGGTGAGAGTTTCTATTACTAAAAGTCGACACGAGACGAGAATCTCGTCTCGTCTAGACCCCTTCATTCTCGTCTCGTCTCGAGTGTATGGATAGAATGGTATCGGTTTACTATACAGAGACGAAATTAGGTAGAGACGAGACGAGAGTACAAATTTTGTCTCGTCTCGCGACATCACTAATAAATGTAAGTTTTGTTTTTAAAAATATTTTTTACCTTTATTTCTTTTTATCGATAACAATAACAACAGACATCATTTTCATTCCTTCTCCATTCGGAAACGGGTTTGCGCAGAAATTTTTGTCTTAAAACTTTCCAAATCAAGGTAAAATTCGATTCATTGCTGCATTTAAAATTCAAAAATTGAACTGCCTTACATCACTGCCAATATTCTATCTTCTTGGTAAAATCTTATTTTATTGGTGGCAATATAATATGCTGCTCTTTATTTAACCTGGTTTTCTTTCTAACAGCCAACATCTTTTTATTTGTTTGTCATTGAATAAATATTATGTTGGCAAAGTTGAAGATCTATTATTATGTTAATTAATTATGTTACTTCCCCCTTCCCCAATATTATCTTTTCGGTCAGTTCCTGGTTATCTGTAAGTAGTGGTATATGGGGTAAGTTGTGGGTAAAGGCGAGTTTACTGAAGATACTATATTTTTAAATTCATTTGTTTTGGAGTAATTGGTATCTTAAAATTGCTATTTTTGCTATTTTAACATCCTATATAATCTAAACGGCTTAACTTAGAGCAAAATTATTTGTGCTTTACTATCTTTGTTTTGAATGATCTATTACCTGATATCAACTTCCGGTATGACCGGAAGTTCCGATTTTGACACCTTGATATCAACAAGTAACAAACTGATCATCTGATAAATCTTTCAAAACGAAGATAGGAAAGTGCAAATCATTTTGCGTTTAGAACATACAGGCCTTTAAAGTAGCAAAATAACCATTTCCAGGTATCAATTACTCCAAAACAAATACATTTAGAGATATAATATGTTACAAAAAAAAATATAAATACCTGTAGAATCGAAAAATGTAGAAATATAAGAGGTATTCCATTAAAAAATGTAACTTTGGATTTCCATGCCCTTCTGGTACACCCTGTACACGAATACATTATATATTTAAAAAATTCAGGCTCCTATCTATAACTTTGAAATGAAATATTTTCTTAAAAACTCCAAATTTAAAAATTTATAATTATATTTATAATTAACCACCATGTACAAGTCTAAACAGCAAGTCTAATAACTAAATGGATTATTTATTTACTGTTAGAAAGGACAGGTAACTACACTCGATACAGGGCATCGATTAATGCCAGGTTTCTCAACATTAGTATATATAGTATCGATAACTATCAGACGCATAAATATATCCAACAGATAACTTTTTATGGGTTCCTGAACATCATCCTCTCAAATAAAATTGCAGAAATAACAATTTCGTTTGAACTTAAAGTGTAGATGGTGCTCAAGTATTTCTATAATTATTTGTGTTATCATTTTTTTTAAATCCCTGATGTACCGTTACTTATGTTTATTACCATCTTAACACGTTATTTTTTAATCACTCTACAAATTGTTGTTTTGTGAATATCACCGTCATCACCAATTAATATTTGTAAAGATCCTTAAAAAAATAAAGCATTTATATCCAGTTATATAAAAATCATAGGTAATTATACTAATATTGTGTAAAGTTGATAAAAACACGAACTTATTGCTTGGTTAATTCTAGTAAAAACTGGACACTTTCTTTTGTTAAACGAAATCTGTCTCGACACTCAACATATTTAGCATATTGATGTTCTCTTTCGTGGTATCGTCTTAGCCGTTCTATTTGTCTAACTATTTCTAAATATTCTTCATCTGAAGATGAACTAGAATTTTTTATTTTATCCACTGTAACATTTAACAAATACTCGAAAAGTTAGTTCCATGCGCTAGCGTCCGTATACATATCTAAATAAAAATGGGCAGATATCTGTTGGATATCTGATGCCCATTTTTATTTAGATATGTATAAGATAACTCATGAAAGAGATAAGTTTTATCTAATGGTTAAGAAATCAAATTGGTAATGTTATGAATAGTTTATTGACTAGATGGTCTTATTGAATAGGTATCTAGTACTTCAAAAACCGGGCGTAAGTGAAACAAATACCTTTAATTGTTAAAATACTACTTTTTGATCTCAAAAATTTAAAGTATAGATTAAGGAATTTTAACAATGAGTTGTACAATATAAATATCAAATAAATGGTAAGGCGTCCCTTAAACAAATCAAAAGTTGCTATACATTTCTAAAAAACGGTACCGAATTTTATTTAAATCGGAAAACCGGTTTTCCATATATTTCGAGCACTCCAGACTTTTCTTAGTCTGTATAATAATAATGAAAGAAAGAGCATACATCCAGGAAACTTTTGATATAAACATTTCCTGCTATCTTGTACGAGTGATGAGATGAAGTAGCATGTTATAATTAAAAAAAAACATCCTGTACACCATTTTTGGTGTTATAAAACTTCCTATTGCCTTGAAAATTACGACAGTCGGTAAAGCTTTTTCTTCAATTCATGTTAATCCGGCCGTTACAAATGATGAGGGTATGTGAGGGGCTATTTTCTGGCTGTTTGAGATGTTGGGGCGCTTAGCTACTTCTCATGTTGCTCAGGTGGCCCTTGCTTGGCTATAAAACCCTAATTCCGAAATGATTGTGAACACAGCCGACGAAGCATCTAATTCTCTCCCTCGAAGCAAAACTTGTTAACGCTTTTTAATGGGAAAATTACTTTTTAATTGCTTTGGCATGTCCAGAGGTAGACATATCAATTTTGTCGCCTGTCGTTGCCCTTAGGGATGTTGTGATTATACTGTCATAGAACCCATTATTAATATTATCTAAACAGTGATATATCTGATTCCTTTAAAACATGGAAGAAAACTGTTTTCTGTATAAATTGTTACTGTTCTGCATTGTAGCGTAATTTTCTACTCGTTTCAGCTATTTACCTCTATTTGTTTCTTCATTCTATAATTATTACATATTTTCAAGTTTTTTAAGCCTTTATGAATAAAGCTTCGCAAAAAGATGACTGTTACCGATAATTTCATCATCCAAAATTATGTATGCTTATAACTTAATTTAATAAATATTCATATTTCCTATGCTTCTGGATCTCATTCTGTATAACCAAGTTAAATCATATTGATCTTACTTATGAAACTCTAGTTAACTGGTTACATGTTTCGCTCTATCGAGCATCATCAGACTTACGAAAAAAAAAAACAACTGTACAGAAAAACTTTACCTAAAGGTGTTTTAAATTATTACTCAATGATGCATTTATTGAAAATTTAGTGCTGTTATACGCGCAGATGTAATGAAACCGAAGGAATTTGTATAACGTATACATTAAATACATAATAGAAATTCCTTTGGTTACATTGGTGTATTTATATATTTTTAACCGAATTCAAAAAAGGAGGAGGATTACAATTCGACCTGTATGTATTTTTTTTTGTTTTTGTTCGCTTAAGTTATCTAAACGGCTTGGCCGCTTTTTGTGAGTCAAACGCCAAATTGAAGAGGACGTTTCTCTCAAGGAGGAAGTTATCAGTTTGACCCGTGTATTTTTGTTATGTTTGTACATCAATTACTCCACAAAATATTGCCGCACTGGTCCCATGGCAAGTATATTAAAAAAATGTTAAAAGTGGCGGAATGGCGGCCTTTTTGTTGTATTTTTTTAATGGTTATAGATCAATTACTCCGCGATGATTTGACCAATTTGGAGGAAAAATCAGGGGATATTTAGGATATTGCCGGAGTGGTCCCATAACAAACATATTAAAAAAATTTTAAAAATAGCAGAATGGCGGCCATTTTGTTGTTTTTTTTTATTTATACATCAATTACACTCGATGTTTTGACCAATTTTGATGAAATTTTCAAGGGATATTGCCGGAGTAGTCCCATAGCAAGAATATTTAAAAAATGTTAAATGGCGTAATGGCGCCATTTTATTTTTTACGTCAAGATATATTGCAAGAAGTTTTTTAATATTCTACTCTCGCGTCTCCATTCTACTTGTTCACCATTATATCAAGAAAAAATATGCAGGACCATTTGTTTAACCTGATTTTTATAATAAAACTCGTATAGATAAAACTAAAAAGGACGAAATAAAAATCTGTATAAAAAATGAAACCGATTTCATAAAAATGCACTAAAAAGTGAAAAATAATATTTTATTCTAACTTGAAATTTGGTGGAATAAAATATTATTTTTCACTTTTTAGTGCATTTGTTTGAAGTCAGTTTCATTTTGTTATAAAATGTTTTTCTGTAGCTAAAAACATTTTGTAATATTTTAGATATTCTTACTTTATATAGTCTCTTCTGTAATGAAGGTAGGGCAGAACATTAAAGGCATAGCACCTAAGCTCCATTGTAACCCTTGTACATCCCCCCTGAGTATATCGTTCATCCTCAGGCATCTACTAGCCTATTATTATACAAAAGGGTATTTCTTCGCTACTTGCCTTAATGAGATAATATCTACAGACGAAAAAATGATCAATCGGCTTTCGAAAAAAAGAATTTTAGACTCTAAAAAAATATAACTTTTAAATATATTTTTTAAATCACTATTCAAGATTTTTGCGGTTTAAGAACTCTAGATTTTGTCGGTCTGTCGTTTTGCCGGTCTATCTGTGCTCACCAGACGTCAAAAACTACGTATCCGATTGACTTTCGACAAATTTTGCTAAAAAAGTCAAGAATCATATGGAGATGGAATGATATCAGTTTTGTAAAAAGTCAATACAGCAGAACAAAATAGCGCACTAATAAATTGTTAAAAAAACTACCAGGTCCTCCCCATGTGACCCTTAATTTTTGACCCAAATTTGAAGTCAATTGGATAAATAGCTATGCCGCGAAAAAACAGACAGGCAGACCGACTGAATTGAGAAAACATGTTTTTCGGCATCTAAGGACCCTTAAACGTAAAGATCCGAAAAAATCTCGGAGTGTGATTTTTTTACCAATACAATACTTCCCTTTTACGAGGGAAGTAAAAATCAGCTTGCCATTGCTGGAACTTCTCTTTTTAAAAATTCAGAAAGTTTAAACATATAATATAATTGGCAATACTCTTAATTCTTAATAAAACGAAAGTTTTATTATGAGGTAAGAGTTAATAGAACTTTCCTGATAATAATATGATTTAATTGTTAATACATCCTCTTGCATACTAATAATACCACGCTGCTGTTCAAAGCATATGAAATTAATACGATCTGCCTACACTTTGTGGTTATAAATTGTAATGTTTTCCAGCTTTATCCTAGTTGTTAATGAACATAAATAACTGGGAGAAAACTGTCATTCCCATAAAGTTTCGAGTAAAATGTTCACGAGTATTTGCATGAAACGATAGAACAGTTGTGCATATTAAACAAAAGCCAGAGCCGGTCGAAGGGAATTTCTTTTTTTCATTGTAGAGTGACGCTACTGCTGGGGAATCCAACTGATAACTTTCCAAAATATTTAAAAAAGCGTTTAATTTAGAAACTATATTTAAAAAAAATAACGTTTCAGAGTTCTGGGGCTTGGATTTGCAATGAAAAAAATCGGTAAATTTCCTTTACCTGGAACTACCCTCGTTTCCTTTTATTGGGAATAGTGAAGTATGGTTTAATTTAGTTCACTACATAGTCATTACTGTCTTTTCAAACATTTTTATTGGGCGTCATTTTGTTCGGTCATATTGGATTCCTACCAATATTTTACGAGTTTCTACTTATGTCAAACTTGATTCTTGGGGCATTTTTTAAAATAAATTCTATAATTAGCTTTTACATTGACACACACCGCCATTTTGTTAGGCCATGTTGAATCTGTATCATTTTACCTCTACACCGCATTTAATTTTTTTGCAAAATGTAAAGTCAATTGAATAAGATTATTATGTAATATACATGTGATATAGAGCACATGTAATGCTTGCACAAATTTTGAAATTAATTTAGTAAGTAGTTTTTCAGGCTGTTTTTTTATATATTTTGTTAGGCCGCCATTTTGTTTTTCTCTCTTATATTCGTACCAAAATGTTACCAGTTCATTGCTATGTAGTAACACTTGATTTTTATGCAAAATGTGTAGCTAATGGATAATTTTATTAGTTTTATTAGTAATATTTTTAACGTTTCAATAGATCGCCATCTTGTTCCGGAATATTGGATTTTTACCAAAATATTATCATAGGTAATATGTGACCCTCAATTTTTGACTAAAATTTGAAGTTAATCTGATTAATAGTTTTTAAGCTTTGCCCGACAGACGGACTGAAGGAATCTTTTGGTATCTAGGGATGCTAAAACGTGAAGATATGTAAAACCTGTCCCGCCATCTTGAATTACTAGAACAATTCTACTAGTTCATCTCTATATTACATCTAGTTATGGCACACAATTTGAAATCAGTTCATTAAATAGCTTTTCGGCGGAATTTTTAAATATTTTATTGTTTCGCCATCTTGGATTCGTACCAAAGTGTTACCAGTTGATTCCTACATAATACTTGATTTTTGTACAACATTTGAGATAAATCGGATAAGTAGTTCTTTAATAATTTCAGTCGACATTTTGTTTTGGATTTTTACCAAAATGTTACCAGATCATCCCCATATGACCCTTAATTTTTTACCAAAATGGAATCGCATATGATCTCTATATCACACTTAATGCTTGCACAAAATTTGAAATTAATCTAATAAGTAATTTCTTCAGGCTGATTTTTTAAATATTTTGTTAGGCCGCCATTTTGTTGTTGCGAGTTAATAACTATGTAACATTTGACTTTTTTGCAAAATTTGAGGTAAATTGTAGAATTAGTTTTTTTTGGTAATATTTTTTTTAACGTTCGACCAGGCCGCCATCTTTTTCCGGCATATTGGATTTTTACCAAAAAATTACCAAGTCAACTCCATATCAGCCTTCATTTTTTATCTAAATTTGAAGTCAATCTGATAAGCTGCGAACTGACAGACAAACCGACAGACGGACCGACGGAATTGATAAAACATATTTTTTGGCATCTAGTGATGCTAAAACGTAGAGATATGTAAAAATTGAGAGGGTGTTTTTTTCGCTATTACACATATTTTATTTGGCCGCCATTTTGTTTCACCATCTTATATTAGAACTACAGTTTTACTAGTTCATCGCTATATCAAAATCAATACGTTATGGCACACAATTTGAAATCAATGTCCATTAGTAGTTTTTCAGGCTGAATTTTTAAATATTTTACTAAGCCGCCATTTTGTTCCACCATCTTGGATTCGTACCAAAATATTACCAGTTGATTCCTACATAATACTTGATTTTTGTGCAAAATTTGAGATAAATAGAATAAGTAATTTTTTAGTAATATTTTTTTTAACATTTCACTAGGGCTCCATTTGGTTTTGCCAAATTGAATTTTTATCAAATTGTTACCAGGTGATCCCCATATGATCCTTAATTTTTGACTAAAATTTGAAGTCAATCGGGTAAGTAGTTTTTCAGCTATGCCGCGAAAAGACAGACCAACAGGTTGTCAAATCGACGGAATTGAGAAAACATGTTTTTCGGGATTTAGGGACCCTGAAACGTAAAGATCTGAAGAAATCTCGGAGGGTGATCTTTTCACGATTACAATACTTCCCTTTTACGAGAAAAGTAAAAACAACAATACTTATAAATTAATATTACGTAACTCTACTACAGCATATTTTTCTCATAAAAATAAGAAACACATTTAATGTTAACACATACTAAAAACTTTCGTTTCTGATATGTCTTAAAATAAATCAATTAAATTTAGGTAGTCCTACCATATAATTCGGGTGGTATCATTAAATAACAGGCAGTGGGGGTGTGTGGATGTGCTTATAGATATCCAAGGAGTTTTCGGCAAGACCTTCCCAAAAATTTGGTCTGCCCTTGTTAATTGTTTCCTTTGCGAACTTAGTTACTGATAAAACGAAAAACCCATGCACTGCCACAAACATACTAGTTTATGGATTTATAAAAGATTTTATAATGGTATTAAGCAAATTTAAAAAAGTTAAAAATGCCACAACTTTATATAAATATGATTTTTAGAACCGCGCTCATTAATCGGATAAACTAACAACACAAAATATAATTATGAAATAGTAGTGGCGGATTCATGATTTAAGAAAAAAACTATTTTTGGGTTTTACGCCACAAACTAAAGAAATACTTATGAGCACTATATTACTCATGTTTTATAATCAGAAATTTAACCGGAATGGCTAATGCAATGTCAATGGATGTCAATTTAAAGGTGTTATTTTTATTATAAGGTGAAAAAATATGTACCTAGAGTATGTTCATTTTAATTTATTGTATTTTGAGGTGTTCCTTTTTTACTTCGATATTTAGCAAATTTAATCATCTGTTATTAACATTAACTGAACAAGATGCTACACAACTTACAATATTAAGGCACTTATCCAGAGCCTAGTTTATATCTAAGCCCTAACCACTCGGAACCACAAACCAACAGGCCCAAAAGCCTTATACGCTTTATCCTTAAAGCAACGGAGAAACTGGTGGAGTATGACCTACAACACAGGAAGATCAACTGAATCGGCTCTTCATAAGCTAACTAGCAAGATGGAGACTACGATTAAAAATAAAAAGTACTGCTAGCAGCTTTTCTTGATTTACAAGGGCCGTTTAATAATGTCTCCCACCGGTTAATACTAGGGAAACTCAGTGACCTAGGAGTCGACAGGACCTGCTGCATGTTAAAAAGTCGAGTGATAGATACTGCTCTAATGAGCGAAATCTTAACAGCTGCTTTGGAACCCCGTTATGGATGGTCTGCTAAGTTCGCTTACGAGAGTTGGATATACAATATTTGGGTATCCTGACGTCCTGTCAGTTTTGGTACAGGGCAAATTCAATTCGACAATTAGAGACCGAATGCAGGCAGCTTTTAGAATTGAAGAAAGGTGGGTAGTATCAATGCGAACAAAACCTCCATAACGCCCTTAACAAGAAGAGGAATAAAGTGGAATTCGGTCTACTTAGGCTTTGTGGTGGGTAAACTTTTCCCCAAACGGTACAAAAATTGTTTTGCAACTCTTTGCAAAATCGAGTTTTGAAAAATCCATTTATATTAAATTCTCCACAAAATGTCCAAACATCAGAGTGAAACTTTTAGGAGTTTTTTTAACATTTAGAATTATGGAATTAAATACTAAATAACAAACATTTTTGTTTTTTAATATATTAGGCATTACCATACAAAAAAGCCATATATTATTATTAAATCACAACTTGTATTGACACGCTTTTTATCTTAAATCTCAACGATTTTTAACTTTACCAGATTAACTTTAAACATAAATTTTATGCTGACACTGATTTCCTTTCGGCTTATCTTTAAAATGTTCAAATATACGGACTAAGAAAAACAAATGTGGAAATAAGTTTTTTTTTGGTTTTATTTACTGAATAAAAAATATCGCCTAATATAAAATGTTCATTTTGTCCATTGCACTGCACTGTGCGAATAACACTATGTGAATAATATAGCTCTACACCAGAGTTCCAACGTATGTCGGTTTTTCTGTGTTTTTCTAGTTTTTTTTTGGAAATTTCATTTGTATGGTACAGTATTCGAGAAGTAATAGCCGTTTCAGTGCCGGGACCGAAACGTTTTCTAAAAAAAAATTTTCAGAAAGTGGTTATGCTAGTGACATTCAAAGACCCATTCTTCCAGAAGAAAATATTGAACATATTTGGCACTTGGAGTGTAGAACCCGACAAGTGACAAGGATGCTTGCATTAGGCTGGCAAGTTGCCTCTGCGCAGAGTCAGAAACTCCACAAACAAGAAAGTTGAGTACTTGAACGTGTCTGAGGCAATGCGCACCAGTGGCGGCTCGTGGATATAAGAACGGGTGAAGCGCAGGTAGCTAGGTGGACACCGCCGGCGCCGCAGGTAAGAATTGCCCTACAGGTGAAAATTTTTCGGGATGCCACGCTCAAAATGGCTATTTTTTAAATCTTTTTATGATGTTAATTATCCATAGCTTTGGATCGTTTTTTAATACTTAGGGGAAGTAATTTGAATGTATAAGATTTTAAATATATTTTTTTGTTCTTAAAAAACAGTTATGTACCTATATCTTAAAGTTAATTTCGATTTGATTAGATGGATGCAAAACTACTTCCGCCTCCGATGATCCGAGCGCACTAATTTACATTAATTTCATAACAAGCGAAAAAGAGCCTGCAGCAGCAATTTATGCCGCTCCCATCTCCGTTTGGCTAACGGATATTCACTACTGCGTTTGCCGTAAACAAATCTAAGCGTGAAAGCCGGCGTGCGGGGGAGGTTTGATGCGGAATTTGTTACTGCTGCTCAACGGGTCTCACTTATGAAAAGGTGTTCAGCGCGCTACGTTTTTAAGTCATTATTATTTTTTTGAGTACATAACGCTCTAGTTTTGATAGAAAATAATGGTATAATTAAGTAAATAATGTGAATTTATATAAAACATACTGCATTTTTATATTAAAAATATAGATTATAAAATGCTTAATATTTTAAAAATATTTTTATTTTTAAGTAAATTGATTGGAAAATGTAGGTGAAGCGCTGCTGCTGCTTTGTTGCATTTGCTTTTCTTGTTGGTTGTTTTATAAACCATGCGTGGAGATTAAACATCGTTATTTATATACACTTATTTCATTGTTAAACTTACCTAAATGTAGTCAAGCCACTGGGTTACTGGACCTCAGTATATATTCGTCGCTAAAAAACTTTATTATTTCCCGTGAGGCGAAGGGACTTACTCCGAATGATTTAGATCCGGTCCTGTCAAGAAGTGCTCATTGTTGCGTACGCGAAGGGTGGGTAATGCTTTCCAACCCCGCATTCCCGGCAGTGAAGGGGTCGGGTCGGTAATGTGATCTCCGATATGTGAGTGCCAGATGCGAAACATCGGTTACACATACGTGATTGGTGTATCCAAATACTTTATGGTCTTAGCATTGACTATCAATTCATGTTTTTTCCAATCGTTGTGGAAAATAATGTTTTTCACTAGAATATTTCACTCGTTTTATTTTTGAGGGAATAAAGTAGTTAATATGAAACGAGAAATTCAAAAGTTACGTGACTTTCGAATCAGGGAATCTGTGATAAAATTCACTGTCTTCTTTATAAGAGACCCTTTAAACATATTATGTCGTAGACATGTGCATACGTTTAAAATTGGCGCTCTAAAATATTCTATTATTTTCGATTTGTTGTTTTGAAAGCTAGTGCATTTGTTTAGAAATTTCTGAAACGTTTGCAAATTAAGTAAAAATGTCAAATTTGATATTTTCTCTCAAGTAGTATCAATTTGGAGGAGCTTTGAATGAAGCTTATTTGGTAAGGTTCGTTAAATGGATAAAACAGAAACGTGCATTTTTTTAAATATTTTGTGAACAAAGGTTTAGGAGACTCCGCTCCGTCATTTATGACTGCGCATACATCGGTGACGGAATATAAACATGGTCGTGAGAGCTTAGAAGATGACCCGCGCAGTGGACGACCAAAAACTGTCATAAAGCCTGAAATCGTCGAAAAAGTCCACGATATGGTTATGCAGGATCGTCGATTAGAGGTCTCCAAAATTGCTAAAGATGGAGGCATCTGAGATGAAAGAACTTTTCATACTTTAGCTGTGGAATTAGCAATAAAAGCCTTAGGCAAAATGGGTGCCGCGCTATTAATAATGGATCCAAATAATCAGAGAATGAATGGATGATGAAAAAAGGCTTGGGTCAGAAAAAGATCATTTTCCATCAGGACAATGAATATCCCCAAATAAGTCTCGTAGCAATGGTAAAATTCAATGAACGAAAGTACAAACTGTTTCAACTTCCATCTCATTTGTCTTATTTGGCTATATCTGTTACTACAAGTAACCCCCGGGGAGAAAGATCCTCTACAGAAAAATAAGTAGAAGCAGTTATATATTTCGGAGGAAAAATTGCAATTTTCTAAATGCATAATGATGAAATGCACTTAAAAGAGATTATGTAGGAAATAACACATATTTGAGAAACAAATATTTTCATTTTCTCTTTTATTTCGTGAATTTTTTACCCATATTACGCATTGTTTAATCAACCTTGAATCTAGTACTTTTTTAAGTTAAGAAACCAATGCTTTTAAACAAATACAATTTATTAATAAAAAACAATTTCAGTTTTTGTAGTTTTGCACCGCATACAATCCACTAATCGTTTATGCTAACAATTGCACCACCACGGCACACTAATGTCTTCATGGGTCCCCAAAAATAATAATGTATTAAAATTAGGTCGCTGGAATTATGTTTCCTGATTTTTAGACGCGTTGATATCGGCATAAATGTATCATTTGGCAGTCTTTTGTCTGGAAACCATTTCCCATCAATTGTTGCCACTAAATGTACGTTTTGGCATGCCTTACTGTTAATAAGTATTTAAATGTATATTTTCAAACACACCCGAATTTTACTTTAGCGCATCTTTGTGTCCGAAATTACATTAAGATAGATTGGTACATATAAAATAGCTTCCAGGAATCACAAAGAGATAAAGGCACTGATCTATAACCACACTAGTTGTGTCAGGGGAGAGATAAATGATCTTATCTACTTCTTTTTAACTAATTGTTATATACATGTGAAGGTACAAGGATCAATTTTAGAGAAGAGACTAGTTGATTATGGAGTATTTTAAGAAACTGCTATTTCCCCATTATTTTTTGCATTACTTCTCATTTAAAATTTAAAATTGAAATTATGTGCTGACGACGCCTCAGTCGCTTTATCTGCCTCATCTGATGTAGAACTAATTGAATCAGCCACATTAATTCTTAACTAATTCTCAGAATGGTGTACTAAAAACATCATATAGTGAAAATTAGCAACAATGACTATGTAATACTTAATGAATTGGGGTTGATTTATCTTACTCTTAGGCCCAGATTGATAAGTAATGTCGGTAACCGAACACTTCTATTGGCTATTGATACAGTACAGCCCAAGGGCCGGACCGACGGGGTCCACCCTTGCCCTCACTACGTCTATCGTCTATCTCTCGTTAAATCTATCTGTTCCGAACTAATCTATTATACCACTTCTTGAGCACGATGCCTCGCCAGTGTGCTCATTCTACGTGTACAGATTAAACAATTGCCAATATATTAGAAATAACAACTTGCTATACATGGTGATACTACACCTTCCCGCTTTTAGAAGCATGATTTAACTACCTGTTGAATCATTCTTATAGCAACAAACAATTTAAATACTAATTACACTGTAGAAAAAATTCGTTTGTCATAAAAATAGTCTGTTATGAAACCAATAGTAACTGTCGACAGAAATCATGCAATTGGCATCCAAGCTAATGGCTTTCAGTTCTAGTCCAGCAGTTGTGCGAGGCGGTTGTGTTTTCGCTCGTATATTGTTTTGCCGGTATTTGAACGTTTTGTTTTGTTTTGGTTTGAACTGTTTTGATTTCAATTTGTTTTTGTGTGCTTTGACCCGATCATCAGTTCGTCGTTTGCTATAAACTAAACTTGACCTTGTTTACCCGGATCCGGTTTTTAGTTATAAATATTGTTTGTGCGTGACATTTAAAGATCTTGATTTATCAACTGGAAATATTTACATAATATTTACATAAAATTTATCTACATCTTTTTTTTAATTTTCACTTTTTTTGTTCCTTTGAAAATTTTAATTTTTTATTTATTTATAAAATGGCTGAATTTAAGTGCGATTCTTGCCAAAAAATCGTTTCGGAAAAAGACTGTTACAGAATTCGCTGTAGTGGGGAGTGCCGAAGAAATTTTTGTATGGTCTGTACAGGACTGGATAAATCCACGACAAAAGTGCTCTACAAACAAAAATTCAACAACATAAGAACTGTTTGCGACTCTCCAACTCTGAAATATTTGCATGATAAAATATCAGATCTCCAAAAGACTCAAATCTCTTCAGAATATCTCGAAGCCCTGGGTTCCAGCTTAAAGAAAAACAACGACATCCTTCCGATCATTGGCGAAATTTACGACATCTTACTCAATCATGACTCCAAATGGAAGATACTGCTAGAAAAAATTGAGGATATTCACAGCCTCCATTCTGGAATATCTGACAGTATACAAAAATCCTTATTTAAATCCATTAAAGAAATTAGGCAGGATACTTTCAATCTATCATCTATTTTAATGGAAACTCAAAATGAATCTGTCAAAGTCCTGGTGCATGATTCATCAAAGGAGCAGTTGACTAAAGAGATGGCTGAGCTGAGGCATAGTGTAAAACAAATGGCACTTACCCTGGAGAAGCTTGCTGATAAGCCTAAACAACAATCAATAAAGAAGATATACACCACCGCAATATCAACCCAAACCGATACAACAGATGTCCAAATGCCTGTCAATAAGTCTCCAAAAAAAGCTGTTTCCTTCCAGCCCAACAAAACACCCATTATAGAGAAATGGCATTATGTAGTGGTATCCATAATTCCGTCCACGTATAAATCAAATCAGCTTGTACACTACATCAAAGAAAAATTAGGAACCACGAATTTTGTGCGTTGTTTTCCTATGCTTAAGAATGCAGACACTTTGCACTCCAATTTTAAAATTGGGGTGCAAAATAAAGATCACTTAATTCAGCTTAAGAACGCTAGTCTGTGGCCACCTGGTACTATAATTGATCCTACCTATGATTCAGTTTCACCAACCGTTATTCAAATGCCGGCCGCCCACTTCCACAGCCCATAATGTCTCATCTTCTAGTCATCAAGATGTCAATATAGATATCCCAAAGAGCCGGGGGCTGTCTCCACCAAAGCCTCAATTATTGGAATCACCAGTGACATTTGTGCCTGAAGAGGACAAGTCAGTCATAATTGGCTCTGACAGGGAGGCCATAGCAGCTTGTAGGTCATTGGCACTGGAGGGCTCTAAATTAAGCATGGAGAAAACTGCAAAGAAAGATGATTTTTTGCAGTTTGATCCAATGACTCCACCAAGAGTGCGGCTGTCCCAAGATTCGGATAAAGCAAATGGTCGCTATATATTAGCCAGATTAAGGGATCCTTCCTTACTAAAGACCTTAAGGCTATTTCTTGCTTATCTACACGACCAGCCATCTAGTGTGTGTTTTGAGGGGCATACAAGTACTAGCATTAAATTATTGCTAGCTTCAGAAGGCCTTCCCAGTGACAAGGAATCCCTGCGCAAGCTGTATTATCGCTTCCACGATGCCTATGGGATTGGTTCATCTGAAGTGGACTCAGACCTTGCAGCGTATAGATCTTTCTATTCCTCGGAAAAAATTTTACGGCTCCAAAAAATTCGTGAAGGTACTGGTAAATATTATTCTAGTGGTTCACCATCAAAAAGTAAAAATGTTTAGTCAATATGACGCGAAAAGAGGATCTAGCACCCTCTAAAAAATTGACCAATAGCAATTTTAATCTTCTTTTCTTAATATTCAGTCCTTAAGACATAAAACAGACGAATTATATCTTTTGTTAGAAGAGCTAAATTTTCCAGAAGTCATTGCCATCACTGAGCACTGGCTAAATATCAATCAACCTGTTTTTATTAAAAACTATACCACAATTGCCAGATTTAATAGAACTAATTTAACTCATGGAGGCACCATGATAATGTCTTCAAACAACGATTTTTCCGAAATATCAAAGTATAATCATTTATTATCTGAAAAAGTATTTGAATTTTCTATCGTTTATCACAATACTTATGACCTTTATATTATTTGTATTTATAGAACACCTGATGCTGATGTGCAATTATTCTGCCATTACCTTCTAAGTTTGCTCGAGTCCCTTCCTGTAAAAAGCAAATTAATCTTATGTGGCGATTTCAATATTGACTTTTCCAGTGTGTGTGCTGCTCAGGAATGTCTTCAGTCCATCTTTGAGTCATTAGGAATTGCCATACACGTCAACTCACCAACCAGAATTACTAAGACAAGTGCCAGTACTATAGATTACGTTGTGTCTTCTTTCGATCCTAGCTCCGTCGAATGTAATGTCTTAAGTCCAGGTTTCTCCGATCATGAAGCAATTTTCACAAAATTTTCAATTACATCCAAAGCCAAAAATTCCTCTAGACAAGTAGGCCGTATTTTTTCGGTTAGAAATTTCATTAATTTCAAACACCTATGTCAAATAACTGACTGGGACTCTCACACTTATGATGTCGACACTGAATTTTCTCGTTTTATAAAAACTCTAACTAATATAGCTTCTGAATCTTTTCCTCTTAGGCCTATCAAAAATAAAAGAAGTAAACCCTGGTCCACTAAAGGTTTACGTATATCTTCTAAGAACATGCGGTCACTATCTCATTTAAAGAAATTTTCGGACAGTGTCTTTTTTCATAATTATGTAAAATCATACAGAAAAATTTATCATAAAACTATTAAAGCCGCCAAAGATATTTATTACAATAATAGACTTTCTCACGCCAAAAATGTAGCTAAAGAAACCTGGTCTATCGTAAATGATTTAAGAAACAAAACTCCTTTATCCAGCACTATCCTGACCTCTCCTGAGGACCTAAACAATTATTTTGTAAATGTAGCCAAAGATTTGATAAATCCGTATCTCAATCTAATGACCCAATTTCATATCTCTCTAATCATAGGGTAAACCTGCACAGTTTCTTCTTTTCACCAGTAGTTTTATCAGAACTTCGTAGTACATTTAATGATATCAAAAATAAATCTTCTTCGGGAACTGATGGGCTTACTTTAAAAATGTATTCAAGTCTGCCGGAATGCACACTAGAGCATCTGACTACTTTGATAAATATGTCTTTCCAAAATGGTACTTTTCCAAGCTGCCTTAAAACTGCAATAATCATACCTCTTCACAAAGGAGGTGTTTCAGAAGAAGCTTCGAACTATCGCCCAATTGCACTTCTCCCTACGCTATCTAAGATCATCGAAAGACTGGTTAAAAAAAGGCTTTTATCATTTCTGTCTAGATATGAAATACTTACAAAACATCAATTTGGATTTCTAAGTAACAAATGCACAAGCGATGCCATGTTTTCCCTTCTTAATAGAGTTTACTCCAGCCTAAACAACCATCACGCTACGGCAACAATTTTCTGTGATTTTTCCAAAGCTTTCGATTGTGTGAATCATAATATATTAACTAACAAACTGCAGTACTATGGATTTAGAGGGGCTCCTCTCAATTGGTTTAAGTCATATCTTAGCAACAGAAATCAAGTTGTGAAAGTTGACAACAGGATGTCTTCTTGTAGGCCAATGGAATATGGAGTGCCTCAAGGCTCGGTACTAGGCCCTATCTTGTTTCTTCTGTTCATAAACGACATGGCTAATTTAAACATTAGTGGAAAAATATGTCTCTTTGCGGACGATACCAGCTTTACGTGGAGCCACCCAGATGTCACGGACCTACATAGGATTGTATCTAATGACCTAATCACCATTAAATCCTGGTGCGATTCTAATCTCCTATGTTTGAACATCTCTAAAACGAAAGTCTTGTCTTATAAAAACACGCTGCAACCCTTTGATCTTAATGGCACCACTATTGATGTCGTAAACTCTGTAAAATTTCTAGGGCTTCTTGTAGATGATTCTTTAAAATGGGATCCACATATCGACGCTTTATCAAGGAAGTTAGGTTCTGCTTGCTTTGCGTTAAGATCTGTTTCCGAGGAGCTTAGCTTTTCTACCTCTAGAACTGTTTATTTTGCTCTTGTTGAGTCGCACCTCAGATATGCTATTCCATTCTGGGGTACATGTTGTGCGACTCAATTTGATCGAATTTTTATACTACAAAAAAGAGCTGTTCGTTACCTACTGAGACTTAACAGTAGAACTCACTGCCGAGATTTCTTTAAAAGATATAAAATACTAACCCTTCCTTGCTTATTCATTTTGGAATCGGTTTGCTTAATTCGTAAGCACGCACCTGCTCTATTAGAGAGACCTTCTCACAACTACCCTCTCAGAAATACTGAGCACGATCTCTATCTTCCAACCCCACACTCAGAGTTAATTAAAAGATCAGTAATCTACAATGCAAAAAAAATGCATAATCACCTGCCATTTAACATCAAATCCATAATATCTCTGACTTCATTTCGCAAGGCTTTGAAATCATTCTTACTGGAAAGAGCCTTCTACACCGTGAACGAGTTTTACAACACATAATTTTATCCTTATGAACCCCTAGTGTGATAGTTGCCATTACCAACCATTTTTACCGAACTTTGTATATGTATTTTTTTAATTGTTTCGTACTTTTTTATTTTTTACTTTGCTTTTTTATTTTTTTACATTATATTTATGAAAATGTTTATAACATAGTACGACTGACAAAGTACATTTCTAATGTACTTCTTTTAGGGTTCTATAATATTAATATTCTAAATTCCTGATTTAAATATTATTTTTCTATAATATTTATGATGTGTTTTTGTCTTGTTTTGTTTGCTAATTTTGATGTTTGTAAACTATTTTTTCACAACAGCTTTGTCCACAAAATTGTAAAATTTTTTTGACAATAAAGCATTTATTTATTTATTTATTTTATATTTATTTCACTATGGCCACTTGTGAAAGACACTGCTGTGTGGATAGTGTTCATTCAATGCTTAATTGAATTATTTGTTTTTGAAATAGGTATATATTTTAAGTGCTGATTGTATACTTTTATCGAACAATTAATAAAATTTAAAAGTAAATAAATAAAATAAAATAATATCAAATTAAATAAACAAGCCTCATATACACCAATAATTTATAGTTATAGCATTTTTCAGACTTTATAAATATAGTCAGATGTTGATATATATATATATATATATATATATATATATATATATATATATATATATATATATATATATATATATATATATATATATATATATATATATATATATTTTACGATAACATTCAACTAAAACAATGTCTAAGTAATTTATAGCACAAGAAATTTATTATTCCATCGATAGTAGTTGATACTCTAGCATAAACCTTCTCTTACGAAAAAAATACTTTTTACTTCTTAATAGCGGTATTTAATATTAGATATTATCGTTATCGAGGATATTATGTAAAAAGGAGGATTACATCCATTATTTCTCGAAGCTTAACGAATTTAAATAAATATGAGGTAAAAGCTGCATTTTACATAATAATATTGTATTGAACTCTAATTATCTTCAATGTCATCAGATAGTAATCAATTTCCCAAGATAATAAAAGGATCTGTTATTTATTCGATACATTTTTATCAGAATCTTTAGGTTAAATTTAGGGTCCGTGTATTTTTATAAATCAATAATCATAAATTATAATGAATAGGCATTCCCATATTAATTTTGTTGCAATTACGATATTCTAATTTGGTCGTACTATGCGACGAATTTCATAGTCAGCATAATTATTAGGTCGCGGTCGGCCATCGCTTGTTTATTGCAACTGTCAATGACCCACTGAATTCAACATGTTATATAGGTGATGGAAGAAAATATTTAAAATTATCTAGCTATCCTGAAAGTTCATTTATGTTTTTACTTTGATTTTATTTAACTATATAATGCAATTCTTTTAGTCTTTAGCAAAATTTCATTCTGAAGGAAATAGAAGAACAGAAAATAGGTGACATTTGAAGCAAACCAGCAGTTATTAAGCTGAGTAATACACCAAAATAGAACGAGGTCGATACTTGATGTTTTATAGAACTAAAAAGGCTTTATTCTACAAGTGACGTTTTTGAATCAAATTTAATTATAGAAGTTATAATACAATTTAAATCTATGAAACTGAACGTTGTTAGATTTTATATTAATTATGTTGACGAAAGCCAGACAATTGTCATTTGATATAGCATAAAATATAATTTTAGGTGGTTTAAGAACTTTCTTCCGTCGTAGTGAGTCCTTGTTAAAAAAAAAATACTGTATAATTTACATAAATTATCGTTAGGTACTAGTATTTAAAAGTTTAAGGAAAAGTCAATTTATCCATGCTTCAATGTTCAATCAACCACTCATCAAACATCAAACCATGCATTTTAAGTCATTCAGACATTCTTAGGTTTCATATTATATATCCAACGAATCGCTCGTCAATTTATTTTTAATTTTACATATTAGCAGAAATTTGAGGTTTGTTATTACGAATTTACTTTTTCAGGTATATCCTACCAGTATATCTTACCAAGTCTGACCGTTAGAGTTTTAGTTTAATTTAATCTAGTTTTAGTTTATTATTAGTTAACTTTAGTACCTACTAATATTTATAAATTTCGAAAAAACTTTTACACCTATATTTTTTCAATATCCGTCTTTGCTTGACGAATGCCACTGACGCTGAATATTACCTTAAAACAAAGCCACTGTCCTCTATCTATATCTTAATAAAAACTAATAAAACACTTAATTATTCATTCCCATGATTAATAAATTCCTAGTATTGATGTATTCCTTTTATTAATTCTAAAACTGAAAAAAGTATTGCTGTTTTGCTTTTTTTTGTGTATCTTTACTAATGTTTTATATTTGTGAACATTAAGTGGTTCAGTGAAATGACGCCACATCGTTTTAGAATGCCATTGTTTTGCTACTAAATGACGACATAAGTAGGATAGCATTTTGTCCAGTTATTCAAACTTTAAAATACTATTTGCTTTATTAATAGCAATTGATATGATTAATACATAAAAATGTCGTTATCTTAGACAAAAATAACTTTAATAAAATAATAAAAGTCTCAGCACAAGCGATTTTCGCATAAAGCTACGCACTTTAAAATAAAATATCTACCTTAATCAACATCTGATGTCCACTATTATATTTTATTAATATTACTTTTACTTGAATCCTTATTATTAAAGACCTAAAAGATAAAATATAATACCTAGTAATTCGCACTCGTTTCTAGGGCAAGAATTAAATTTGTTACGCAATGCAAGTAATTTTCAAAATACATTTGGTACCTGCTATAAAATAATCGAAAATATTCACCTGTTTACGCAATATTATACACTTTTCTACAATTTTTACACTTAAAAATAACAATATTTTTATTAAACATGCACTTATTTACATCAAATGACCTATTGTTTGATAATAATTCTAGTACCTTAAGCCTAACCCGATTTCGTCAATTTCAGTTCCTCGAACTTTGTATGTTTATATATTTATTATACATTTACTTGAATTTTAAGTCCTTTAGAGTAAATTTTCCATCAATTTCCAAATTTTCCATTTCCATATTTAAATTCTTTCTCTAACCTAACCTAACCTAACCTAAAATAAAACCCTACCTTCTGGCCCATATGGTCATCATGAGCATCCAATTCATCGTTAATTTAGCGTGGTTATTTAGTAGTGTGTCCATCATTTATTCTTTAGCATTGTGTCTCCCATAATACAGTATTTCCAATTTCCATTGGTATCCGCCATTAAGCCAGTACTTTTTTTGCAGGGTTATTTTGTTAATTTCACACGGCCGGCAGGATCTTTTAACGTAGGGCAGCCATGTAATACTTGATGAATTGGGGCTGATTTATTTTACTCTTAGGCCCAGATTGATAAGTAATGAAAGTTGTTAGTAACTGAACACTTCTATTGACTATTGATACAGTACAGCCCAATGGCCGGACCGACCTACGTCTATCTTCTATCTCTCGTTCAATATATCTGTTCCGAACTAATCTATTATACCACTCCTTGAGCACGATGCCTCGTCATCGTGCTCAATGCTCTTATACATATTAAACAATTGCTAATATATTCTTACTAAAAGTTTGGATTATCATGAGAGTAACTCAAAATACATTTTTAGTATTGATCTTAGCCTCAAGATTAAAATTAAAATGAAAAACTGTTTACATTGAAATTGTTAATGTCATGAAACCTTCTCAAATAGTCAAACAATTACTATGCACTTGCGTATAGTCTCCTTACTTAATGTATTGGGGTTAATCAGTAGAACTAAAAATAATGTTTATACTTAAATAACGAAAAATTCTTAGAATACTTTTTCTATCAACCCCATAGTTCTTTCAGTAATTCTTGTCTTATTTTATAAAACAAATGTGCTGCCTATAGTCTGAATCATTCTAATTGGAAGGAATTAAATTTCGTTTAGTCCAATAACAAAATTATCGAGAAAATACAGCCAAATTGATATATTTATCAAGGTAGACTGGTTGTTCACGACAATTAATGACTAATTTATATTTTGAACACGATTTTAGGTAGAAACAAAGAGGTAAGAAACCTAGGGAGATATCCTAATAAATAAGTAAAATCGACAAAATCGGCGGCACCCTTCTGTGAAGGTTGTTAATGAACGTGTCAACAACAGAATGACTAGTGGTCTTCATTTCCTTTACAGTGAAATATCTTTTGTATCCTTATTTAACAACTTGTCCAGCAGTCATTTAATAGATCTTCTATTTTGTACAAGTACTTCGGAAATATATTGGCGTATTAACTACATATTTATTTTTTTAAATAAGTTGCCTAAAAAATTAGTTTTAAAATAGTAATGTTTTAAAACTGGCTGGCTGTGGCCATTGGAATTGATTCTTTGTGCCGACGTTGTCGAGATTCCAGAAACTGATTCGTCAATAACAATATCCGAAATAAAACCAATGAATATGTTCCCTAGGTAATATTGGAGCCTTATTCAGAATATTCCACTTATTTAAAAATGGATATTAATAACCAAAAATCGGTAAATTTCCTTTACCCGGCACTTCGCTCGTTATAATTTTTTTTCCATCCAGCCGACGGGAAAAACGATGAAGGTCACAATTTTATAAATTTTCAGGAGAGCAATTTTAAGATAAAAAACGGCACTGAATTGATAATAATTATTATATTTATGTTTTTATATTAAGGAAATTAGTTAAAGTCTGAAAAATATTACTATTTTTTTAAATACAAAGCCTAAAACTCTAAACTAACTGGGAAAAACCGATGAAGCTCACATATAGCACACACGCGGTAATGAACTCAATAACATAATGGTAAAGGAAACCCTTTATTCTGATTTTAATAATTAATCAATTATTTGATAATATAAAAAAATAACATAAAGAAAGAACAAAAAACATTACATAATTAAATTATTTCTTATTTTTATGAGGAAGTCCCAAAAAAAACATCGCTGTAGTATTTGGCTAGTTTGGACAAATCTTGATATTTTTCGGCCGAGAGGGTAATCAAATCTGCAGCAAAAAGTTTAGTGTGAGTGTATAAGTACCAAGTATTATTTTATTTATATTATTACCTTTATAAAGGGTAGTTGGAAGGCAAAATTCTCCTGTTCTGTTGCTCGAAAAGGGTTCTGCTACTATGTCTACAGACTCCTATGCTCCGTTGTACGAGACTCGGTAATAGACCAGTCGTGGATGCTCAATAGAAATTCTTAATTCTTTAATGGGTCTTGATGGAAAGGGGCACTTTTTCTTGTATAGAGGCCGTAAATGTTGCTCCCAGGATCGAAAATATGTTTGCTGGACTTCTTCAACGTCGAATGGACGGGTTTAGCTCGCGCTGCCTTCACAACATCACACCAATCACGTGGTTGTTCAGTTCTGGATTTCTGATTAATGATGGCGAAGTCCTTGTCGCATTCTAAATAAGAGTGTCCACGTATAGGAAAAGTCATCTGAATGTTGTCAAGTTTTCGTTTATAATGGACAACGTGGTGTAAGAAGCGAAAAACTGTAAAGTTTTTATTTTGTCCTCCGCAGGAATCCGAAAAAATCTGCAAGTCTTTTACATTAGGATCTAAGTAGTTGTAAATAAAATTATGTAGAAGTGAACAGACACCGTTACTTCCTTTCTTGCCTACAGTTTCTGGGTAGCAGTAAAATATACTTTGCTGTGTAGCCAAGACGTGAATGTTGAACATGTACAGAGAGAGCTGACGACTATATTACACGTCGTAGGTCGTGATGTTTGGTATCGGCAAGTTTTTCGAAAAATTCGTACAAATACCTTCAATTGTCACATTTCGTCTTGCTGATAATTTTGCTTGCCTCTTTGTGTCATAAAATGTGTTCGCCTTTCGCAAATGGAGAGCTTTTTCTGCTTCAAGTTTCCTTAACTGAGCAAGATAATCTGATTGTGTTGCGGCTGAGTTATTAGAAGCAGAAGCACTGGCTATCTTTTTTTCTAAGCTTTTTATCTGAACTTCAATTTCATCACACGTTGAACATGTGTCTGACCGGGGGTAGCCTTATGTTAAATTTTTCATTAAATATTTTTCTGTAAGAATTATAGGATATTTTTGTGTTTGGATTTTGTATCATAAACAAATCATACATTTTATTTATATTTAATTCCTCAGGTAAGTAGGTTTTACTAGTTTTCGAAATACTATAATGGCTAGACCTACTCTTAAATGACGAAATGTGGTTGCAAACCAGTTCTTCTGTAGTCTTCACAATTTTGTGAGGTCTATTTAAATGTAATCCTCTACGATCTTTTGGCGGTATTCCAGTTAATTTAAGTGAATTTTGAATAAATTGCACTCGGCGACCAGTAATACCGTGTAGAGCTAGAAATGCTTTATAACAGACTTGAGTTTCTAAACAAGAGCTTTGGCTAATGCACCTTACTCTAAAAATATACGAGGCATCGTTAAATTTCTTTACATCTTCTTCTGGTTTTTTAGGTCTACGTCTTTTGACGGGAATAACAGAAATTAAACCACCAAGGTATAAATTTTGTTCGTCATATGTTTTATAGCCATTAAAGTTTCTTAATATTTCCATCTTATTTTCATAAGATATTTTTGAAAAACACTTCAGGCGTTTACATTGGCAATCAGGACCAAGTTCATGGCTACTTAGTTTAATTTTCTTACCGACATCAGTTAGTCTGCCAAGTGATCCACGTTTTTTAGTCTTCATCTCCATATCGAACAATATACGTTACTAAGTCAATTCACTACTTTTTTATTTCCAACAATTAGTAAACGTCACCATTTATATCACTCTGTATTTTAAAACTAACAAGAACAACACTAAATGTTAATATTTATATTTAACTGTCTTGGAAATAGCTTATAATTATTTCTTGACCGTTAAATCCAAACTAAAAAAGCAATGCAAGTGAAAAAACCATTGAATTCTCACGTAGGCACACGTTGGAAATTTGTGAGCTTCAGCGTTTTTTCGAATCACGTTTGGAACCTTATCATTTTTTCCGAGTAGCCAGATTATTAAAAGACTGAAACATAGGGACCCTTATTTTTCTTCGCAGTTTTTAATAGACTAACGTGTTCGTCTCTTCGCCACCTACATTTCGATCTGAACAACTTATTTTGACGAAAAAATGGAACCTCATTGTTTTTCCCGTCTACTCTTCATTTGTTAAGAATAGTGAAGTGTGATCCAGTTTAGTTCAGTACATAGTTACAGTATATATGTGTTACATATACTGATATTGGATTCCTACCAATAGCTTACCATCTTCTTTCTATCTATGGCACATTTGATTTTTGGGCAATTTAAAATAAATTCAATAAGTAGTTTTTACATTGATACATACCGCCATTTTTTCCCAGTTTATCCCAGTTTTACATTTAATTTTTCTGCAAAATTTAAAGTCAATTAAACAAGATTTTTTTACGATGATTTCTTAAAAAAAATATTTAGCCGCACTTTCGTTTTGCTATCTTAAATTCAAACCCATATTATCAGTCTTTACCTGATATTAGTTGGTCCTCAGATATTTCCCAGATATTAAGTTTTTAAATGGTTTTGGTTTACGATACTTTTGTTGTTATGTTAGAGTGGTGTATTATTTGGGTATGGATCCAATAAATAAAAAACAAAATCCTTTTTAAAATTGTCGACTTTTCGCAACTTTATTGTTGTATCGACAGGACACATAGATTTTATATCCTGCGTGAAACCCATATTATCAGTCTTTACCTACTCCGTTGGTCCACAAATATTATCTAACCCCAAATACTATAACATAACAACAAAAAGATCGTTAACGAAAACCATTTGGAAACCTAAAATCTGGGAAATATCTGCGAACCAATGCAGTAGGTAAAGACTGATAATATGGGTTTCATGCAGGATATAAAATCTATATGTGTCCTGAGGATGGAACAATAAAGTTGCGAAACGTCGACAATTTAAAAAGTCCTTTATTTTTTTACTGGATCCTAACCCGAAATAATACACCACTCTAACATAACAACAAAAGGATTGTTAACCAAAAACATTTAGAAACTTGATATCTAGGAAATATATGCGGATCAACGGAGTAGGTAAAAATTGATAATTTGGGTTTTATGCAGGATCTAGGTTCTATATATGTGCCCTGAGGATGCAACAATAAAGTTTGGAAACATCGACAATTAAAAAAAAAGACTTACTGTTTTTTACTAGATCTTAACCCCAAATAAAATACCACTCTAACAATTATTTTTAACAAATTACCAGGTTATCCCCATATGATCCTTAATTTTTGGTCAAAATTTGAAATCAATCGGGTAAATAATATTTAAGCTATGTCGCAAACTGATAGACAAAGCAGACCGACTGACGAAATTGATAAAACATGTTTTTTAGCATCTAGGGAGGACGTGAAGATATGTAAAACTTGAGAGGGTGATTTTTTCACGATTACAAAGATTTTATTTGGCCGCCATTTTGTTGGGCCATCTTGAATTAATACCACCTTGTACCAGAATGAGTTATGGCACACAATTTGACATCAAACCATTAAGCATTTTTGAATTAGTACTACAGTTTTACTAGTTCCTCTCTATATCAAAATATATTATAGCACACAATTTGTGAATTGTGAAATTAGTGTCCGTTAGTAGTTTTTCAAGCTGAATTTTTAAATATTTTGTTAAGCCGCCATTTTGTTCCGCTATCTTGGATTCGTACTAAACTTTTACCAGTTAATTCCAACATAATACATAAATCTGAGATAAATTGGATGAGTAGTTTTTTAATAACAATTTTTTTATCATTTCAGTAGGCCGCCATTTTCACCGAATTGGATTTTTACCAAAATGTTCCCATCTATCGGGTAAACTACACCACGAACAGACATGCCGACAGACCGACAGACAGACTTGTTATCTAGAGACCCTGAAAACGAAAAGATCTGAAAACACCTCGGAGGGTGATTTTTTCACTATTACAATACTTCCCTTTTACGAGGAAAGTAAATAAATCTCGGAGGGTGATTTTTTCACCATTACAATACTTCCCTTTTACGAGAGAAGTAAAAACATAAGAGTAGATATTAATATCTAAATATAACAATTAAAATCCTGTGCTTTTAATTTAAGAAGTTTGTTTTGAGATTTGTTTTTATCCAAGCGTCTAAATGGCATATACTGCTGGGTTAACTGTGATATAGTGGCATAATTACCAAGTACTGAGTAACCTTTACTTTAGTTTTCGCTTTACACAAAATATCCAATGTAAGCTGTTCATGAAATTACGATTTATTTTCAGCTTCGACAACAAAACAGAAAAGTTAGAAAAAGGAAGTTAAAGTGATTCTCGCTCGGGCTAGAATTCTATCTCTAGTTTGAAACTTAACTGAGTTTGGAACAAAATATTTCTGTGTTGAGAAAAATAAAATCTCGTAAAACAAACTAGATTTAATGTTTCCACTAATATAAAAGAACTCAGACGTGAAAGTATAACGAATTTTTTACTTTTAAAGGCAGGTACCTAAGTTTGTATTTTTACTTCCCTCATTAGAGACGTTTTGTTTTCCTCAAATTTAAGTTATCTAGATCTTGAAACAATACATTCTATAATAAGTTTTGAACAGTGCATTAAGTAACTACTACTATTGAGTAGGATGGAAACAATGACCGCTGGAGTCTAAGTTAAAAACTTGACTTGAAATTAAACCTTCAGTGTTCAGATCCATATTAGGTTGCCATTTTTGGCAGTTTGACAGCTGTCAATTATAAATGTAAAAAGGTGTATATCAAAAATACTATGTAGTACGTTAAAACGCTAATCTGGTAATTAGAACCCAAATCCATATGCAAAAAAATATAATAAAATGTTTGTGTTTTGTGTCTTAAAATATTATTAGTTTCTGAAATAAAAAAATATATCTTCACTTCAAAAAGATGTTTTATCCTCTTAGAATCATCCTGTAGTCGAAAAAAGAATTATGACCAAACTTGTTTTATAGTTTAGTTATAATCTGAGGAAAGTAAAAATATAATAGGTTAATGGACTTAATGGAGAATCTTAAATCTATTATCCAAGTGTAACACATGCGCTCTGATCAAAATATTTAGTTTCTGATCTTCCTAGTATAAATATAAATTAAATATGCTGTTGAATCCTCCGATTACTGGAAAATGCCACTCAATGCAAACTCTGAACCGAATCTCTTTGCTTCACAACCTCTTATGCTAATATAAAACACAAAATCACACATACTAAAGTCAGCAACACTTTAAATACTTTAGGCGTACTTCTGAGGCATATCTTCAACTATCTTCATTTCGTATATAAAATTAGGCATTAAATACTTGCTATTTTTCTACTCTTCGGTATGTATGTCCATTCTCACTAACTTTCAAAGAGATATTTAAAAATTTCTGAAGGATTTCGAGTTAAAAACATCGCGTCCCTGTCAAACTGTTTATTCTGACATGGCCGTCAAAAGTTTAGCTGGCAATGCCAGGCTACCTTGAAAAAGTCTCAATTTTCTATCAAATCAAATTATTTGCATTTTTATTGGAAATTTAATTTTATTCAGTTTTTCGACTTCGGATAAAAAAAAAGTAAATCTGTGTCTTGCAGAACAAAGCTAGAATTTTTGACATATTTAATCATTTTTATCCCAGGAGGTACTGATAGGACTCTACGAAGGGCCAATGAACCAGAATTCGTGCACGTTACAATTCAAAAATTTTTCAAACTTAACACTGATCGAGTTGATTTTTAGACCAGTCTCTAGAGAACATATAGAGGTTCCTTTGTGTATTTACTTGATTTACCTAGGATCAACCGTTCATGTGCTTCAAGGCCAAACGTAAAACCATAGCGAAATATATGGACAAAACATTACAATTGTATTTCTTAATGGCTTGCTTGCCCTGTATAAACCGGAGAGTAACTTTAGTGATGGGGTTTTTGAAATTGGGATCCCATAAACAGATTCTGTCCCAAACAGTTTTTTTTTTAGTTTTTCTGTAATTCGACAGCTTTCTCGTCATTTGAGTTATAGGCACCATATATTGATTTTAAATCTCCTTTATATTTCCCATCGATTCCGCCTTTTACCTTGACTAGGTAGTCAGGGTTTCGACTACGCAAAATACTTTTAAAGTTATCCCTTTTTTTTACAGAGAAATCCGAAAAAAAATGTCCCACCTCGAAAAATTAACCATAGCGACCTGCATTTTGATTCATCGGGGTTTTTAAAAGAGTGCTCTTATCGAACGCCACTGCCGGTTTATTATAAGGCCCAATGAAATCGCGTTTTTACCAAAAGATGCGCCTAACATGAGGGTAAAAATGATTCTTAACACTCAAATTCACTCTCATTCTTAATTATTTATATGACAAAGTCAATTATCGAAAAAAAAGTTTCAAATATTTTTGATGCACACAAAATAGAATACAAATGCAAGGCAACATATGTTGATGTATGAATAAAATATGAAATAGGCTGTATTTTTCACACAGCGGAGAAGTAATGATAAAAAATTTGAGTTGTGCGAAATTAGAATATTACATAGCAAGTGTTGAAAGCAGAAGTTTTCAAACGAGTTCGAGTTTGAAAACCATCACTTCCACTCCACGAATAAAAGTCATTTTTAAATCTTGCTGGGTATTAAAAGGACTGTTAACTTGACTAGTTGGAAGTGACATATATCACAAACGTGTTTAAAAAAAAAATCCAAAAAAATATTTTTTGTACTTTCGGAACTAAAGTATTATATCATTAACTCCGCCTTATAGGGACTAAAGAGGTTGATTTAGTCCCAAGTGACTAAAATGTACCTTAGCAACACATAATTAAAAAGGGGTTAAATTAAACAAATTTATTTGTTTATATTTAGATGAATATTTACATTAGTATTTACAATATTACATAATCGATTTGTTACGTCAACAGTATATTCAATAACATTCTATTTGTAGAAGGACATGCGACTGTTCTAGATAATTTGTTAGAACCTTGTCTGGATGGGTTTTTTGAACCTTTAATTTGGAAATTCATTCACATCACCATGTCCAAAAATTTTTTGGGCTATAGTTTTTTTATTATTTATAGATTTTTCGATATACCCCTCGGCGACGGCTGCCGATTTCCTCCATGCCTTTTTAAAACATCCATAGATGCGTCAGCTAATAAGGAGGCAGATGTTCCTCGAAAACAATGTCCAGTATATAATGACGGATTTGGTAGAATGCTGCTACTATCTGGGGTAGTATTCCAAACGTATTTTTACCAACTGATTGATTGATTTTTGTAACGAAAGAAAAATTGCATATGAGGAGTCTCAGCTTTTCCTAAAGCCGTATACTAGCAGATTTCAGTAAAGTTGACAGTATTACTACCTGAATTTTTTACAATGAAATTTCTATCAATTTTCTTTTTGGTGTTTTTAATAATAACCATGATTGAGTAATCCAAATCAGTTACTTAATCTTTCACCGTCAACTCAACTAACTCCTTACTTCTACACGCACCAAAAATAAGAGCTACCTTCATCATTAAAAACTGGTTGTCTGGGGTATCCACTAAAAATTTTTCAACCTGGTCACCAGTCAGGATCTTGGCTTTTTTTGACTTATATCCTCCGTTTCTTGTTTTCAGCAGTGCAATTAACTTGTGAAATTTGCTAATATCGATATTATTTTTAACGCTGAGCATAGTTAACAACATAGACCAATATGCCCAAAGCTTCGAAGGTGATACAGTCCTTGATACCTCCATGAGAAACACAAGTAGCGCATCTTCGTTGAAATTTTCCACGTTTCACTCACAGCACCATCTTACAAATCTCTGATATTGCGGTTCATACTTTTCCTTGATATGGACGGCAAAATATCTTGTAGCGCTTTTTCAGCTGCTTTTTTTTTTAAATCAAAAGTTTCCATTTCGATTTATAATCACGAAATTAATGACACTGATAACTTGTTTATTTATGTTGTAACTACGTGACTTCATTACTTCAAAGCACACTAATCAAATTTTTATCTGTTACCTGCAATAATTTGTCAGATAATGAGGTGTTTTAAATTTGCACCTATAAATTACATTATTTAGTAATATTGTTACCGAAAGTGCAAAAAATAATGTATATATGTTGGGACTAAAGTGCTTTAATCCCTTACTCTCGGGAAATCGAAGGATTTCTTAAAATACCTCCTCGTTTGGAAACTTCCGCTCTCAACATTTGTTGGATTTTAAAGTGTTACAGTTGAATATCTGAAAAACCGCTAGGAACATTTTACTAATTTAAGGTGCTATGGAGGCTAAAGGACATATTTTTGATATTTACGCTCATTTTGAAGGGCAAGTGTCACGTTATAAATGTCAAATGAAATGGTTATTTTTTCAGTGCGATTACCCGTGAAGAACTGCGTTTGTACGTAAAAAATCGTTGTATTAGTTCTACTGATTGCATAGTTTTTCAATAAATAAAATTAGGGTAAAAACTAACATGAAACACCATGACGGTTGTCTTTCAAAAGGTATTAGAAATGGCCTCCATTTACTTTCAAACATTTCAAATTCTTCTTTGACCAGAGTTGCACATATTATTCAACATTTCGGGGGTTACTATCGTAACTCCTTATCATCTAATTCGGTATTTCGTATTTTCTGGGGTGGTTGGTGTTATAGTCATAACTTTCTGTTTTATAAATCCCCAAAAGAAAAAAACCTAAAGGCGTGAGATCAGGAGAACTTGCGGGTCGGTTTACCAGACCACCACGACCAATCAATCTATCTTAAAAACATGTCATTTAGGATATTTCGAAATTTGCTAGCAAAGCTTTTCTTCGTTGTTCAGAAGTTAGGGTAAATTGTTCCTTAAAATATCATCGTACATTTAGGTAGCCTTCAAAAAAATGTGGTCCAATGATTCTGACCTGACTATAGCATACCAGGTATTGACTACCCAAGGATGCTGATTGGCAACAGTTCTAATCGAATATGGATTTTAATATTCATGCATATTGTGTGAGTTTACCTGAAATTTAAAAAGCAGGAGGAAATTAACAACGAACTGAAGTAAAAATTCGAAGTAAAGAAATTTACTTGACTACGATTAGTAAATGTTGTCTCATTAAAAAAACAATCCTTTCTAAAAAATAATTTTTTTTGGATTTGCAATACCTCTGAACCAGTTACAAAATCTTACAAGATTTTGAAAATATTGTTCGTATAATTCCTGATGCACAGAAATATGTATACTCAATACAGATTTTTGACACATTCCCGAATCAGTAGTAAGTTCTCTGGAATCAATGTGTGGATTTAAAGCAACTACATCCAAAACTCTAACGTTCATATCTTTACAGCTTTTCGTTCGTCTTCGAGCTTACTTTGTGGTGTGAAGGTTTCCGGTATTGCGCACTCGACCTTCTAATCGCTGAAATACTATATGAGGTATTAGAATGTCAGGAAACCTAATAGCCCGCAATTGCGCAGCATGTCGGTAATTTCTTTATTTTCTCCAAGAATGTCGATCACAATACCGTAATTTTCTTCCACAGTTGAAACCAATGTCTCAAGTTGACAACTAGATTTAAGAAACTAACCGCAAAACTAGCTATATTGAATTTGTTATCATTTAAAGAGCTTTTTATTAAAAATTATTGAAAAATTCATAACTATGTAACCAGAAGAGCAAATGCAATGATTTTCTACATACATACATTCTTCAAGGAGAATCGAATTTTCAACCAAAAAAACGTTTCCATTTGACATTTATAACGTGAATCATGCCCCTCAAAACGAGGAAAATTGAATTCGTAATTGTCAAACACATTTAAAATGTGCTTTCAGGCTCGTTACCACTTTACCAAATTTGTAGTAAAATATTCCTAGCAGTTTTTCCGATACACGAGAGTGTCACTTTTTGAGGTTAATAATTTCTTAACGACGACAGATGGAAATGCGCGGTTAGTTTTGATTGACTTCTGGCACCAATCAGTTTTTGTTTTGTTATTATTTATTTTTTATCTCTTTTACAAATTGGCTCAGGAAAATATGTATTTTAAAATTTCAGAAATATCATTTATTTTAAATGTAATAACTTTTATATCTTATAGCCGACCCTTGCCTATACTCTATGAAAATACCCTACACCAGCTATTTAAATGCTGCACATGATACTTTTATAGCAGATATAAAGATATAATTACCTTAACTTTTATTTACACACACATTTAAACAGTAAATTAAATTTTAAACAATTAACAAAATTAAATAAATGTTGAATGTATTGTCCCTTTTTTACTAACAGTATAGCGAATTTTGAAGCATATCTTGCCAATATCTGCTACTACATTTTGTATATTATATATTACATCGGGAATGTTCTGAGGAATGGACTTGTAGTAGCTCTCTTTAACGTAACCCTATAGGAAAAAATCATGCACCGTCAGATCCGGTGAATAAAGAGCCCACTTAATGGTTTCAGCTCTCCCTATCCATCGATTTCCAAAGATTACCTCTAGAGACTCTCTTGCTGTAAGAGATAAATGTACCGCGGCATCATTTTGTTAAAAATTCCAAAGTAAATGAAATCTTGCTGATATGTATATATTTAAAACCCTAAGCCACTTTTTTCAGCAAGTTCGTGAGAGAGTTGTACTACACCAATTTACATGATTTTTTTTTGAAATTATGGTTTGGTTACCGAGAACTTTTAACACTATTTTTTGTATTGTGTTATTGCGTACATTTTCTATAAAACCAATATATTTTTATTCAACTCTTTATTCTTCAAACATTTCTGGACGATGTAGTGAATGCGCCTCATATTCTTATAATTCCGCTGGAAACATCGCGCCATCTAACGGAAAAGGTAGAACAAGGTCTGTCGGATCAATATTATTGGATATTAAAATCTCCTGGATGGACAAAAGTTTGTCTAAGTACATCATCATGAATGTTACTTCCACGCCTTTTATTTTCCAAATAACCCTTCTAAGACAATTTTTGACTTATTGAATTTTTTGTGGTAGGGTATTTTTAAAATCTTGTACAAAACCTCTTCTAGTAAATACCGTAGAGCTTGTTCGAATAAAGCAGTACTGGTTGTGATTTTTCAACTAAAATCTGTATTATGCTATTAACTACATTTGATTCAGATGGCTGTCATAAATTGGAGTTCGGTTTTGGTGGCAACCAGGTAAAGGAATGGGACAGTTTTTAATTAATTGAAGGATAACCGTTAGAGATAAACTCAATAACCTATATATCGTTAAATTCCTTGCGAGAAGCTCTATTCACTGGTGCAAATTGTTTAAAGGTCAATTTAGTGTTTAAATTTGTATTAAAGGAGTATCATGTGTAGCAATAAAATAACTGGTCTAGGGCATTTTTATAGAGTATAGACAAGGGCAGATATTTTTTGCGATAAGACATACGGGATATTACTTTTAAAATAAATGAGATTTGTGAATTTAAAAACATTAGTTTTTTTAGGTCACTTTATAGAAGTGGCAAAATTGTTTTAATTATTCCAACTTATATAGTCCATGAAAAGTTACTAGTTTATCTCTACATCACAATTAATTCTTGCACAAAAAATGAAGTTAATTTAGTAAGCAGTATTTTCAGGCTGATATTTTAAATATTTTATTAGGCCGCTATTTTGTTTTTGCCAACTTGGATTCGTATCAAAATGTTACCAGTTCATTCCTATGTAACACTTGATTTTTAAGCAAAATTTGAGGTAAATTGGGTAATTACCAGGTCATCCCTATATGACCCTTAATTTTTGACTAAAATTTGAAGTCAATCTGGTAAGTAGTATGCCGCGAACTTACAGACAGACAGTCAGACAGACCGACGGAATGTATAAAACATATTTTTTGGCATCTAGGGATGCAAAACGTGAAGAAATTTAAAACCTGGGAGGGTGATTTTTTCACGATTACAAACATTTTATTTGGCGGCCATTTTGTTCCGCCATCTTGAATTAGTAATATAGTTTTACTAGTTGATCCGTATACCACAGTTAATTATGGCACACAATTTCAAATCTATCCATTAAGTAGTTTTTCAGGCTGAGTTTTTAAATATTTTATTATGCCGCCATCTTGGATTCGTACCAAAATTTTAGCAGTTGATTCCTACATAATACTTGATGCAAAATTTGAAATAAATGAGATAAGTAGTTTTTTAATAATCATTTTTTTAACATTTCACTAGGCCGCCATTTTGTTTTGTCGTATTGAATTTTTACTAAAATATTGCCAGATCATCCCCATATAACCCTTAATTTTTGAAGAAACTTTGAGGTCAACCGGGTAAGTAGTTTTTAAACTATGCCGCGAACTGACAGACAGACAACAGACGGATTGGCAGAACTGATAGAGAAGATGGTTTTATTCACGATTACAAATATTTTATTTGGCGTCCATTTTGTTTGGCCATCTTGAATTAGAACCACAATTTTACTAATTTGTCTCCATACCACAATTAGTTATGGCAGACAATTTGAAATCAATCCATTAAGTAGTTTTTTCATTTGATTTCATTTTTGATTTGTTTAATTATTTTTATTAAGCCACCGTTTTGTTCCGCCATCTTGGATTCGTACCAGAATTTTACCAGTTGATTCAAACATAATACTTTGATATTGGTGCAAAATTTTGAGATAAATTGAATAAGTAATTTTTATATAATAATTTTTGTAACATTTCACTAGGGACGCTAAAACGTGAAGATGTGTAAAACCTGGGGGATGATTTCTCACGATTAAAACGTTTTATTTCGTCGCCATTTTGTTCGGCCATCTTGAATTACTACTACAAGTTTACTAGTTGATCACTATATTACAGTAAGTTAGGGCACACAATTTGAAATCAATCCATTAAGCAGTTTTTTCAGGCTGAATGTTTAAATAATTTATTAAGCCACCATTTTGTTCCGCCATATTGGATTCGTACCAAAATATTACCAGTTGATTCCAACATAATACTTGATATTTGTGAAAAATTTTAGATAAATTGGATAAGTAGTTTTTTAACAACAATTATAGTTCACTAGGCCGCCATTTTGTTTTACCTTATTGGATTTTTGCCAAAATATTACCAGGTCATCTCCCTATGACCCTTGATTTTTGACCAAAATTTGAAGGCAATCGGGTAAGTAGTTTTTTAGTTATGCCGCGAACAGACAGACAGACAGGCCGACGAAATTGAGAAAACATGTTTTCATCATCAAAACATCTAGAGACCCTGAAACGTGAAGATCCCAAAAGTTCTCGGGGGGTGATTTTTTCACGATTACAATACTTCGTTTTTACGATGGAAGTAAAAAAAGGGTTTTTAGTGAGACGTTGTCTTTTTGGTCACCTCCTTTTTTTGGCAGATTAAGAAAGCTGGAAGTCTTGTAAGTTGTCGTTGTAAGTGGGCAATAAAGAGATTCTGACCGTCTGTTTATGGAAGGTGGCGTGAAGATCTAAAAAAATCTCGGAGGGTGATTTTTTCACGATACAAGGGAAGTAAAAACTACATTCAGAACCTAATTGAAGGGATTCTCCAGGTTGTGCTACTTAAAATTCTTAATGTTCTTAATGTTCTATTTAAAATAAGTGAGATTTCTAAAATTTAAAATAGACATTTTCATGGGCCACTTTGTAGAAAAGATAAAAATAAATAGTTACCAAAAAAAACTTCTTGGCCTCAGAACTATTATCGGTTAGGAATTAGTAACCTCCAAAATCAGCCATTCTCTGTTAGGACACCCTGTACAGCAGTCGCAGAAAAAAATATCTTTTGCTTTGAATTGTCTGTCTTCATACCGTTTTTTCACCTCATTGCTCAAAAAATGCGTGTTCAATCGACTTTAAATACTGCATTGGTATTCAGTATTGCGGAACCAATTAGGGCCCAAGAGAAGGTTTAAAAAAGCAACAAAAGTAATCTATCATTTGCTACACTTTACTTATAATAAAAGGAAGGACTCGTTGTCAGGAAAGATCCAACAAAAAAGAAGGCAAAAATCGGTAGCACATACTTTCTTCGTAACGACTCTTTGACAAAGAAGTGAAAAATATCATATTTTATATATATTATTTAGTATGAATTCTATATAAAGGAACACCCTACAGCCTTTATTTAAATTATTTTAAAAGCCAATGATTTTTCCTGTAGATAACGTAAATAAATATTTTCAAATACAAACGACTATTGCAAAAATAATATGTGCAATTCTAAAAGTAAAAAAACGAAAATGCTATTAACGTCAACTGCCGAATTTATTCACGTAACGCAAGCCACAGAGTTCTCAACCAATCAATATAAATTACCCCAATTTTAGCGAAAATTTGGGACGATTCAAAGGAATTCCGTGAAAAGAATTATTGTAGCTGTTGGCTGTACGTTATGTAAAGTATAATTACACTGGAAATGACAGAAGCCAGGAGGGATTTTTACGGGTATATCTCCCCCAACAAACATTGGAGAGTCCAGACGATTAAGCCGTTACCACAGCTCTAAATGATTTAATATTTTAAAGGGGGAGTGCTCAAAAATTAAAAATGACGGCAGCAAATGGGGAGAGATGCGCAAAGTAAAAGCACAGCTAGAAGTAGCGTTGCTTCCGTTGTGGTCAGTTATAGATTAAGGAAAAAAATTATCAACATGTCTGTATTATAAGTAATAATATAATTAAAAACATGTATACGTTAGTATTATCCAGAACAAAACTACTAAACAAATCAATGATGCCAATAAAACTTAAACGAAAAGAAAATATTAAAAAAAAATAGATATTTATCAAAATACTACTTCACAAATATCTATATTCAGTTAATGCACAAAATATATTTTATACAATATAATAACAAAAACTGTTTAGGGTCGTATCTAAAATTGCTTAATGTCTTATAAATATTGGTTTGTATAAACAAGAGGAAGTAAATGCTTTCGGTATAGAGTTAACAGTGATGATATTTGTTAAGTATATAAATATTTCTCAAAAGATAATAGCTAAAAAAAAGCAATATCTTTTCCTACAATAAAATAAAAAACGTTTTACCCTAATATTTCGTTTTACAATAATAAAATGTATTTTGCCCAATGAAATATCAACAAAGTAGGTCGCTCACTTAAAAATAACGTAATATACAAGACCTCTGGTAGCTTAGAAATTAGATTATGAAATTCTGTTATCTAATTATTCTAAAAAAAACCTATAATTAATTATTGCTTTATCGGGTACAAATCTGTATCTTTTAAAATTGAGAAACCAATAATTTTAAAGAAATTTGTAATTTTACACCACAAACATCTCACTAACGGAAATACTTCTCAAATGCTGAAAATGTACATCATTAATATTATTATTAATATTCATTTCGCATAAAATTACACTTGTCAGATTTAGTAAAACATCTGTTCAATATGAGTATTGGTTTATACATTTGAAGATAAAATTGAGAGAAGAAATGTTTGATTTCTATCTCTACTACCGATCACCAAGTGGAAATGTAAACGAATTTTTTAAGTTTTTTCAAAATCAATGTATATAGTTTTGAGATAATGATAATAGAGTAATTCACATAGGTGATTTTAATATAAATTTTGTAAATGATGATTTTTATGTAAAAAAAAATGAAACAAATAATCAACTCATATGGACTTAAAAAAATCATTAAAGAATATACACGCATAACCAAAATTTCAAAAACTTTAATTGACCTTTTAATATCAAAGGATTATGCTATTAAAACAGATGTTAAAAAATCCCCCAAGATAAGTGATCATGACTGGATATATGCAAAAATTTTAAGTGTAGAAGAAAACAAGCCTTTGACAAAAATTATGAAGTTCGTTAATTATAAAAAACTTTTGCAAGATTTAAATAAGTGTATTTGGTCTAGAACTATTCTAAATTTAAATCTAATATTTATGAACTTTATGGAGAATGTAAAGAAATGTATTGATAAAGTTACTGAGTGTAAGATGGTTTCATTAAGAAAAAAATTCACACCCTGGTTTAATAAAACGATTTTAGAAGCCCAACGATCAAGAGATTTTTATTACAAAAACTTTGTTTTTGCTAGAAACATAGACTATTGGGAGAGATACAAAACATCTAGAAATCAATATGTCAATATTTTAAGAACTGAAAAAAGGTCATATTATTAGAAACAAATGAAAGAAAATAAAAATAAAATTAAAAAAATGTGGAAAATAAACGAAATTATTTTTGAAAATGATGTCAGAGAAACGGATTTACTAGTTATAGCTGAAAAATTGAATACATATTTTGTCAAAAGTATAGAAGAAATTGTATACACAATAGATTCTGGAAATGAAGAAATATGTCTAAAATTAACAGAACTTAAACATATTTTCCAAAATTTTCGTTACGTTTCTATAAGTAAACTGAAAAAACCCGTTTGTAAATTAAAAACTAATAATAAACATTCGGAAATGCTTTCAAAAAGTGTCATGAATGAGACATTTGAAGTACTTGGAAGCAGAATAGTAAATTTTATAAATTTATGTTTAAAAATGGGGAAATACCAGATGAACTGAAATGCTCGGATATAACTCTCTTTCCAAAAATTAAAAATTCTAAGAAATGGAATGGATTAAGACCTTTAAATGTGTTATTGAATATTGAAAAACTTTTAGAACGGATAGTTTACGACCAAATTTTACAATTCACTGCAGAAAGCAACATTTTAATACACCTTCATGCTGGTTTCCGAAAACGACATTCAACTAAAACTGCAATACAGTATGTAATCGAGAGCTGGAAAAGGAGTTTAGATAAAAATGAAACTGCTGCAGCAGTGTTCTTGGATTTCAAATGAGCATTTGAAACACTTGACAGAAAAAGTTTATTATGTAAAGTATATCAAAATGGTTTTAGGGGTTCGGTTTTTGAATGGCTAAAAAATTATTTGAAAAGTAGACCACAAAAAACTAAAATTAATAACAAATTTTCTTAAAAGATTTCAAACAACATTGGTGTTCCACAAGGTATTTTGGGTTCTTTATTATTTATTTTGTATATAAATGATGTGCCTAATATTTCAAATTCTTGTAAAATTCAGTTATTTGCTGATGATACTATAATGTATTTAAACGGAATGGATATAAATAACATTACAAATAAGTAAATTTTGAATTGAAACTTATTTAATGTAATTGGCTTAAAGTAAATAAATTAAAATTAAATGTATCAAAAACCAAGTATATGATACTTGGAAATAATAATTTAGATATTAATAAAAATATTATAATTGATAATGAAAATTTAGAAATGGTTACTTCTCTTAAATACTTCCGAATTTTAATTGATTCAAATTTAAAGTTTGACATTTATTTTGAAAAAGTAATTTCTCAAATTTCGCAAAAAACAAACTATTTAAAAAGAATTAGTAAAGATTGGAACTATTTTTTCAAAAAGATGATATATAATACATTTTACCTCATTACCCGTACTGTTCAACAGTTTTATATAATTCCAACGAAGGTTTAAAAAACAGATTACAAATATTACAAAACAAAGCAATGCGTATAATTTTAGGCATGAATAAATATACAAAGATATCAATCATGTTAAAAAATTACAATGGTTAAATGTCACAAATTTAATATGTTTTCTTGTTTGAATATTTATATATAAAATTCAAAATAACTTGCTTTCGGAACATTTATGTAATTTTGTTATACCAAATTGTCAAAATCACGCATATGACACTAGAAATTGTCAAAGTTTTTACCTAAATAGAATTTCGAAATCGTTAAGCTATAAGTCGGTGTTTTATAATGGTCTAATAAATTATAATAAATTAAAACAGTCTGTTAGGTCACAAAGGTCTTTAAATAAATTTAAAAAAGTGTTTTGTGGAATATTTGTTAAATAACCAAGATTGATATATTTATAAAATAATCTTATTGTAATATTAATAAAATGTATAAGTTCTGTATTTAAATAGAAAGTAAGAGTAGTATTTTTGCTAAATAAACCATATTAGTACTACTACTATACAATCATGGCATCGGCGAATAGAGTTTTCACAAACTTCTTGGAGAACAACTGGAGTGTTTTTATCTGATTCGTTGAGGCAAAAATTCGATTGTGAAGATCGTATTTATCAACAATTTCATCCCAACGCACACTAATGTCTTCATTTGACCCCAGAAATAAAAATTTAATATAACTAGTTCGCTGGAATTGTGTTTCTTGATTCTTGTACGAATGGTAATGATATAAATGTTCTATCTTTCTTCTGTCTGGAAATCTTTCCCCTGTCTGGAAATCTTTCCCAATAACTTGTTGCATCTTAATGTGTATTTTATCACGGTTTACCATATAAACCTATTCAACTGGCGTATGCATTTTCTAACAAACACTAATATAACTGAAGCACAAAATCTCCATTTTCGAAATTTACATAAGCATAAATAAGTAATTACATTAACATAGACAGGTACAAATAGAATAGTTTTTTGCTCAGTGATGGGAAGTTCTTATCTGTTTAGCGATTTAGATACATTTAGAGAAACAACTGCAGCGTCAGATGGGTTCATTCTATGTTACCGGACTGCGTATTCTAAACTAAAGGCCATTCAATACTTAAATATTTTTTTCAATTTTTCTTCTTTTAAACAAAAATCTTAAATATTTAACTTTATAATAACCAAACAGTCTTGAATTATAAAAAAAATATTTAGAAACTTGCTTAAATTATAACAAATTAAGTTAATTTTACCTCAGAAATGTTGTTAAGTTTTGAACTTCAGTTAAGGAAGACTTTCTTTGCCTAAAATGATCCCTATATTCACGTGTTACAATATTTGTATTCATTTCACTTTCACCCTGTATATTGGTCAAACCAAAGAACGTGTTAAAGATAGAATAAATGAATACAAATTTAAATCAACAATTCGACATCATCATAATTTTTATTTAGTTTTTGTTGTGTAAATCCGAGTTAAAATCATCAAAAGAGAAATGCTTAAGTAGCAATCTCCTTGTAAAAATTTACATTTTAAAGTGCAACAAATAAGTGGATAGCCAGTCATACAAATACCATTTCTATATTTTAAAATAAAGTGCTACCCATTGTCCACCGTATACCAGTTAACATAGTGACATAAGGCAGTTTGCTTCATAATCGATCATGGTCATTACTCATTGCAAATAGAGGCGGTATAAATTAATCATGTTTGTATTTGCGGACAACTGGCTTATGATCTGACCCACTTAGTCTAACCATGGCTATTCAGATTTAATTTCAAAATTGCAACGACCTTATTTTGTGATAAAAAATGGTGTCATATGCAAACATAGAAAGTAGTAGTACATAAATCAAAACAAGATATATGTATATAAAACTATATAATACTGTATATTAACTAAGCTACCAAAAATTCTTTTTAATTACTTGCTAGTTATAAATTTGTGACACGCGAGTTTGAGCATTCTTTGGTCCAAATACACTTCTTCACTGGTGAAGGGGATAGTGATTTTTCTAGTCTACGTGTCACTTTAGGTAAATTTAACTACCATACGATTTTCAAAAATTAAGTTTTGTGAGAAAACCACTAGAGTATGTTATTGACTAACCATGGTCTACATAAATAAAGTGTATTTAACTTGCATATACAGAGTGAACAACTTGCTTTTTCGTTAGGCTGCGGAATTTACCATATAACTAACTAGATCTGCCTAAAAAAAAAATAAAAATGACGGAAGTAGTACGCCGTTTTGTCCAACATAAAACAATAATTTTTTTTTAATAATTCATCGTGATAGGTATCAAATTAAAGAGATTTCTAAAGCGAAAGCAATTCGTACCGAAACAGTTGTATTTTCCAGTATCCATTTCGCCTAATCAAAGCAATATTATCGATATAAGGTGTTTATAATTCAATTATTTAGAAATTTTATACATATGCTCTCCATCGATTTTTTAATGTACAGTGTGGTCGTTTAAGTTGGCAACATATGGGATTTTTTTTATTAACAACACAATCAAAATAAAAATATTGCCAAAAGTTGGTGCATCCTCGATAATTATATAAAGTATACTTAGAATGGTTGCAAGTCAAACAGCATACAGGGTAGATCAAAAATATTAAAATCATGCAAGAGTAAAGTACCCTTATTTCGAAAGATTTAGCAAAATGTTATTAAGAAAAGTTGTTTAGCATCAAAAGTTATGCCTGGATACCAAAACATAACCTCCTGAGAAAAAAATAAAAAAAAAATTATCACAAACACTTTCATAGTTTAATCAAAATCAGATCAGATTCGCATAACTCCGTTCAAATTTAAGTACCTATACTTGTGAAATTAACTTGGATTTTTCTTTTTTAGGGAATCACAAACTTCAGGTTTGTTGCAACGATATTAAACACAACTTGAAAACTTCGCCAATATTCTTTTTAATAAGATGAAACATTTTTGAAGAAAATATGCTCATAAAAACCTTTCATTTGAAGTGCGAAATTTTAAAATTGTTATTAAATAACTGTACACATTAATTGACAAACCTAAAATCCTATACTAAGATAATCGCGGATAACCATGGAAAAAACAAATGAGGGTTAGAAGTAAAAATTATGACAGTTCGGTGGCGTTAATATTTCATTCTAGTAGAACAATTATATTATTACATATTAACTTTATTTGATTTAAAATGCCCCCTCCAAGACAATTAACGCTAGTCGAGAAGGCATAATTAGTTTTGATATGTGGGGATAATTACAAAATAGTGAGTGACGCAGCAGATATTTCCGATGAACGACATCCAGACAAACAAGTTCACTACTCAACTGTAAGTATAATTTTAATAAACCTCAAACAGATAGGATCTTTAAGTGCCAAAACTGTTTGTACTGAAGAAAATCAATTAGCGGTACTTCAGTCAGTTGTTGAAAACCCTAGAAGATCCACCCAGGAAATTTCTGCTTATACGGGTATTAAAAAAAGCTCTGTTAAGAGCATTCTCAAGAAAAACAAGTTTCATGCTTATAGGCCAATGTGTATTTGCACTTTTCAAGAACGAGACTATGACATCCGCTATGATTTCTACATATGGATTCAAGGACAAATAGAAGATCAGCGTGATTTTCATAGACACACTCTCTTTGGACATGAATCCACATTCACAACAAATGGCACTCGGACGCAAATCCAAATTTTGTTATTGACAACAGAAACCAGTATTACCAAAAAACAAACGTGTGGTGCGGTATTATCAACGAAAAATTATTGGGTCCGTTTTTTTTTCGCCGAAACCTAACTGGTGATACCTATTTACAGTTTCTGGAAAACGAAATATCGGATTCTTTAGACAATATAAGTTTACAAGAACGGTATAAATTATGGTTTGTACATGATGGATATCCCGCTCAGTCTACTAGAAATGTTTGTGAATGGTTAAATGGGAAATTTGGTATTTAATGGTTAAGACAAAATACCGATCCAGGGTGGCCTCCTCGTTCCCAGATCTTACCCCATTAGATTTTTTTATGGGGATACTTAAAGCAAAAAGTTTGTAAAGATCAACCATTTAATAATGTTGAGGAACTTGAAAATTCGATTCGTTTCCATTGCAGAAATATTCCAGCAAATATATTGCAATCTACTTTTAGTGAATTTTATGACCGGACAATTAGATGCATTGAACGAGAAGGTGGGCACACAGAAACGCCAAGATAATTTTAATTTTTTTATGTACTTCCTTAAATGTTTTTTTACTTCATGCTGATTTGTTAATTGTTAAGTTATAATAAACATTTTTGGTAAAACTAATGGTATCACATTCAATTAGATCTCGGTTCGTTTGATTTTTTGTTAATATTAATTCACATTAATTCACTTTTAACCCTCATTTGTTTTTTTAAGGATTTCCAGTTTGTCAATTATGTGTAAAGTTCTTCAGAAATGCTTTATCTTGTTAAAAAGAATATTGGCGAAATTTCCAAGTTGTGTTTAATATCGTTGCAACAAACCTGAAGTTTGTGACTCCCTAAAAAATTAAAAATCCGGGTTAATTTCACAAGTATACTTAAATTTGAATGGAGTTATGCTAATCTGATCTGATTTTGATTAAACTATGAAAGTGTTTATGATAATTATCAAAAAAATCAAAAAATCAATTAAAAAATGATTTTTTCCAAAAAATAATTTTTTAATTGATTTTTTGATTTTTTTGATAATTATCATAAACACTTTCATAGTTTAATCAAAATCAGATCAGATTAGCATAACTCCATTCAAATTTAAGTATACTTGTGAAATTAACCCGGATTTTTAATTTTTTAGGGAATCACAAACTTCAGGTTTGTTGCAACGATATTAAACACAACTTGGAAATTTCGCCAATATTCTTTTTAACAAGATAAAGCATTTCTGAAGAACTTTACACATAATTGACAAACTGGAAATCCTTAAAAAAACAAATGAGGGTTAAAAGTGAATTAATGTGAATTAATATTAACAAAAAATCAAACGAACCGAGATCTAATTGAATGTGATACCATTAGTTTTACCAAAAATGTTTATTATAACTTAACAATTAACAAATCAGCATGAAGTAAAAAAACATTTAAGGAAGTACATAAAAAAATTAAAATTATCTTGGCGTTTCTGTGTGCCCACCTTCTCGTTCAATGCATCTAATTGTCCGGTCATAAAATTCACTAAAAGTAGATTGCAATATATTTGCTGGAATATTTCTGCAATGGAAACGAATCGAATTTTCAAGTTCCTCAACATTATTAAATGGTCCATCTTTACAAACTTTTTGCTTTAAGTATCCCCATAAAAAAATCTAATGGGGTAAGATCTGGGGAACGAGGAGGCCACCCTGGATCGGTATTTTGTCTTAACCATTAAATACCAAATTTCCCATTTAACCATTCACAAACATTTCTAGTAGACTGAGCGGGATATCCATCATGTACAAACCATAATTTATACCGTTCTTGTAAACTTATATTGTCCAAATATCCGATATTTCGTTTTCCAGAAACTGTAAAGAGGTATAGCCAGTTAGGTTTCGACGAAAAAAAAAAAGGACACAATCATTTTTCGTTGATAAGACCGCACCACACGTTTGTTTTTTGGTAATACTGGTTTCTGTTGTCAATAACAAAATTTGGATTTGCGTCCGAGTGCCATTTGTTGTGAATGTGGATTCATGTCCAAAGAGAGTGTGTCTATGAAAATCACGCTGATCTTCTATTTGTCCTTGAATCCATATGTAGAAATCATAGCGGATGTCATAGTCTCGTTCTTGAAAAGTGCAAATACACATTGGCCTATAAGCATGAAACTTGTTTTTCTTGAGAATGCTCTTAACAGAGCTTTTTTTAATACCCGTATAAGCAGAAATTTCCTGGGTGGATCTTCTAGGGTTTTCAACAACTGACTGAAGTACCGCTAATTGATTTTCTTCAGTACAAACAGTTTTGGCACTTAAAGATCCTATCTGTTTGAGGTTTATTAAAATTATACTTACAGTTGAGTAGTGAACTTGTTTGTCTGGATGTCGTTCATCGGAAATATCTGCTGCGTCACTCACTATTTTGTAATTATCCCCACATATCAAAACTAATTATGCCTTCTCGACTAGCGTTAATTGTCTTGGAGGGGGCATTTTAAATCAAATAAAGTTAATATGTAATAATATAATTGTTCTACTAGAATGAAATATTAACGCCACCGAACTGTCATAATTTTTACTTCTAACCCTCATTTGTTTTTTCCATGGTTATCCGCGATTATCTTAGTATAGGATTTCAGGTTTGTCAATTAATGTGTACAGTTATTTAATAACAATTTTATAATTTCGCACTTCAAATGAAAGGTTTTTATGAGCATATTTTCTTCACAAATGTTTCATCTTATTAAAAAGAATATTGGCGAAGTTTTCAAGTTGTGTTTAATATCGTTGCAACAAACCTGAAGTTTGTGATTCCCTAAAAAAGAAAAATCCAAGTTAATTTCACAAGTATAGGTACTTAAATTTGAACGGAGTTATGCGAATCTGATCTGATTTTGATTAAACTATGAAAGTGTTTGTGATAATTTTTTTTTTATTTTTTTCTCAGGAGGTTATGTTTTGGTATCCAGGCATAACTTTTGATGCTAAACAACTTTTCTTAATAACATTTTGCTAAATCTTTCGAAATAAGGGTACTTTACTCTTGCATGATTTTAATATTTTTTGATCTACCCTGTATGCTGTTTGACTTGCAACCATTCTAAGTATACTTTATATAATTATCGAGGATGCACCAACTTTTGGCAATATTTTTATTTTGATTGTGTTGTTAATAAAAAAAATCCCATATGTTGCCAACTTAAACGACCACACTGTACATTAAAAAATCGATGGAGAGCATATGTATAAAATTTCTAAATAATTGAATTATAAACACCTTATATCGATAATATTGCTTTGATTAGGCGAAATGGATACTGGAAAATACAACTGTTTCGGTACGAATTGCTTTCGCTTTAGAAATCTCTTTAATTTGATACCTATCACGATGAATTATTAAAAAAAAAATTATTGTTTTATGTTGGACAAAACGGCGTACTACTTCCGTCATTTTTATTTTTTTTTAGGCAGATCTAGTTAGTTATATGGTAAATTCCGCAGCCTAACGAAAAAGCAAGTTGTTCACTCTGTATATGCAATTTAAATACACTTTATTTATGTAGACCATGGTTAGTCAATAACATACTCTAGTGGTTTTCTCACAAAACTTAATTTTTGAAAATCGTATGGTAGTTAAATTTACCTAAAGTGACACGTAGACTAGAAAAATCACTATCCCCTTCAACAGTGAAGAAGTGTATTTGGACCAAAGAATGTTCAAACTCGCGTGTCACAAATTTATAACTAGCAAGTAATTAAAAAGAATTTTTGGTAGCTTAGTTAATATACAGTATTATATAGTTTTATATACATATATTTTGTTTTGATTTATGTACTACTACTTTCTATGTTTGCATATGACACCATTTTTTATCACAAAATAAGGTCGTTGCAATTTTGAAATTAAATCTGAATAGCCATGGTTAGACTAAGTGGGTCAGATCATAAGCCAGTTGTCCGCAAATACAAACATGATTAATTTATACCGCCTCTATTTGCAATGAGTAATGACCATGATCGATTATGAAGCAAACTGCCTTATGTCACTATGTTAACTGGTATACGGTGGACGATGGGTAGCACTTTATTTTAAAATATAGAAATGGTATTTGTATGACTGGCTATCCACTTATTTGTTGCACTTTAAAATGTAAATTTTTACAAGGAGATTGCTACTTAAGCATTTCTCTTTTGATGATTTTAACTCGGATTTACACAACAAAAACTAAATAAAAATTATGATGATGTCGAATTGTTGATTTAAATTTGTATTCATTTATTCTATCTTTAACACGTTCTTTGGTTTGACCAATATACAGGGTGAAAGTGAAATGAATACAAATATTGTAACACGTGAATATAGGGATCATTTTAGGCAAAGAAAGTCTTCCGTAACTGAAGTTCAAAACTTAACAACATTTCTGAGGTAAAATTAACTTAATTTTGGTAAAACTAATGGTATCACATTCAATTAGATCTCGGTTCGTTTGATTTTTTGTTAATATTAATTCACATTAATTCACTTTTAACCCTCATTTGTTTTTTTAAGGATTTCCAGTTTGTCAATTATGTGTAAAGTTCTTCAGAAATGCTTTATCTTGTTAAAAAGAATATTGGCGAAATTTCCAAGTTGTGTTTAATATCGTTGCAACAAACCTGAAGTTTGTGATTCCCTAAAAAATTAAAAATCCGGGTTAATTTCACAAGTATACTTAAATTTGAATGGAGTTATGCTAATCTGATCTGATTTTGATTAAACTATGAAAGTGTTTATGATAATTATCAAAAAAATCAAAAAATCAATTAAAAAATGATTTTTTCCAAAAAAAAAATTTCTCAGGAGGCTATATGTTTTGGTACCCAGGCATAACTTTTGATGCTAAACAACTTCTCTTTATAACATTTTGCTGAATCTTTCGAAATAAGGGTACTTTACTCTTGCATGATTTTAATATTTTTTGATCTACCCTGTATGCTGTTTGACTTGCAACCATTATAAGTACACTTTATATGATTATCGAGGATGCACCAACTTTTGGCAATATTTTTATTTTGATTGTGTAGTTAATAAAAAAAAATCCCATATGTAGCACACTTAAATGACCACACTGTTAACATACATACCTAATCTTTTACAACAGAAACCCTTGCTAGTGGTATGTTGTCGATTGTATAATTGAAATGTATTTTATTTTTGTGTTTCTAGAGAATGTAATTCTAGGACATTTTTATTAATAGATATGGGCAATTGCGCTGCCAATAAGAAAAAAGAGTGTTTAGGTTAGGTTGCAGGAGCGAAGTATCAGATATCCTCTTAATATATACAGAGTAAAACATGAAGCTGTGTTTTTTCTCCAAAGTTTGACAATGCGACTTGGACTGGGACTTCGCTGAAAGTATATGAAGAATAGATATACCTGTTATCGTAGATTGAAATGTCCTCTATAAATTGCTTTTTGGCTAATTGTTGTATTTTGTGGCTATTGGAAGTTACAATTTTTTGTAATCGTCAGCAGGGGTTAATCCAGGTTAATGTAGAGGTGGGGGGCAAAAAAAATTAAATACTACGTTTAAAGTGATAACCTATTTTTTCTGATTGTCGAAGATTTTTATTAAGGTGTGAAAATATGTAAAGCAAATAGGATGGCCTTGGTATGCTTAGGGAGGGGCGATGCCATTTCGCATCCGTCACTGATCCTAAGAAATTATGATATTTTGCAATACGGCTATTTCACGCCTGCGGATAAACAACAAAGTAAACGTAAACTGCATTTTTATTAAACATTTTATTTTGTGCCAGTTTAAAACCAAAATTTTTAATAAATTGATCTAGTCTGGCCACCTTCTGATGGAATTAGTATCTCGAAACGACCGCTACATTACTTACTTGCTGTGTAGTTGTCATTTTTTTGCTACGCTGTCTCTGGCTTTCTTGAATCGCTTTAGCAAGGTCGTCAGAGTTTTCAGCTTGATAATGCAATTTTAGCAAACGTCTAAGCATGTCCCAATATGTTCTATTGCATTCATATTAGGTGACCTTTGCGAGTCATACCACTCACGTAGTTTGATTAGATAAAGAATCGTTTACAATACGTGCTTAGTGTGATCACACATTGTCTTCCATAAATATAAAACTGCAGATCAAGTGTACCACATCATATCGAAGCACTAATTCCTGTAAAAATCGAGATTTAAAAATTTGTTTTAACAAAATCCACTCTACGCTTACTTTATTATTTATCCGCACGTGTAAAATCGCCTTATTGCAAAATATCGCAATGTCTTGAACAAAATTAACAATTTTCCTTCAGCCCTGTAACTTTAAGTAGACACAAAGTACAATAGCTAAGTAACCAAAAAGTAATGTATAGAGGACACTTCAGCCTACAAAGGTAAGTATATGCAATCTTCACTTATTTTCTGCGAGGTCTCATGGAACTTGTCGAATTTCATCTTTTACCCGGTATATATTAACAGGAAACTAAGAATAGATGGCTCGGTTGCAAGAAAAATTATTTTGAAATAGTATCAAATATTGCGTGGAACGTTTGAGATGGCGTTCAGTAATTGAAACGTAAAGACATATAGGTAATTTTCTAGTTTAATAATAAAAAGTAAAACAATGTTTATCTGTTTTATATAATCTTTATTGTTAAGAACTCTTGGCTGAAAAGATTTCCCTGTTTTGCTTCGATCAATCATCATAAAAAAGAAAGAGAATTGTTCGAATGGTCCTTAGGTCAACAGGCTTTGTGTGCCGAGGCGAAACAAGGCACATTTACTGAGCTATCAACCAAGGTGAACAAAACATTTTCCATTAGCTACATTAGGGGGGATTCTAACAGAAAGAGATTATTATTACTTAACACGTTTTCTCTAGAACGAAAGACTTTTATGATTAATGTATGTTCTGTTCTGATAATATGGTCTAAAATTATATCTTCACTTCACTTGACTGCTTTTGATATTTAGAATGTAATAGATGAGTGAAAAATTGAACAATGCAGCTTCCCATTTCTTTTTAAGCGATAAAACTGACTTCAAAAAAGAAGGCTCTGTTTTCGGCCTGTATGAGTGTATGTGGGTGTATATGCACGATTTTCTCTGCAACTACTAAATGGATTTAAATGAGGTTTTTCACCGTGTTTTAAAGCAACATTCCAGGGATCACTCTGACTAGTCAGTGTTTTAATGACCATTTCTTCCCCCACTTTTTGCAAATAATAAAGTAGTAAAGCAGTTTAACCGAAGCAAAACTGTTATATCACTGGCCTACAAAAGGCTTTTGCTGTTAATTATAAAATTTTATTTTATACAATGAAAATGCAAAGATATGAATAACTATAATGTTATTATCAAAGGATCAAACCACGTGCTTCTATTAGTCTAGAGAAGAATCTAGAGTATTAGACTCTTATTTTGCACTTCTTAGCATGCTTTTTGAAAGCAACCTCTGGAGCATCTCTTGGAATAGTCCAGCTGTAGTCGACCAACATATCACAACTCCATTTGCTTTGATACCTCTTTTCCATATTCAAAATTTCCTGGTGAAACCTCTCATCGTGTTATCACTTACTGCACTACAATTTTCCGGAAAGTAATCTAGACATGAATACAGGAAATGAATATTTAGTGACGTAGTACACCTTAATTTATCGTAGCAAAAAAGAAATTGCGCAACAAGAACGCTGTAGTTTTCTCCTCCTTTGGCCCCCAAAAAAATTAATGCAACAATTTTAAAGGCATTCCAAGCATCTTTTTAATTGCCTTCAAGGATGGAATCAGTTCCTCGTCCGCAAGATCGCGGCAACTTTTAAATTCCCACAAATATCTCTTTCATAAGGGCTGCAAGGCCAATTAGGATTGAAGCTAATTTATTTCCATTATGAAGTAACAGAGCTTTAAGGCTGACTTTTGAGGAATTGATAAAGTCTCCAATCTTTTGGATTATAATCTATATTTAAAGCAATAATTAATCCCTCAATGTCTCTTTAAACCAAGTGGTTCTCCATGTTAAAAAAAGATGTTTACTTTTTCTGACTATTTCAGTACACAAAAACTTTTACTTTGTCTTGTAGTTAAATACACTGTTGTAGTCGATGCGCCAATAGCTCTGCTTTTTCTTTGCTCAAGACCCTTATTAGGTCACATAATTTACTTTGATTAATTTTGTGTGGCTCCTTACTAGACAAATTAGATACAAAATCGGGGTCTGGCGAGGTTGATATACGGGCGAAATCATCTTGCAAGTGCGTGACAACCTTTAAATCCCCACAAATATCTCCTTCATATGGACTGCATAGCCAATTAAGATTGAAGCAAATTTATTTCCATTATAAAGTAACACAACTTAAAGACTGACTTTTGGGGAATCCATAAAGTCTCCAATCTATATTTAAAGCAATAATTAATGCCTCAATGTCTCTACAGACTACCAAGCAGTTCTTCATGTTTTACTTTATCTTGGAGTAAATTACATTGTTGCAGTCGATATGCCAATAGCTCTGTTTCTTCTTTGGATAAATTCAAATCCCGTATAAGGTCACTAAATTCACTTTGATCAATTTTGTGTGGCTCCTTACTAGATAAATTAGACATAAAATCGGGATTTTGTGAGGTTAATGGGCGGGCGAAATCATCTTGTACAGTACCATTTGAATCTATCTCTTCATCGTCAGAATCAAACATGTATTCTTGAGGTGGATTAGCAATAGGCAAGTCGTCACATGTGGCATCAGGCGCATGGCGGATCTGGATACTGTATTGCGAACCTTTTCTTGTTGGTAATGCATTTTTTTAATAGGAAGCGTTAAACAAAATTCACATTTACTAACATGGTCTTTAGGTTCTCGTCAGATCATAGGAACAGCGAAGGACATTGACCACCCTTTTCCATTTAGCCAGCTCCGAAGATTGTGGTGACAGATATGAGGTGCCCAACTTATTTCGTCCTAGACTTTACCACATATAACAAAAATGATCCGGCTTACTTACACAAACTCTCAACATTGCTTCAAAATTCTCTAATATCTAGGACTAACAATTTATGATTTTGTACTTATTTCATGCTCTTATAAAGTATACCTGATATAGTAATTCAATGTATATCTTATTTTATGATGAAATTTTCGAAATTTTAGGTAACATACCTTTCATAATTAGTATGTATCTATAAAAATGGAGCAAATTGAGACTTTTACCTGACATATTGTTAATTAGCATGCTTTTTTAGAAACCAATTTTTTTTCAATATGAATAAAATCAAAATTTCTAGATATTAGGCTTTCTCCCCTCCAATTTGCCAAGGGCAAATGGATATGTTGCCAAATAGTTTCCAAATGGCACAGAAAAAGTGCAAATGTTTCTAAATGAAGCGGGAAATATAATTAAGATACTAAGTTGGGTCAGTTATATCCGGTAACGGTGCTATACGAACAATCTGCTCTTAAATGTTAGCAAATGTTTTGTTATGACCAGTGACGGCTCGTACTCTAAAATTTATGGTCTGCCGAGGCTCAAGGCCAATCAAGGGCGGTTTTACGGTGAGGTAATTACCTTCTCTCCCTCCCCAAGACCGTTCAAACATCATGTGTAATTTACATATTTTTATTTGCGTGAAAATTACGATTAAAAACTTGGCTAGGAAACACTGTAGCACAAGAGAGACCTGTTGGATTGGGTCTTTTGAATATCTATAGATAGAGTGTTGATAAATTGTATTGTAACTATAAACAATGTAATTAATAAATTTGCTGCAGAAAAAAAATTGGACGTTATTCTATAACTATTTATTAGAGGCTGTTTTTTTTTTCAATTATGCCACAGCAAGTATGATAAAAAATATGGGTATTTATGTTGTGCTCATACCATTTACAATAAAATATATTAACAAACTTTTTTTTTTAATTGACCCCCCCCAGAAAGGTTTCCTAAAATCGCCCTTGAGGCCAATGTGGTATTAATTAGTGCCGCCTCCAAATATGGTCAAATACTAGTCTTATTATTTTCCGTTTATTTCCTCAATGATAATTAGGTAGGTTCCAACCTATATATAGCAGATCTAGGCTAGAGTATAAATTTAATAAATAAGAAAAAAAATTTAGTAAAATGCTCTAGTCAGTCAATTTCATTTATTGATATTTTAATGTATCTTGCCTCAAGAGAATAATAAAATAGATGCCAAAGTGAATGGTACATACACAACCAAAAAAGTTTATTCTCCAGCGAGAACTACGATGCGGCCGGTCGACTTACAAAACAAATTGCAAATGATATTTTAAAATATTCACTTCACATTTCGCCACCAGATTTAAACATATAACATGGTGTGAAAATTACTAATATAATATATTAACCATCATTAGTCATGACTAATGTAAAGAACTAACAAATTAATTTAAAAATACGTAGTATCATTTTATAATAATTACAATTAATACCTGAAAAATGGTAGTATTCAATTGGGAAAAATTCCGGGGATACGGCTACATCTAGACGGGCCGGTGTTGGGTGATATAAGCTACAACGAACGTTATAGCATGAGGATGTATGCGAACGTACTACGTACTAGTAACTGAAGTCTAGCATGTGAGATGATGGATTCAGCTGGCCGAGCCACCGTCTATAATAAATATATTAGAACATCTGTGGACGGTGGCCCACGGACTGCTGTTAATGGCGTTATTTGTATGTTAGTCAAGCAACGATAATAGAGATACCTACCTATTTTGCTATTTGCCCAGGAAATAATAAACTACATTTGGGTTTTGTGCGTTTTTAGGATGTTTGCAAAATTATTTATGAAAAATATTTACCTACTTTTTTAAACAGAGAATTTTCTGTTTATGACATGACCAAATAAGCTAAATACCATCTATTGTAAATATAGGCTGAAAAGAATCGACATTTTGAGATGCGAGACGTTTAAGGACAATGGGGTTGTTTCTGGTACGAAATTCTCGTTTCCTTACCGTATTGATAAGATACAGAATTGCAATTAAAAAATTTGATTTTATTATTTGCAATTCAAGCAATTCCGAAAAAAATATACTATATATACTTATAATAGTATGTTATCTAGACTGAATGCGGTACAATTATTTGGTCTCCGATATGCAACAAATATATCGTTAAATTGGATAATGTACAATGAAAATTTGTAGAGTTTCAAGCTTTTAAGCAAGACGGTATAACGGGTGTGGATGATGTCGATAATACGGTACGATTTATGCTAACACTCCTGGTGAATCGATGAAAATACTTTTTAAATAAATCTTTTTAGGCTACGCATACATTTTTTGATGTTTGTTAAGTATTGTAAACTTTAATGTCCCTATAAGATTACTTAAATCATATCCACCGTTCCACCTACCTATTCCATCCACTAATTTTCTAATTAAAACACCATTATTTCAAGCGATGAATATTTTTAACAATATCTGCAGTGATATTGATGTGAATGACTTATCATTGACTTAGGCTAATGATAAGTCGTTCTAAAAAGCAAATTTTTAAATGTTACATAGTCACTTATTTATGCTTGTTGTGTTCTATATTGTATATATTTGCTTTATATTCGCCCACTATTTTTGATATTTCATGGCATATTGCAAACTTTATTATTACTCGCGTATAATGTCTTATCTAATGCTTCGAAAATTTCTTAGTATTTAAACTCTTTTCTCACATCAATATATCCATTTTCCTTATGTTAATTTATTTATTTGGTATTATCTATTATATTTTAAATTGTCTAAATTGATGGAGATCTGTTAGACAATAAAGATTATTGTTATTAATATTATTATTATAAAAAAATTCGGGCGCTAAAAAGGCTCATCTCCCCGAAATTAAAATATTGTAGATTGGTGCAAATGTTAATGATACTGTTTTATAGATACTACGCTGTGTTTTGAACAATATGCGAATTTGGGACATTTATATGAACTCTTATACCTAAAACTCATCAAAGAATCACATCCTGAATTATTAGCATTTAATTACCAAACACCCTGTAGAGTTAATTTATTCATGTTTTTATGTTGATTTCATGCGTACTTACATCAATAAATAAGTTATAATCGAGAATTATTAACTGCTTTGTTCTAATGATATATTTGGACCATATTATATTTCCTTGTGGCAATTAACAAATTATTTAATTTAATTTACAGTAATATTAAAGTGAGTAGGCAAGAAAAGATTCCATAAAAGAGTAAGATTTGGACATAACGCAGCGTCAGACTCTCTAATAATAGTGAGCATGATCGCGCGGTAAGCCGCATAGATCCTGGAATATCTTTTTGGGGCTTAGGCCTCTTTATGCTGGAAATGATCTATGGAATTCATTTTGAACCTGCTGTGTCTGTAATCGAGAAATCGTTTGTTGTTTAGGCTTTGGATTCTATTCAAAAGGTCGGCTATTCTAAGATGATGTCTGTGATACAATTTATGATAAATAAATGTCTCCATAAAATTTTTCGTTGCCTATTTTAGAGAGAAACGCCAGCTTTAATTAAATAGAAGTTTTTTTTATATATTTTATTTTTTGACTTTCCGAAGTTATCTGCATTAAATAAATAGTAAAACTTCCTTTGCAAGTCACCAAAATCTCACAATTATGCCGCATCAAGACCGAAAAATTCCAGACTTTGCATGTAGACGTGTTTTCTTTAGAGCTACATCAGTCTTTATTACTCAGAGTTGCAACATAACCTTAAAAATATAACAGACCAACTGTTAACACGTGACAATAAAAATTCGGTATATCGCAAGCACGCGTCGATTTTTTACTTCCCCCACTTATTCAACGTTGCAACCATATGGTTTCGTTACCTTTGACTCTATAGATTACGGGTAGCCCGAAAAACAGGACTTTTAATTCAATGTTACCATGGGGTTACAATGTCCGGTAAATATATTTCTTTTATTTTATAAGTTGCCCGATATAGGATTAATCCCTCGAATTGAGTTTGGGATTAAGGCACTTTAGTCCCGCGATATATACATTATTTTTTGCACTTTCGGTAACAATATTACTAGATTATGTAATGTACAGGTGCAAATTTAAAACACTTCATTATGTGACAAATTATTGCATGTAACAGATACAAATTTGATTAATGTGCTTTGTAATAATGAAGTCACGTAGTTACAACATAAATAAACAAGTTGTCAGTGTCATTATTTTGGGATTGTAAATCCAAACTGAAACTTTTGATTAAAACAAGCAGCTGAAGAGGCGCTAGAAGAAATTTTGCCGTCCAAATCAAGGAAAATATATGAAGCTCAATATCAGACATTTCTAAGATGGTGCTGTGAGCGAAACGTGGAACATTTCTCTGCTGAAGACTATGGTTTACGTTCACAAGCTAATTGCCCTGCTGAAAAGAAGAAACTGACTTGACCGTTGACCAAGTTAATGAATTTTTTAATGGATGCCCCAGACAACCAGTTTTTAATGATGCAGGTAGCCCTTATTTTTGGTGTAGCAGGTGCCTGTAGAAGTAAGGAGTTAGTTTAGTTGACGGTGGAAGATGTAACTGATTTGGATCACTCAATTAGGATTAATATTATAAATACCAAAAACAAAATTGATACAAATTTCATTGTTAAAAATTCGGGTAGCAATATTGTCAACTTTACTGAAATCTGCTACAAGTAGATGGCTTTAAGAAAAACTGAGACTTTTCATTTACGATTTCTTGTTCGTTACCAAAACAATCAATGTACTACGTAGCCAGTTGGTAAAAATACGTTTGGGAAACTACCCTAGAAAGTAGCAGCATTCTTAAATCTACCAAATCCGTCATTATATGGACATTGTTTTCGACGAACATTTGCCTCTTTGTTATCTGACGGTGGTACATCTGTGGATGTTTTAAAAAGGCATGGAGGATGGAAATCGGCAGCCGTCGCCGAGGGGTACGTCGAAAATCCATAAAAATAATAAAAAAACTCTAGCCGAAAAAATTGTTGGACATGGTGATGTGAATACATTCCAAATTAAAGCTTCAAGAAACCCTTCCAGACGAGATTATAACGAATTATCTAGAACTGTCGCATGTATTTCTACAAGTAGCGTTACTGAACATGCTGTCGACGAAACAAATCAATTATTTAATATTGTAAATTGTATTAATGTAAATATTCATCTAAATATAAATACATAAATTTGTAATTTAACCCTTTTTTAATTATGTGTTGCTAAGATGCATTTTAGTCCCTTGGGACTTAGTGAACTTCTGTAGTCTCTATTAGGTGGTACTAAAGGATATACTTTAGTCCTGAAAGTAGAAAAAAAATAATTTTCCTCGTAGTTTGTTATATTAATATACAATATGAGCCATATAAGGGAAATATTGTAATGGCAAAAATGTTCGAAAAAATATAACTTGGGGTTTTTCGACGTTCCAGAGTACAGAGAACATGAAAAACATACTTTTAGAAAAGTGTACGAATATATACAAAATTTGCTCGCACGATAACTTGAGAACTGCCAAAGCGATTCGTTTAAAATTTGGAGAACTGCCAAACCAATTCGCTTAAAATTTACACCAAAAATAGTCTAGGTCAATGTCTCGCGAGGAATGTATTATGGGCGTCATAGGCGTAGATCTTTAATATTTTAAAGGGCTATAAAAACGTAAAAAAATTATATTTTGAGAACGTCAAATTGAGAACATAAATAGGTACATTTTTAACATCAAAAATTTTGGCGTAAATACTAGATAAGAAAAATATAATATGACATATTATTTCGAAAAATGGCGAAACACGCCAAATTTATTTTTTTGTTTATAAAATAATTTTTGTTTACTGTTCAGGGTAGCCCTAAAGAAATGATGCAACACCCTAAAATGACAAAAAAAATAAGAACAAGGAAATAAGTCAAATTTCTTTTATTATATTTTTGTATATAAAAACATTCTTAAATTATACCAGGTAGCCCCAGGGGGATGAAACAGCTCCCTGAAAACGAAGATAAAAAATGTATGTCAAAAGCATATAGCTTTAAAAAAACCTGTAAAAGGTATTACATTGCATAATCTTTTATATATAAAAATATTTTTTCCACTAGGAGGATGAAACAGCCACCAGAAAAAAAATGTATTTCAAAACTTTTTTAACGAAGGGTGAAACATATCAAATTTTTTTTTAAATACAATTTTTTCTCACTATAGAGGGTAGCCCTAAAAATATGAATAAAGAAGCAAAAATACTTTTTAATTTTAAAGCGGCTACTTAAAAAACTGTAGAACACGTGAAATTTCCTTTATCTCTTTGTATATAAAAAACTTTTCCTAGGGGATAAAAGAATACCTTCAGATTATAAATAATTCTTATTTCCATAACGCTTAAATTAAAAAAAAAACGGGGAAATTCATTTTCCTTTTTTGCAACTAATGCCCGCGAAAATACCAAATACAAGTAAATAAAAGACTGGAAGGGCTAATCGGTCACAAAGGCAATAGCCCGTGTAACTGACTGTCATCAGTTTTCTTGGGCAATTCAGTTCCTGTCACAAAGTATTCGAAGTGATTGTCTGCGCTTTGTACGTATTTAATTAATAAAATCGACAAAAATAATACCGTTGATAAATTGCTTTTTCACTAACAAGTAACGAAGTTGAATGTGGATTTCACGTTTTGAAACCTAATATGTTTGAAAAATATTAAAAATGCGGAATTATACTGCAACGCAAATTTAAAGGATATTAAATTTTATCCCCTAATTTCAAAATTGAATAATCTAAAATTCTATTTAATTTTTTTTTAAACTCTTCATAGAAGAAAATCCTATTATGACGCAATTTACTTATACAGGGTCAAATACAGAAGATTGATCCACTATAGTTTTTATTTGACGTGTGTCAAGTAACTAAAAATTCTCACATACACGTTCTAATCTAGATTGACGCACGCTTTCTAGTTTTTGAAATTCGTCTGTAACTTATTTAGTTTTCTTCCCAAAATGCTGCACATAAAAAAGTAATTTAATCATCAATAAACTTTCTATAAATTGCTTGTCATAGTACTTCAGAAATTCTTGCCCATGCCACATAAACAGCTACCAAAATGTATATGTCAAATCAGTTTTTATAGTTTGGAGTATTTTTTCTTCTAGTAATTTATTCATCAATAAACTCTCCATAAATTGCTTGTCATAGTTACTTCAGAAATTCATACCCATGCCACATAAACAGCTATCAACATGAAGATGTCACCAAAATGGCGAAACACGTCAAATACACTTTATTTTTGTCTATAAAATAAATTTTGTTCACTGTAGAGTATCCCTAAAGGAATGAGGCAACACCCTAAAATGACAAAAAAATGAAAACGAGGAAACACATCAAATTTATTTTATAATTTTGTAAATAAAAACTTTTTTAAATTATAAAGAGTAGCAATAGGGGGATGAAACATCCCCCTGAAAACGGAGAAAAAATTGTATGTCAAAAGCATTTAAAATAAAAACGGTAGAAGACCAGACATTTTTTTACCTTTTTGTATATAAAAACATTTTTTCCACTATACTGAGTAGCCCTAAGAGGATGAAACAGCTACCCCAAAAAAATGTATGTCAAAACTTTTTTTAACAAGGGTCAAAACATGTCAAATTTCTTTTATTTTTTTGTACATAAATACAATTTTTTCTCACTATAGAGGGTAGGCCTAAAAATATGAATAAGAAAGCAAACATATTTTTTAATTTTAAGAGCGGATATCAACTTTCCATAAATTGCTTGTCTTAGTAACTTCAGAAATTCATATCCATGCCATATTGTCACAGTACCCCAGACTAAATCAAAACATAAACTTGAACTTGGAATCAAAAGTGCAAACAATGTGTATATTTTTTAACATAAATAAGCGTGCCTTTTCCAACAGAAAACCATACTCGACTTGGTCTTAATTCAAATACTAGCAGCAACAATATGTGAAGCTACCTCTCGTACTAAACTCTCAAATTATTACCAGCAGCTCTAACAAAATATGTGCCGCTAACTCTGGTACTTAAAATCTAAACATGGCTAGACCATCTTATCAATTATTAAATTAACTAAGTCGTGATGTTCTCGTAAAGTAAAAATACGTTCAGTAAAAGTTATCCAAATTCGAAAGTTAAATAATTAGTGTAAAAGTATTTTACAGATACCAGAGTCCTAAACAACCCACCCAAGAAATGTGAAGCCTGCCGTCTATAACATAGCCAAGCAAGTATATAGCTCTATCGATGTAAGATTTATATATAGCAAACAAATATAAATCTACCTATTTGTTTTGAATCAAGATTTTTATTCCAGCATCCATGACTTGATCACGACATTATGGTAAAGGCTTCCCCGTTTACGACAATATAAACAACTACCAAAATGCAGATGTCAAATCAGTTTTTATAGTTTCAAGTATTTTTTCTTCTATGAAGAATACAATCCTAGACGTTATTTAAATAAGTTGGAAGTGAATAGAGCTCTTGGGTTGGAAGAAAGTGGTATGAATCAAGATGAAGTAGCTTCAAGTATCGCAAAGTGTAATAAGTCGAGTAGTAATATAATATAGTAAATAATGAAACAAATTTGGTTTCAAGAAGTCGGATAAAAGGTCTAACGAGAAAAACTTTACGAAGTTAAGAACGAGTTATTAGTTTAATGGCTAGAAGGGGACCAACAAGCACATCAACAATATTACCACAGAGGTTCACTGCTGCTACTATGTATGAGAAATCGAGGGACACGGTTAGAAAACGGCTTAAAGAAGGAAGCAGGTCTGATATGTCGTAGGCCAATGACAGGATTTCCTCTAAGAGTTCAATACATATGAGCTAGGCTAGCATGAACTAATTAACACGAAAACTGGTTAGGATAATGGAACAAAATTTTATTAGTGACGAGTCTCATTTCGGTCTACACAACGGCTCGAGAAGAGTTGAAAAATGAAGATCAAGGGGAACACCTCGACATATGAAAAATGTGCAAGAAGTTCACGTGGTGGAACCATAATGGTAAGAACAGGGATTACTCCTGGTAGATATACATCATTGCACATTTATAAATAATAGTTTCTCTAGCCCCCTCTGCCACCCCACGAACAGGAAATCTTATTCGGGTCCTAGAAAAAAACCGGATTAATTATCTCAGGTTACCAGCACTGTCCACAGACCTCAATCAAATTGAGCATACCTGGAATATGCTGAAGCATGCATTACTGGCTGAGAAAACAGGAGACACTGTTTTGTGGCTTCCTTCATATTATTGTATGTTAAATCAGATTGAATATATTTGGCATCAATTTAAATCAAGAATGAGGGCATACAATTTTTCTCCTATTTTGACCGTGTCTGTGATTTAATTAATACAAGAGTTATAAATGATATACCTTGTGAAAGCTGGGAGAATTCCATTCAGCATGTTGTAGAAGTTGAAGATTCCTACATTTATGCAAATAATATAGAACCATTGATAATTACCTGAATTACACAACTACACTGACGACCGTGATAGCGAAACTGAATTAGGCTTAAGTTTATATACATACCGGTTAACTTAGACAAACCCAATGAAATAAATAAACACTTTTTAAACTCAAGTGCTATAGGTCCGGTCGACCCAAATCTTTTACAACAATATAAAAAGAGAAATAACAACGCTCCTTACTTTTCACACAATCTCTGAAAGTACAGTAAAATATTGCTTGTTTGAAATAAAATCTTTACCTACCGGGTCTGATCAAATAAATTTAGACATGATTCTGCGTTGTCTTGACAGAATCTCACCTTTTCTTAGGAATATTATCAACTCGTGTATTTTAGAAAACACGTTTCCAGATTATTGGAAAATATCAAAAATATTCCCTCTTCTTAAAAAACAAAATGCGGAAAACTACAATGATTTAAGGCCCTTAAGCATTCTGCCGGTGTTATCGAAAATATTGGAAAAAATATTTAATATTCACTGCTGCACTACAGCACTTCTAGGTGTTACGGATAATATTATCGAAGCAACCGATAGGGGTAAAACGACTGCTTTATTACTCTTAGATTATAGTAAAGCATTTGATAGATTAAATCATGATCTGCTCCTCTCTATACTACACTATATAGGATTTGATCAAAATGCTATTGCTATGATGAGTAATTACTTAAACAACAGACTGCAGTATGTTGAAACATACAAAGGTGTATCGTCCGTGTTACCTCAGCTTTGTGAAGTGCTCCAGGCATCAATACTTGGGCCACTTTTATTTACTATTTATATCAGCAACATAACCAGCTGTCCCACCTTTACACAAGAGTCATCTTTATGCGGACGATACCCAATTGTACATATCATTTTTTCCAAGTGAAGTCCGTGTAACTGAAGAGAGACTAAATTATGATTTAAAACAATTAGTTGAATTTTGTGATAAACATCAACTCGTAATAAACCCATCGAAATCAACATTTTTATTATTTGGAAACAATCGAGAAAAATTATACCCTAGTATAAAACTCTTGTCGAAGTTTGGGATTAATGTTTGATACTTCTTTAAGATTCAAACCACATGTCAATAAATGTATTAGGCTTGCTTATGCGAATCTTAAAAGACTCTTTCCACACAGACACCTTTTATCAAAAACACAAAAAATAAAATTGGCAGACTCAGTAGTACTTAGCCATTTTAATTTTTCTGATATTGTTTACGGCCCATGCCTGGATAAAGTAGACAAAGATAGGATTCAGCGTGTGCAAAAGTTATCTTTGAGATTTATTTACGGAATTCGTCGCAGGCAACCTGTCTCCTATAAGTTAACGGAAACAAATTGGCTATGTATGGAAGATCGAAGAAAGAAAGAAATCTTACTAATAAAATTCGATATAGAACAGATGTACATTTGCTCAATTTGCCATACCGCAGCTACATATCTCAGCCACCTCATTGTACGATGTTTTATGAGAGCTACAACATTTATGCTATTTACAATTGGATACCCGAGAATTTAAAATCACTAAAGTTGGTGACGGATCTTTTTTTAATTGATTTTCAGTCTCCTTTTTGTCAAAATATTTTATTTAATTTAAGTTAATAATATGACAATGTATTTATTTGGCAAATAAATATCTATTGGGATTAACTTGACGTTTCGCCTATCATAGTAGGCTTTCTCAAAAATTGCTCGTTCCTTTATTTTTTTTTTTTGGTATATATGGCTTTCCTTACCTATCTACAATTAATTTAAAAAACATTTAGTGGTCTGATTATAAAATGACATTTACAATTTTTCTAAAACTGATTTAAAATTTTATACTATTGACAATAATTATTACAAAATTAATAAAATAAGGCTACATACCTCGAAAAATACATCATGCTGATTATTCACTTATATTTGAATGATAGGTAGCAAGTTAGTGGTTTGCCAGGCAACTCATGGCACATTTTTAGGTAAAAAAGTGTTCTTATCGTAGTACGTTTTTTTTTTGAGGAATTTATAGATAATTTTTTGCTATTTTTTAATTTAAATCTTAGAGTAGAATCAGACATTCACAATGATATACTACATTTTAAAAATAATGGCTTAGACGAAGTGAAAACTATACTAAAATATCAAATTGTGGTATATTTGACTTACATTTTTTATGTCTTGTTTGTCATTTACTGCATTTTTTTTTTCTTTTTTTATGTGAATCATTTCTTTGATAATTAATTTCTGATACAGGTTGTCTTCATCAATGATTTTGGTTTCAGAAAAATTAAATTCGTGTTTTGTGCTTTTTTCATGTTTGTGTAATGCAGTGGATGCATTCTTTGTATACTTATGCCCTTTTATTCTATTTTCTAAAAGTTGGGTTGTCGTACCAATATATTTGATAGGGCAGTTTAAACAAGGAATATCATATACGAGATTGGATTTTTTATTTTTGGGAATTTTAGTTTTTAATTTTGTAAATAGGGAGCCTATCAGGTTCTGGGCTTTATGACACACAATTATGTTATATTTTCCTAAGATATGTTTTAATTTTTCAAATAATTGAGATGTGTATGACATTGCAATATATTTTTTTTGCGTATTATCTTGTCTTACGTTTTCGTTATGATTGTTATAATATATGTACGTCCTTTGTTTGATAATTTTTTTTATCAGTTTTTCTGGGAAATGATTTGCATTCAAGGTCTCTTTAACTTTATTAAAGGCTTCAGGACGGTATTCTGGTTTAAGTCAAATATACCACAATTTGATATTTTAGTATAGTTTTAACTTCTTCTAAGCCATTATTTTTAAAATGTAGTATATCATTGTGAATGTCTGATTCTACTCTAAGATTTAAATTAAAAAATAGCAAAACATACTACGATAAGAACACTTTTTTCCCTAAAAATGTGCCATGAGTTGCCTGGCAAACCACTAACTTGCTACCTATCATTCAAATATAAGTGAATAATCAGCATGTATTTTTCGAGGTATGTAGCTTTATTTTATTAATTTTGTAATAATTATTGTCAATAGTATAAAATTTTAAATCAGTTTTAGAAAAATTGTAAATGTCATTTTATAATTAGACCACTAAATGTTTTTTAAATTAATTGTAGATAGGTAAGGAAAGCCATATATACCAAAAAAAAAAAATAAAAGAATGAGCAATTTTTGAGAAAGCCTACTGTGATAGGCGAAACGTCAAGTTAATCCCATTGTTTGATTTTGCAAATAAACCTATACCCAAGAAAGAAGTCCAATTAATATATACCGGGTTTAAGAAACAAATTGAATAATATATATATATATATATATATATATATATATCCAAATGTGATTTTAGCGAAACGTCAGAACATCAGAACGACATTTGTCCTCTCCGTGTAAAACCCCATCCGGGGACATACCGTATATTTATTGTTAATTTCAAGTTATTTTGTGCCTTTAACTAACCACTTTTAACCTAATTGTTTTTACACCCACCTACTAAAATAAACATCTTCAGAAACACTTATTAGTTTTCTTGATCGTAAGTGCATTAATGAATAAAATCTCAAGTCCGTCTATGCTACTTTTTATAAACAGACGGTTAGAATGTCTTTATTGCCAACTTACAAAGGCAAAAGTCAGGCTTCCAGCCTTCTTAACAAAGGAGGTGACAAAAAAAGCAACGTCTCACTAAAAACTCTTTTTTGTTATTTGTCAATAGTTTGTTTTAGCATATTTAGAAAAGTTTTAAAAATTAATACTAGTTTACATATATATATTTTTTGCAGATATCCTTGTGTGAAGACTACAGTCTACCTGTAGATCATCTGGCCGAACTAGCAAAAAGAAGACCAAATAGTATAGCCGTATCCAATAATTGTTTCCTGTCTCAGAATTTTTCAGATCTGATTCTCTCGAGTCCTGAAGTGGAACACGTAAGTTCGTTTTGTATTACGTTCTCATTCTGATTTCCTAATACTCATTTATGCAAATCATATACTAAAAGACCTTAAAAATAAAAATGACATTTTTATATTTAAAGAAGTCTTTGCAGTCTTATGTCTTATGAAGTAGAAATATTTCTCATTAAGACATATTTTTCGAGAGAATAAAAGAGCCTCGATAAGAAAGTTACTCTTAATTGCGCTAATGACGGAATTTCTCTGAACACTTCTTAAAGTATTTTAACAATGGCAATTTTCTGGAAGTTCTGCCGTCCACTCAAGAAAAGGAACTTTAAATTTATCGAAAGGCAAAAGAATTTCAATTAGGCTTTCACTTGGTCCCTTATCCAGCCTTAAGTATTTATTTAGAAATTCCCCCCTATATCTTCGTCTGCATTGATTAAAGCTTGCCTGGATTTAATTTCATTGGGGAACTACACAACAGAACGGTAAGATATGAGGTCGGATTTATTTATAAATCACCTAAATTCAAGTATTTTATTGTTTTTTTTTTATTTACAAGTTGCCAGTGCGCCTGACTTTGTTTGGATATAAAAAGATTACAGGATGTTGTTTAAATTTGTACATTTAGGCCCGCTGTATTTAAATCTCAGAAGTGATCGATAACAGACCAGCAGACTTTAAGAAATGAAAATACATTGCGTGCCCCTTCTCGCAGTAACTTCTTCATAACTCAGTTACATCAGACTAAGTATTCTGGGTCCCCTTCTGTACATTATTTAAAAATTTAATTTTATGAACTCACTTCGCTATTGCAAATGACATGCAGATGAATGCCAGATTAACTTATGTTTTAATTTCAATCATGCTGAAATTATGAAACCTCAAATAAATGAAGATCTAAAAAGCTTTTTAAGTACCTCTATTGAACGTTTATTACAATTAATCCAAATAAATCTATTACCTTATTTTTCCTTGGGGAAAACATTAGTAATCAGCTTGAAACTAACATTAAAATACTGCTTAGCACTGACTGCATCTCCTCCAAAGATTCCAAATCTTGGGCTTATTTTGGATATCAAACTAACATTCAAAAATCACGTTACCCCTTGTCTACGTAAGGTATTGTCGATATTAAAATCTGTATATGCTTAACAAAACACCCGAAACTGGAAACCCGTAATCTTAACTTTATTTTTAAGACAATGTTTATGGTTCTTTCCTTGACTTATAGGATATTAAACCAATAGAAAAGGTACAAAATGCAAGTATGTATTTTATACAAGATGCCCGAAAAGTTTTAGTATGGGCTAATATCTCAAGTACCTAAACAGTTTAAAATTTGGCATGTGGACCAACAAAACAAATGTTTTGGGGTTTTAAACTTCATTCATTCTGCGGGGTGAACTCGTGAATTTTAAATGCAATCTTTTATCGAATTTTACCTTATTTTGGAGATCTTTAACAAAAAAAAAATTCTGGGGAACCGGAGTTCTCCACTTCGACTCGTTTTCGAATAGGGAAGGGGAAACGTTGTGACAAAAAAAGTTAATGTCGTTTATTATCATTGTTATTGATAAGAAATTCTTTCTAGCATTTTGTTACTGAGTTTCGGAAGGAATTCAAGAACATATCATGTGAGTTTATATCGTCCGGTGTATACTAACGTTAAAGCCTTTTGCCATTGTGCAATTTCTACTTAATTTTTTTCGTTTTGAATATAAAGGCAAGATCTATTTTTTATGGATAGTATAATCAAAATTACCATGAGGTAGCTACACTGTTCAATGAAGCTTTTTAGATAGACCAATTTCTGCAAGTTATGTGAGAAGTGTTATAGTCAAGTTCACAACCACTTATAGCATTAAAGATGCTCCCCGATCTGGTCGTCCTTTTGTTAAATCTGAGGATCTCGAAATCCAAGTTCTAGAAACATTTTCTGTTCAACATAACCAATCACTTCAAGTAGTAAGTTGCTGATGTGGGTGTGGATACTTCAACAGTTTCCGAAATTATAAAAAAATTATAAATGTCACCCCTAGAAAGTTCGCCTTGTACAAGAACTTAATAAAGATCACCCAGATCCCAGATTACAGTTTGTGAAGAAATATTACATTTAATTAAAACGCAACCAAATTACTTATATTGGGCATGTTCAAGTCATGAGGTATCTTCTTTTTCTAAACCGAACAGTCAATAGTAGTAATTGTGGTTACTATAGTGATGAAAATCCTCATTAGTTTTGAACAGGCTCTTACACATTATCCTCAGAAGCTTAAGATATGGGCTGGAATTAGGGCAAATACGGTAACTGGTCTATTTTATATTAATGAAACTCTTACTGGAGTAATTATACTTGCAATTAAAAGAAATTTTTACATCTATAACTTTAGCAAATAGAAGAAGAAATTAAGTATCATCCAATTTTCCAGCAGAAAGGTGCGCCCCTGCACTTTTACTGCATTTACCTGTCAGGAAGCTATTGAATGGCCAGCACGGTGGCTGCACCTTGCTCCACTTGATTTCTTGCTTAAAAAGGCAAGTAGTTCTTATAAAACACAATAATTTACAAGAATTATGACAGGATATTACTGATTTTAACGTTAGAAAAGAATTTGAAAGTATACTTTATTATTGCCAAGAAGTTACCGGTGGTCATTTTCGACATCTTATAACATAAAATTAAGAATAAGAGTTTTAACTCTACGGCCGGAATTCTTATTTTAATACTTTAACATTCGAAAACGGGCCGAGATAGAAACCAGTATGCGCAGATTTTTTTTTCTCTTAGAGTTCTTCAGAATATGATAAAATTCGATGCAGGGTTGAATTTAAAATTCAAAAGTTCAACTCCTCTCGTTAGCTCCAGAAGGAGTCAAAACAGCCAAAAAGGCATATTAAGACTTCTCGCACAGACTGTATATGGCATATGACGCAGATAGGATGTATCACATAAGCTGTCAGATTTGGGCTGGCTTAATATGCAGCACCGTCGCACTTTGTACTCTTTTTGTTGTTTTTTCATAAAATCCTTGAATTGCAATATCTGTTATCACTTGCACAGCAAAGAGTATTTTAAAAACAGACCTCAAATGAACTTCGGTGGGACAAGTTAATTTTGCCGTTAAATAATGAGGAAGTAAAGTGTTCATCAACAAAAACGATTTGAGCAGTATTTGAATGCTCGTTACTCAAAAATTACTGAATCGAATTTAAAAAACTTTGCAAATTCTGAAGAGTTGATTTTTTGACTTTTATATCAAATTTTGGAAATACGCTATTCGGCACTCAGCATATATTACAGCGTATCAAAGAAACAGTTGTTTTTTTCCAAAATTTCATGTTACTCCATTTATAGAACAGTCAAGTTGGATAGTTGTAATAACCCTGCCTATTAACAGTTAGGCAATCCCTCGGGACCTGGAATACGGTTTGATTATAGCAACGAATTTTCATCTTTTACGAGCGTTCAAATTATACCTTCGAATATACAGGGTGGTCGAAAAAGTAGAATGGACTTGATTAAAAGAAATATTATTTATTTTAATCGAGTCTATGTATATCATTGCAATTCTTAAATCTACGGACGAGTCTAAAAATATTTGTTTCAGCATAGGTTTTCTGTACTTAAGTTCAACTATTTCCGACTTTTGAAAATTGACTTTTTTGGACACCAAGTGGCTGTAAAATCTGAACGGCTTAATTTAGAAACAGATGGTTTGCACTTTCCTGTCTTAGTTTTTCAAAAGCTTTCTCACTACTACCTGCCGTATGAATCGAGTGGTACCAAAATAGCACAGCAGGTACCACCTGCCGATTGAAGCAATCATAATTACTGTTGTCATTTTTTTCGTTATGAAAAAAATTTCCAAGCAGCAAAATATGTTTAAAAAGACAAAATTACTAATGAAGAAAGTACGCAAAGTGGATTTATTTCCAATACCTACCAAGAGGAACTGAGACAGACCAAAGGAATCCATTAAAACAAGTTTTAAAGTTTTAGGAATTTCTATTGAAACCTATTAAACATACAAAAATAAAAAATAACGAATGAAATGAACCAACAAATTTTATAATATCTACCTACCTTCATTACAAAATAGAAAATTATAAGAAATAGAATAATACAGAGATTATCTAGAGATACAGAACAAAAATTAACCTCATATACTGACAACAATAGGTGCCTAATTACTAAAATATTAAATTGATTAGAGGATTTTACAACTGAGAATGGGGTAGGTAATTTAATGATTTAAACAAAATAACCAAAACTTTTTTTTCTCGTTTTAGGAACAAGCACGATAACATTAAAAATAAGAGGAAAAAATAAGATTAATATAACTCAAATTTAATTAGCGTGCATCAACGTTTTAATAGCTTGTTGGCCCACCGCCGACAGGCAGAACGTCCGCTTTTTTGAATTTGGCGTGACACATCATTCCTATATATCGAAAATTGTTACAAAAACTCAAGCGTCTGTATTGAGGTCTATACTTTCTGCTAAATAGGAATTATTTTATACGTACTGGAACCGCAAGTACCTATGTTATTAGTTGCTATGGATAAGTTCGTAACTGGTACGCTGTAAAAATATAATTTCCTTCAGCTTGCATTTACTAAGGAACCAACTTGAACTCTATAGAATTAGGAAGAACCAACATGTTATGCTCCTCCTTATACAAGAAAGTCTATTAAGACATTAGTAACCCTGCTCTTTATTCTAGAGTGAATTACCTACTAACCAAAAAAAAAGGAGGAATCGGTTACCATTTAAGAAGATTATGTACAAGAGTTTAAAATACTAGTATTTTTTCCATTGCTTAATTTATAGACTAATAAGCTCAACCATTTGGTTCTAAATTAAGCCGTATGGATTTTACAACCACTTAGTGTCCAAAGAAAGAAAATTTTCAAAAGTCGGAAACAGTTGAACCTAAGTACAGAGTACCTATAGTACAACAAACATTCTTAGAACCGTCCATAGATTTCAGAACTGCAATGATATAGAGGGTACTCCATTCAAGTAAATGATATTTTTTTACAGTTCTACTTTTCTAACCTCCCTGTATATTCAAAACTGTAACTTGAACGGTTGGTTGTAAAATATGAAAACTCATTTGTATAATCAAACTGTATTCCATCTAATATGGAAGCGATTCGGTTCGTAATGAGTCTCTATGCAATATTAAACGTAGATATTTCTTTATTTTACCATATTTTGACAACTAACAGAGATATCACCAAAAATAAAAATCCGTTTCGAGAAAACACCGTGTTTTCAATGATCCATATTAAAAAATTTCCATCTTATGTTTATAAGTATAATTTTTTTTGGTTTGAACATTTATTTTAAATTTCACAAAAAAAAATTGTTTTTGTGTAAAACATATCCCTTAATTTAAATTTTCAGTTTAAACGAATCTCGTTGTATACGTAAACTGAAAGCACATAATCTGCCTTAAAAAAAGCTTATCAATATATTTCGTGGTTTGTTCACTTTTGAGACTAAACTGCAAAATAATGACAATTTCCTAAAAATGGCCATATAATCGTAGTTGGCCAAAATATCCACAAAATCTCGAGAAGGTCCCGAGGGATTGCCTAACTGTTAATAGGGAGGGTTATTACAACTACCTAACTTGACTGTCCTGAAAATGGGGATAATATGAAATTTTAGGAAAAAACATCTCTGTCTTTGACTTCCTGTATTATATGCGATTTTCAAAATAACGTATTCCCAAAATTAGGACTAATAGTCAAAAAAAGGCGCCATGCCCAGCCTCAACAGTAATACTTGGACTATAGACAAAGTCGCGATAATTACAATTAATTCAATTCAATTCAATTCAAAACTTTTTATTTGCCTTATAAGACATACAAATAATTGAAATACAGAATATTAGAAATAAATTGAAATACAAAATATTGGAATGTAAAAATTTAACAAAATATTAGAATATAAAAAATTAAATTTCATGTTTATAGGCAAACAGGGTCTGCATAGCGATTTTAATAACCGTTGCACAGACTCAGACGCTTTCCGAGTCAGTGTAATGCAGCCCTTAGAAAATTGAAAAATATCAACGAGATTAATAATTTATAAATAATAATGAGATTTAAAACTAATCTTATTATTAAAAAGTGAATATTAAGAATGAAGTGTGAGAACAAAAACAAACAAAAACAATATCAATATGTTATAGTTATACAGCGGACACCAGGGGGCTCAGAATGCAGGAAGCATGCGCGGGCGGACACTTGAGAGGACGTGGCTAATATTATAGTTATTATTAGTCTATTATTTGTTAAAAACTGGGCGAGTGCAGCAAACAAAAATATAATTAAAAAATATGAATGAATGAATATATAAAAATCAGTATGAATGAAGAGGTGCTTGTCAATAACTAATCAAATAAATAAGCAATAATAGTATTCATGAAATGCAAAATTTATCGGTTCAAATTAAATTAGGTTTGCGAATGCAACAACATATTTTTTATATGTGTCTTGAAGCTGCGTAACGGAAGGTGTTTAATATTATTTGATAAATTATTCCACATCTGAACTGCGATGAAGCTGAATGACTTTTGAAATGCTGCTGACCTATGCTGTGTGATCCTAAAAGAATCTAAATATCGAGTACCGTAGTTATGCTCCTGCGTTGTGAATATAGACCTTAAATATGGAGGTTGATTGGTTGTTAATATGCGAAAAATAAATAGGAACATATGATACTCGCGCCTTCTCGCCATTGACAGGATAGAATAAATTGAGATATGGTGTAATATGGTTTCTAAATGGTATATTATGTGCGAAACGTAGGCATGCATTTTGAAGTTTTTGTATGGAATGTTTAGTGTGCGCGAGAGAATAGAATAGAGACATCACTAACGAAACAACATGCATTTTTTTTTTAGTTTCAGTGTCAAGTTATTTAAAAGGGAGAAGTTGTTTGAGGCTATAAATCTGACATACTTGTCAAACTTTAGATTGCAATCAGTACTAAGTGCCAGATCTTTTACAGGCTGTAAAGTAGGAATTGGATTACCACAAACGGGGATAGGAAGACTACTGCAAAGATGTAGCATTTTTGGAGTACCAACAAGGAGACTCATTATTTTGAAGGGTTTACAAATAAAAATAAACAGTTTCTATCCACCATTTTTTATAAAGCCCTGATCATTATTAATATATAAGCAAGCATCATTGTTATTCTTGGGGGCAAATTGAAAAGTTAACCTTTAGTGAACATAGTACGGACCCCTGGAAAACTCCAGAGTGAAGTTCTCTAAGACTCGAGGGCGATGTACCACTGGATTTATTTCTATCCTATATAGTCCGCTGAAATCGCTGCCCCCAGTAACTAGTAACTAACTAAACATAATAATAAAGTTTAGTCAGCAAGCAATCAAAATCCGTGGTGTCAAAAGCCTTAATTATATGTAGAAGAGTTAAAGAAGTAAAGTTTGGTGATCTAAGCCGTGTAGGCAATGGTCGATAATTTTACACAAGAAAGGTACTCTTAGTTCAAGTCGATGAATGCAACTATGCACCAGCTAAATTAATGTGAAATAATTTTTTTTGTAATAAATTTGAAAAATTAAAGGCTACATTAATTATTAGCATTAAGCTACATATATACATTTTGTAAAATTTACTGTAAACGCGTTTATTATTATAATGGTTTATATTATTACTATTATTATGCTATTATAAGCTGTTCCCAAGACACCCAATATAACTTTATAATGAAATACACAGAAACAAAACAATAATTCAAATCGAACGATCATATTTCACGAGTACTTATATGTTCGTGTCTATTACAGTTTATTTTAAGATATTTACTTTTGCTGCCGACTATACTTCTGCATAAACTCATTGTCCAAGTTCCTGTTCAAACGTACTATGTTCTTTAATATTTAGGTGTATTTTTTGGTAAGTTTCTGGAGGGGATTATATAATGCCGTTCCGATGTGTACGCAATAAATATCCCAGCTTTAAAATAGGGTGAATATATCCCTTAAGACCTTCTTGGTAGCAAAGTTGAAGTTTCCCGCGAGTACATTGATAAATTGTTAAACACCAGCGTGCGGAACTTTAAGTGTATTGCTGGTTTTGTTGTATAACACAGACCCTCAGATACTTAATATTGAAAATGTTGCCTTATTTCTGATGTTTAATATATTATTAATAAACTGTTGTCTGTTTTTATTGATTACTTCTGTTAATTACAATTACAATATTAAAGGTCGAATATCAGAGAACATTGCTATCACTAGCGGATCCAGAAATACATTTGGGGGGGTGGAGGGGTTGCAGACGATCATCAATTAAATACATTTATTTAGATATCCAATGAACATTTATAAAGGTACATGATATTGTGAGACACACAAAATCAACATAAGAAATATTAAATTAAATTATCTAACCTAAAGAAAAAATCAACAAAACAGTTTAGTTTAACTTAAAACTAACGTAGAATGGGATTTTATTTGAACTACGTCAATAAGGTATAACAGAATATGGTGCACAAAATCAAAATAGTGATGTTGATTTTGGGCAGTTGTTGATGATACAGTGACCGGTAATGTTCGCAACAAATTGGAAAATATTTTGTTATTGATATATTGAAAAAAAATGCTACGTGGAATCGATTCAGCATGCCCATAAAAAAATATAACTTTGACATATGTCATGGCGGCAAATTAAAAAAAAAATGCTATAAATATGTAAAAAGTAGGATTAGATGACAAAATATCAAAAAGTATCCAAGAGAAAAGTTGTTCAGAATTCGATTTTAGACACATGTGCCCATTTATGTTCAAAAAGAAACAAGAAATTTTAAAAAATATCAATTTTTTGGTCTTTTTTTTTTCTATAAATTAAAAAAAAAACAAAAAATTCTCGCTTGATATATCTAAAAGAAAGTAAAACCAACAAAAACAATTCATAGTGCAGTAATTTTCTTTTATTCCCTCTCAATAAATTGTAAAAAACAAAAAATATTAACTTTCAGACCACCCATTTGTTGCAAACTTATTGCCGGTCATTCTATAATAAATAAAGCCCTGCTGTTTTTTTTTCGGCATCAATAAATAAAAAACCAGCCCAGGCCCTTCCGCCCCCTTCCTCCTAGATCCGTCAGTGATTGCCGATTGCCATATAAGCATGATTTTCATCTAAAAATTTGAATCAACCTGAAATTCGCTAGTTTTAATTTTAAATTGCTATAGTACTAGACTTTTAGCCTATCTAAATGTATTATCACTTTTTTTGCTCTTTAAATATAATTAAAGACAATTTAAACTCAAAACGGTATATTTTCTTTAATAACTGAGATAAAAAGAGGCTTAAAAAACTATAAGGTTGAAAAAAAAAATGAAATTAGCGCTTGTTGCAGTCGCAACTTAAAATTAAAATTTGCACATTCCAACAACTTTTGTAAACACCCTGTATATTTTGGAGAGATACAAAAAAACTGAATATGGCAATGATTAACGCAGTGGCGGAACTACAAATTTTGCCCCCCCTCACTCCAGGTTTTGACAAAGGGTCCCCTATATGAACGTACATTAAATAAAAAATTTAAGACATACTATAAAAAAAGGTTACTCATAGTTTTGCATAATCCCGTTGGGCCGCCTGAGCTCCTGGGCTCCTCTTTGTCGCGGTATAGTAGTTCCGCCACTGGATTAAAGTCTAGTGAATTCGAGGACAGTTAATGGTGGGATGGGTTACCGCTTTCAATATTGAGCTTCGCTCGTGTTGAAATTCAAAGGAGTGGGGATTAACGAGTTGTCGGTTCTAGAGCCAAAGTTTTAGGGCGTATAAAAGAATCTCAGAAAAACTTTTTACAAAATGTACAGCAAGCGAAACAAAATAAAATGAGTAAATAAACAATATTACATTAATCTGTGTAACTAATCTGCAAAAACAAAAACAAAAATTGTATTGTATTGTAAAAATAATACATATTTAAGGAAGTCTTGTTTCACATTATAAGAGTTTAAATTTTGGAAACAAGTTTGCACTGAATCGACAATTAAGGAAACTTCAACTAAAAGCTCTTGTCTTTTTTGATATTTGTGCTGATGCAGCAGAAGTAACGGGGCATCTAAAGAGGCAATTCAAATAATACTAAAAAACATATCTGCCATGCCATTTTAAAGAGAAACTGTGCATATTTCTTCAACGTTTGTCGAATTAATTATTATTTTCTTTGCAACATTCCTATAAATATTCATTTGATTCATTAGAGTATCCGTGTAATACAATTTATAAAAAATCGTTGACAAAACATATGTCATTCTCGTTGAGATCGCATAGTAGATTTCTGAAAACTTTTTTCTTAAGTTACCTACCACTTGATATATTGAATAAAGTCTGATTTAAAGGTTCCGATGAGTCTAACATACTGTTGAAATATCGAGTGCTTGTCAACAACATACATTTGTTTTTATGCGATTTACCTCTCGGTCCCTCCAGAAGTCGCAGGATGCACCATCATAAGCTTGACCTGTCATCTTGGACATCAGTATTCCAATTTGTTTTTAAAAATTTTTTAACTTTCAGGTCAATTTTAATCGCTAGTACTGGAACAATAAAAATACAGGAACCTTTTTTAATTACCAATGTTTTATTTTTACTACGCAATATGTAATACCCATTGATATCCCCTTTTATGTATTTGTTTTTAAAATCTATTCAAGGATTTTTTTCCAATTATTAACACATTTTTCTACAAGGCTTCATAAACACGTCCTGGTTGACTTGAATAAAATAAACGACATAAATTAGTTCGTCCCATTTGGAAAAGCCATGGAAATGTATCATACCAAGACGTTCTAAAACTTTCTACTATTTTCTTTGTGCGAAACTTTACATTAATTATGTGGTTGGAATCTAAAAAAATATTTGCAGAACCATAAGATGGATCTCTCAAACGGTAGCCAGGTCTTCGTCAGTCATGCCACCAAGTCTTGAATATTTTAGGAGTTTGATGCATTGCGAAAAATGTCAGCAAGTTCTTTCACACGTTTTATAGCAAAAAGGAAAGAAACTAATACTTTTCTCGGTGCGCCAATCTATGAAACTTTTGTATACCATTTCATTCTTTTTTTGGATTTTGGGGGCATCGATCTCGACAATGTTCGCTGCTGCTTTAATATCCGGTGGCGCACTATGGGACAAAGTCACGTGTTGCGTTTCGTAAATCTATAACGTTTGTGTCTTTAAAAGAATTTTACGAAATTTTGCAACATTGTCTTAAATATATTGCCTATCCAATAAATTGCGTTTGTCTAAGCGTAATATTAACAATTATAAAAAATGTTACCATACTAAAAGACGGTTTACTGTAATGTTAACAATTATACAAAATTAATTAATTTCATTAAAATAATTACACAACTTCTAATTTTCATACATTAATTTAATCTTAAAAATATTCAAAATGGCTGCATTAACAGTGCGGACCATTTTTTTCGTTTGTGCAAATTCGGCTGAAAAATCAGCATTTGGTGGTATTTAAGAGGTCAAATTATATATTTTTAGATACCATTTAGAAATTTAAAATGGCGGCAACTACATGGTGAACGAATTTTGTCATTTGTACAAGTGCGTCCTAAAATCGGTATCTGGGATTTTTTAATAGTGCAAATTATGAATGTTTAGCCAACAACTGAAAATTCAAAAAGGTGGCAGCTAAAATTTATAAAATAAATGTTATATTAGGCTAGAAAAGATATATTATTAAAATTTCTGTTTTCACTTTTTTCCATAAAAAATTGAACTCGCGCCATTTGCTGAAACGAATATATGTAGTTTTCCTGAATTTCCATATTAGCCACAAATTCCAAGATTTCAACTGGGATACCCTATAGAGTAAGAAAATGCTCAAAAAGGACGAACAGACTCTGTATATTTACCTGCATCGTTTGTTCGGGGTTTGATTTGGTGAACATCAAAACCACAACTTTCAATCTGAGTGATTATAACATTTTCAAGAAGTTTTTTAAATATACATACTTTCATTTCGAAAACTCTCTATGAAGGGGACTGCTGTTCTTTAGAAAAACCAACACTAAAACTTAGAATAATACCCATAACCTTTAAAAGAAACCCTCATCACTTAATAAACCCTTGCATCTGTGGCTACTAATATATATTTGTCTCAGGAAACGATTGAAATAAAATCGTTTGAAAAAGTTCATACAGCTTTACCGACGGTTCAGTTATGTTATACATTTTTTATGCAGCCTTTAAGGCATCACTTGCATTTTACTTTACAGAAATCTGGCTAGATTAGCCCGAGATTTGTCTGCACGAAAACTTGCTGCAGTACTGTTAAATTGGCTACTCATTTGGATGCACCATCATAAGCTTGACCTGTCATCTTGGATATCGGTATTCCGATTTGTTTTAAAAAGTTTTCTTACTTTCAGATGCCTATTTTAATCGCTAGTACTGGAACAATAAAAGAAAACAGAAACCTTTCTTTAATTACGAATGTTTTATTTTTACTACCAATATATAATACCCACTGCTATCCCTTTTTATGTATTTGTTTTTTAAATCTATTCAAGGATTTTTTCCAATTATTAACACATTTTCCTACAAAGGCTTCATGAACACGTCCTGGTTGACTGGAACAAAATAAACGACATGAATTCGTTCGTCCAATTTGAAAAAGCCATGACAATGTATTAGACCAAGACGTTCTAAAACTTTTTAGCATTTTCTTTGTGCCAAATTTTACATTGAATAATATGTGGTTGAGAATTGGAGAGGGATTTTAGACTGAGGTGATGAAAATGTAGTTCAATCGTCATGAGTTTAATTAGGGGAACGAATTTCCTTCATACAGTAATTTAAGCTTAAAAATATTCAAAATAGCTGCATTACCATTGCGGACGAACTTTTTCATTTGTCAAAATTCGACTGAAAATCAGCATCTGGTGGTATTTAAGAGCGCAAATGATACATTTTTAGACAACATTTAGAAATTGAAAATTGCAGCGGCTACATGATGAAAAAATTTTGTCATTTGTGCAAGTTCATCTTAAAATCGGTATCTGAGATACCGATTTTAAGAGATGTTTAGCCAACAACTGAAAATTCAAAATGGCGGCAAATAAAATTTATATTAGCTTAGAAAAGATATGTTATTAAAATTTCGGTTTTCACTTTTTTTTTCATAAAAAATTAAACTTACGCTACTCTCTCAAATGAATATATGTAGCTTTATTAAATTCCACATTAGCCATCAATTCCAAGATCTCAATTATAATTTGGGACACCCTATACAGTAAGAAAATGCTCACAAAGGGACGTAAGTACTGAAATTTAAGATTGAAGCGATGAAAATGTAGTTCAATTCATACAAAAGTTTAAAATATTCCAGAACATCGTCATCGTCATCAGTTTAATTAGCGGAACGAATTTCCCTAAGGACCAATACAGTGCCGAAAAGGTGGGGTGGGACGTGTCGTATTTATTCGGAATTTGTCTTTTGAATGCTGCGATTAGCACCCTTCCGCAAATAGTTTTGAAACTATGGCGCGAGATTTCCGATATTGCCTGATTTTGTTCTTGTTGTCAGGGTTTAGACACTCAGATTATTCTAATTGATACCCGTGATTAATTATGAAGGGTATTTTGCAAAGCTGCGCATAAATATATAAAAAATTACACCACAAACATAACACTAAATTGAAAATTGATAGGAACACTATTTATTAAAAAATGAAAAAATATCTATTATGCAGGAAGAAAGGAAAATAACTACAAACATTTTGACAAGTAAAAATACAGGTAATTTAGAGCCAAAAAGTCTTGTATAATAAAGGGCCGATACTGAACTGCTTTGACGTATGGCCATTTTAAAATTTAAGTTTAAAGCGGCAACATTGTAATTATACTCTCTGAGCGCTAATTAGATCATTGTCTTCTATTTTAAATAAATAAAAATTATTATTAACAAGAAACACTTACAATTTTCGTAATTTTATGCCAGACACAACACTTTAAAACTAAAACAATTTTAAAGTAAGTGTTGAGCATAGACAGTAACAATATTTACACAAGCACGGCAACGGTGAATCAAGTTTTTACGAACTACTTGGAGAATATCTGGAGTGTTTTTGATCTGCTCTGCTGCGGCAAAATTTTGATTGTAAAGATCTTTTTCGTCCGCAAATTCATCACGGCATTCTAATGTGTTTATATGTTCCCCGAAATAAAAATGTAATGAAATATGCTCGCTGGAATTGCGTTTCTTGTTTCTCGTTCGCGTTAATATTGACACCAATGCTCTATCGTTCTTCTATGTCCAAATCTTTGCCGATACATTTTTGCAGCTAAATACATGTTTTGTCACTCTTTACTGTAAATAAACATGTATACATTTTATTTAGATTTAACATATACGAATATCACTGTAGCATAGCACAATATCTCCATGTCCGGAATGTACATGATCATAAACAGGTATTTGCATTAACTCAATTGCTCATTAATGGACGTTTTTATCTGGTTACTATAGCAACTTACCACAAACAATGTACCGGCAGGCGAGATTTTTTCGTGTTGCCCGATTGCGTGTTCTGAAATAAGACTTATTCATTATTCAAATATTTTTTTTAATTTGGGACTTTTTAAACAAAAACCTTAATTACTGGCTTAATAATGATGTAACTAATTGGATAATAAAATGAATTAAATAATTAAACATTTGCTTAAATTACAACAAATTAAAAGCAATATTTGTTATTGTTTCTTTTAGACATAAGCAACAAATGAAGGAATAAGGAATAGATTATAGAGAAACAGATGAAACTAAGGATCGTTTACAGATATCTCATAATGAGCTTAGAAATATAAAAGTTTTTTTAAGTGTTTTGTTACTGCATGATTCGACAGGAACTGTCAAAAGTTGTGCCTTTTGACAATTCTGTTTTATTCCTTCATTTAACATATCAACTTCAAAAATGTAGGAAAAACAAAATAAATAAAATATATAAATAAAAATCGGTAAATGTCCTTTACCCGGAAATTCCTTCGTTATTTTTTTTTTCATTTGTTAGGAATAGTGCAGTGCAGTGTGACCCAATTTAGTTCTGTACATAGTCACAGTATATATGTCTTACATATACTGTCTTTTCAAATTTTTGTTGGGCGGCATTTTGTTCCATCATATTGGATTCCTACCAATATTTTACCAGTTTCTTTCTACCTATGCCACATTTGACTTTTGGGCATAATTTAAAAGTAGTTTTTACATTGGCACCTACCGCCATTTTGTTGTCATGTTGAATTCGTACTAGTTTATCCCATATTCATTTTTATTTGGCCAGCATTTTGTTTCGCCACATTTCGTTCATACCACAAATATGCCAGTTTATCTTTATATCATACTTAATCCTTGCACAAAAATTGAAATTAATTGAATAAGTAGTATTTTGAGGCTGATTTTTTAAATATTTTATTAGGACGCAAAATATTACAAAAATTCATTCCTATGTAACACTTGATTGTTGTGCAAAATTTGAGGTAAATTGGTTAATTAGTTTTTTTAGTAATAACTGTTTTAACATTGTTCCTCCGAATTGGATTTTTACCAAACTATTTCTAGGTCATCCCTATATGACCCTTAATTTTTGACTAAAATATCAAGTCAATCTGCTAAGAAGTTTTTAATCTATGCCGCTAACAGACAGACCGATAGACGCACCGACGGAGTTGATAAAACGTATTATTTGAAATCTAAACTAAAACCGCTAAACCCTGAAGATTAGAAAGAAATTAGTACCACAATTTTACTACTTGATTCGTATACCATAATCAATCCATTAAGCAGTTTTTTCAGGCTGAATTCTTAAATATTTTGCCATTTGGTTCCGCCATCTTGGATTCGTACCAAAATGTTACCAGTTGATTCCAACATAATACTTAATGTTTGTGCAGAATTTGATATAAATTGAATAAGCAGTTTTTTAATTTTTTTTTACATTTCACTGGTCCGCCATTTTGTTTCGCCATATTGGATTTGTATCAAAATGTTACCAGGTCATCTCCATATGACTCTTAATTTTTGACCAAAATTTGAAGTCAATCGGGTAAGTAGTTTTTAGCTATGCCGTGAGAAAAGAAGTTCCCTGAAACGTGAAGTTCTGAAAAAATCTCGGAGGTTGATTGTTTCACGATAACAATTAGTAAAAAAAAATAAAAATATAACGGAAACAAGACCTAATTAAATATCAATTATGCGTAGACAAACATTACAAATACGGGAGAACCAATCTAAAAACTAGACGGTCCCCCAAAATCCGGCACAAATAGCCGTTTTACAAATTATTTTATATTTACTATCTTTTTGCATGAAAAATCTAATTATACAACAATTAGTGTAGTCAGATTTAATTTTCGTCGAGTCATTTAAGCGCCGCTGCTAGATATCGGAAAATGGAACAAATTCGCCTTTTAAAACGGAATTCATTTAAATTAAATACGAATCAAGAGTTGCCTTACACTGTGAGGTTTTATTGGCTGCTAACAAAAATTAGCATTAATAAACCCGATTTTATTTTGCAGCGTTATATCCTCTTACCATAAATTAATCGTGATACCTATATACATATTTTTAATTATAATAATCGCATAAGCATAGGTGATTTTTTTGACATTTCTGCGGTCTGGACCCCCTTTACCTCCACCCTCGTAGCCACTCCGCTATTAAATTATTACACAATTAACAGCAGGCAATGATTTTTCTGTTTGGACTACCGGCAAGGGAGCCAACCTGTCCACAAAAAAAGGCATGCATGTTCTACATGAATATAATTTACGTCCACACTAAGCGAACGAATATATTCCTCACCGTGCGACTGTATTCGCTTCCGCTAAGTGAGTACGCGGCTTTAGGTGTCAACCTATTTTTTATATTTTAATTTGTTTTTCATCCTGTATAATATTAAGACCCACGGAACGAGTTTAGTAAATATAATATTTAAAATGATATATGTCAACTGGCAATAATACTGACAGGTAGCAGTTAAATTTGTTTGAAAGCAACAAAAAGCTGACTGTACCAGTAGATAAACTATATTCAAATTAAATACATAATTTTTAGCAGAAAGTGAGATCCGTTGAAAGAAAAATCATCTACAGGCGGCCTCGAAAAGTAGAAGGCGTGAAAAAACAGTTCAACATTTGTTGATTTCCCGAATTTTTCGAAAAAAAAAAAAAAAAATAAAATATATATATATATATATATATATATATATATATATATACATATATAATGTGTTTTCATTCCGGGTGTACATCCGTTCACTACTGTCGTTCTGAACAGAATAGTTTTGCTGACGTTTCGCCAAAATCACATTTGGCATTTTCGAAGCTTTCTTTCTCGCGTCCGAATAGAGACTGAGAATGAGAGACTTCAGTCTCTATTCTCTAAATAAAAAAAGCCGGTATCATGGATTTCATACCTTTGGGGACTGTTTTTTCGCCAATAAAATAATTGGTATCGTACGGCCTGAGTATATCGCGCTTAGATTTTCATTTTATCATATAATATTTTTAAACATTACTAAAGAGGTATAAACAACAAACCTCGCATTTGCTCCCATAGATGGCACCTCTTACTCTACGGGTTAATATCTCACTGCCTAATATTTTCATCGTTTTTATTCAACATACCGTTGAGTGTTTTCCATCATCTCTACCACACGGCTGCATTGGCCTGATGAGCACTGTTGCCAGGTTATTACAATTGTAACCGATCTGTTACCTTTTGGAGAGATTTATTATTTGTTTTACCTTTTGATGAAATCTGTTACCTTTTTACTCAAGGCTCGAAATTAAAAAGACCATAATGAGAAAAGAAAAATTGTTTATATAGGGGAATGGCTGAATGAGCGAATCACCGTGTACGGAATAAACATAAACAGCTTCTTTTGCTCTTTAAAGTGCAGTGTTCTACTAACATAATCTTCATAAGAATTTGTTACCTTTCTTCAAACTCTATTACCTTTTCCTACGCCTATCTATTACCGTTTATCAAAATGTTCTGACATCACTGTTGAGCCCCATATAAGGCGAAACATCGTCAATATGCCGGTAGAGATGATGGAAAGCGCTTAAAGGCTTGGCGGTATAATGGTCCGTGATGATAAGCTTACCACCGATAGAATATTTTGTCCGAATATATATATATATATATATATATATATATATATATATATATATATATATATATATATATATATATATATATATATATATATATATATATATATATATATATATATATATATATATATATATATATATATATATATATATATATATATATATATATATATATATATATATATATATATATACATATATAGGGTCCATCGCAAGAAATAAAATAACAAATAAGTACAAGAAAATGTTTTAAGTAACAATAGTGGTTGAAACATAATCCTTAAATTGCAAGAGCTTCGGCTTCTCAACATAGTGTGGCAGATGTTATACACATGTCATGTGAAAACAACATTTAAAAAAAATGTGTTCTGAAAATAATCTTATGAACCAGACAGCTCAATGAATCAATCTCTTCTGACCCATATTACTTCTATATACATCAGCAAGATGATTACTGACATGATCTTTGTATGAGAGATTTTTAACATATCTTACACAACAATTCTCTATTTTATTAAAATTGGTATGGTCGAACGAGGTCTAGACTTTGAGGAATCGAAATAACAGAAGAATTAGATAAAATTGTTTTTAGTCCTTCATTTAACATATTCTTGTATACATAGGTCGATTTGTGAAAATAGAAAGATTGGTTAATATGCTCACTAAATGATAAAGATTTATCCATGTATAATCATAAGTTTTTTACCTCATCTGACCAATCTATGCTAGTATTACATGTTTTGATATGAAGGTTATTAGTATCAGTATCATTTCTTGTAAAAAGTTATGACTATGTTTTATTAGCATTCATAACAAGGAAATTACTAGAATTACTCCGAGACCCTCCCTCCGTTCACACCTGTCATCTTCCAGCCTGTCCTACAAGTAACCCCTGAACCAACCATTCATTTCGCTATTAAGAAGCAACTTTATATTTAAAAAACTAAAACGTTTGGTCAATCCGATCAAAACAGGTGGACAACAGTATCCCACATCAACACGTAACACTGCGATGCTAGTGATAGCAGCAAATATTATAAGAACTTTATTTTACAAATTCTGATGGCGTTCGATTGTGTATAGTAATACATATTTAAGAATGATACAGCTACGTGCTCTCGTATACGAGTGGGTGTGGCGTATTGGTCAGTGACGTAGAGAATTGCTATATTAAATAATATAAAAATGCAATACCAAATATTTTATTAAGCATTTATTTACAAAATTAAATAAACTATCCACGGCAGTTTCTAGTAAAATTTTTATTATTCACGCCTGACGGAGTGGAAGTGTTTAATGTAAATAGATGACGAATTTAAATAAATTCAACTGTAATTTAGTTTCAACAGTAAGAATTTATTATTATGAAAAGAAGTAAGCAATAGAATTATCCCGCATAACTTAAACTTGAGATAATTCAGACCTAAAAATACCTTAACTATTACAAATCTAACCTTAACTTGTTAAATAATATATTTTAAGGTACCAGAAAATTCATCTGAGTGGGATGATTCCAAGATGTCACCAGCTTTCTTCAGATAATCTGGTGTTAACGGTAAATTATAGATGGTCTAGTGTGGTGTTAATGACATGTTCCCGTTCTATTTGTGACATAATATTCTTCGTTCGACATATGTTCGTTCATTCGATGAGCGGCAATTAGTTAATTCTTTGAGGGCTTCAACGTCAGCTAACACAAATGTAGTATTATGGGCTGCCACCCAGTTTTTTACGGTGGATCGTATTTTCTCTATAGGTTTCAGTTCTCTTTTATTATTTTATTACTTTTATTCTTTTATCTCTTATCTTAGAACTTTGTGATCATTATTTTGTAATAACTGATCTCATACATAAGAGGGTGCAAATCGATGTTTATTGTTTTGAATTATTGCGTAAAGTTCTGTCTGTCAATTTTTCTTGGAAGAAAATATTTTTATATTGTAGCCACTTAAACATTACTTGTCTAAGGCTTGAAGAAGGAACATTTTTCTTTATCGTTACATTGTGGTAAGATTCGTTGTTGAGTACTAAAACAGACCTCTCTGGCAAATTTGGTTTCAACCTAATTCAAAAAATTAGAGTGGTTCATATCGTTATGATAGTCACCACTCTTAGAGCCTAAAATAAAAATATATTAAGTTAATTAGTTTTTATTGTGAATTATTAAAGAAAAATAAATGGAGAGTAATCAATCTTATTGCCTTGTACTTTGGTCGATTATAACTTTAGAATATTATGGTACCTGACCTGACCTATTATTAACCATGCTGGTCATATTGATGGAAATTCGCGAATTCCACTACTATGGGTAAATCCAATAATTAATGTACCGCAGTCGGGTGTATCAAAAATAGGTAAGTAAAACTAAGGACACTTTTCAAATGTTAAATTTTACCTTACCTGATTTAAAGATGATTAAGCCATTTTGTGAAATCGTTTTCTCCCCCGACATGAACTATTACAAGTAGTCTGCTGTTCTTTTTAACCTTTATTCAAGTATTAACAGTTTACAAAGACTTATCCTTAATAAAAATTATTAGCACAAAGGCTATCTCCTAGGCAATACTCTAGGTACTACTGTTACAACGAATCTATTTATAAAAGAAATAATTCTATTTTTTATTACAATTCAACAATTTTGGAAAATACACTAATAAGGGAAATGGACGTTAATTCGTCATGCGATTTTTAGAGATGAGTATCTATAATTCTCTGTTACTCTGATCCGACCAACGATGAGATTGTGTGTGGCTAGCATAGATGTAGGTTTCATCTCTATAGATAATATTTCTTCCTTCTTCCCTGATTTGAATTTTTTTTTTGAGAAACTGAATTCATTTTAATAGAATGTAGTGTTTTGCTATTATAGCGGATCTATTGTCTTCTGTTTTTTTCCACCTGAAAAATTAATAATTTATTTTTAGTAAAATATTTCCACTTTAATAATTCTAGTATAAAAGAGTTGATTAAAAAATAATAAAGGGATATTTTTTTTTTGGAATAAAATTTTTAGAGATATTTAGATAATATCGAAATTCGCATACCCAAATCCTAGAGCTCGTAATAGCTTCCTCAACGTCTCTGTTGAACCTAAGTTGTTGTTCCTGCATTTTCCTTAGTAAAGCTATAAAAAATTAAAAACGTTTGATATTAAAAAAATATATTCTCGAGAAAATTATAAATCTTGGTTGATTTGACCATAATATATATTTCTCAGTGTTAACCGTCGGCGATCTTTTCTAGGTAATGTGAAAATTATGAATTATGTTCTTTATCACATAGTTGAGGTCAGGGTTTTGCGGAAACTTTTTCTCCCTATGTCGGCTTTTCTTGGCGCTAGAAAAGATGAAGTGGTCAAATTTGCATAAACGTTTCTGTCTTCTTTTCTAATAGCTTGAATGGTAGTTTTACTGATTCCGGTTGCCGCTAATGTCCTTTCCCTGAAATAGAATAATTACACTGCACGTTTCGAAACAATTTTGCAAAAACGTTTTTATAAACAAAATACTCAAAGAAATAATACATTACAATTTTTAAGAGGAACCTGTAGACCTTCCTCTGCTTCATTTTGTATTATTGGGGCAAGAACCTATCCAATTTAATATACATATTTTATTAAAAAACATAGGTAAAACATAGTCAACATATTATATAATAGGAACATAATTTTTCGAGCGGACAGCAAACCAAAACGATTAAACTAAAATACTAAAAACTAGGACCATAAGAAGCTTAAACTTTTAGATTAAAAAAAATTAACATCGCATTGTAAAAAAAATTAAAACAATAACGCTTGCACAAAACAACTCAGAACTATTCTACTAACAGGAAAATTTGAAAACGTCTTGTGTGAAACCATGCAGGCTGCGTTAAGACTAGTAGAAAGATGGTGTACAGATAACGCACTCTCTGTGAATCCTACAAAAACCGAGCTGGTACTCTTCACTAGAAAAAGAAAGCTGGTCAACGTAAGACACCTTTTCTGTTCGGTACGCAGCTCGGTCTATCTAAAGAGGTCAAGTATCTGGGAGTCATCCTAGATAGCATCCTAAATTGGAATAAACACTTAAGGGAAAAATCAAAAAAGGTCATCAGGGCTTTCTATCGGCAAGGTCTGTGTCCTCTGGCTCTATACGGCCGTTATTCGACCTATGTTCACTTACGGAGACATTGTGTGGTGGAGCAGAGCCAAGCAAGTTGTAGCACAGAATAAAATGCAATAGCTCCAGAGATTAGCATGCCTGACGGTTACAGGTGTAATGAGATCCAGACCTACGATGGCAATGCAGGTGCTGCTGTGCTTGCCGCCTCTTGATGTATTTCTGTAAGGAGTGAAAGGAGAGGCAGAGAAAACGGCAGTCAGGCTGCATGCCGTTGACCTATGGTGGTGAAAAAAACTGGGGTCCGGGACACGCCCGAGTGTTCCTGGAGGTTGTCGCATGACAACCTCTTATGGAACAGCAAGCGGATGCCCTAATCCCCCGCTTCATTTTCAATAAAAACTTTGAAATTGACATCAGCGGCTCAACAGAATCAGGAAAAATGGCAGACATACACATCTACACTGACGGCTCCCAGAATCAAGCTGGGGCTGGCTTTGGAGTGTATGTACCAGAACTCGACCTGGAAATTAGTATGGCCCTAGGCCCTTTGCCTAGGTGACTGTCTTTCAGGCAGAACTGCTTGGAATTCTGCAAATAGAAAAAGAAAGAATAGCAGGTAAAAGAGTTATTATTCTCACAGGCAGCAAACAAGTCTTGAAAATCCTAAAAAAGAACAAAATAACATTCAAACTGATTCTTGAGTGTCACCAGATGCTGGAGACGGTTTCCCAGAAGAATACGGTCACAGTGACCTGGATTAAGGGACATTGTGGAATCGAAGGAAATGAAAAAGCAGATAAGTTCGCGTGTAACGGAGCAAAGCGCAAACGCTGCGGCCCTGAACCCATCGCGCCGCTATCCTCTTAGCCGATCAATCTAAAGATAAACGAACAGTCAACAAAGGTTCTAAAAGAGAGATGGGAGAGACAGGGCTTTAGACACTCAGGTGCCGCAATTCGTCGCCCTGAGGCCGCCCGGACGGAGTACCTCCTCGGGCTCTCTCGAGGAAATCTTAGAAAACTGAAATCCAAGTTGTAGGGAGTGCAACGAGGACGAGTCTCGTGAACATGTTCTTTGTTACTGCCCAGCTCTTGTAAATACCAAAGAATTCATTATGGGGGAGAGATGGCCAGAAATGGCCACAATCGGAGGATGCTCACCCGCTACGATTCTAAACTACATCAATGCGGTTGGCTGGCTCGACGAGTAAAACTCCGAAGGTGGTTACAATAGGCCCACCTGAGAGGCCTAAGTAATATGTTGGCGCAAGTAACCCCTCCACACTATCTCTCTATCTAACACAACTCAGAAAACACATTTATATCTAAAGTTTAAAGGACGCTCACGGTACAAAAGCCTGATAAACTAGTTTAAGTTGTCGCTGAAAGCAAACAGCATTTCTGAAGTCATGGATAAAACTCACATTCGTTTGATAATAATTCACTGAAATCTAAGTCACGTTCAGATAGCTCCTTACATGTCCATGTAGCCACCCAGGTTGTATACTCAGCCTCTAAACCGTATTTTTCGTCTATATCTTTTATTTGATCTGGTGACAAGAGATCATTATTTTTTATGTTTTTTGGATGAAGTAGACGTAGAGAAAAACCAGTACTAGAATCTTCGGAAAAACGGGATTTAAGAGACGCAATTAGTGAGTCTAAATATGCAATAAATATGTTCAGCCTAAAGTACTGATCCGCTGAGGTAGCTGAAATATTTGAGCGCTGGCTTTATTATCCAGTGATATTTGCAATCTTTATTTGAATATCTTTTTTTTTCTGGGGACTGTGTGCAAGCACAGAACAAGTGGCCCTCCCGAACCTCCCATTTGTACTGGTCCCGCCGACCTGGCGTATCATCGGTACTCGGGGCTGTCTTTTCTTCTGGTCTCAGTTTTCTGTCTTGCCTACTTCCCCCGTCCACCTGTGGTAATTACACTACTTGTGCAGCACGTACTGAGATGGTTCTATATCCGCTTATAACTCTTAATAATGGCTTCTCTTGTGTCGATATCAATAGGTCCCTGTATTTTCTTTTAGTTAGTACTGAGTGCCAAATGGGTATTCCATATGTGAGTATAGATTGAATTACGTTATACAATGCTTCCCTCTTTCTATTTCCCGGACCTTTTATATTAGTCGTAATTCTTGACATAGCTGCTAGCTTGATGTCTGCTTTTTTGACAGTTTTTTTTTACGTGTGTCTATTGTTATTCCTAGGTACTTAACATGTTTCCTTCTTCTTCCTATCTTTCTCTTAAAAACTACCGCTTCGGTTTTTTCAGGAGCAAGTTGCAAGAGGTGCTTCTTCATCCACAGGTCTATGATTTGCAGTGCATCTTCTGACTTATTTACTAATTCTTCTGGTCCATCCGCTGTCGCTACTAGAGCTAGATCGTTGGCAAAGCCTATTGTCCAAGTGCCTTCTGGCATTTTCTCCTTAAGCACCACATCGTACATTAAATTCCATAATAAGGGTCCAAGGACAGAGCCTTGTGGTACTCCAGCGGTAATTTGGTATTCTTTCCCTTTTTCCAGAGACTTGTCTTCCAGATAATTATTTACAATATTACCAAGGTACTCTGGTACTTCCCTCCTTTGCAGTTCTTTTATGATGTCTTCCCACCCTGCGCTGTTAAAGGCGTTTCTAACATCTAAGGTTATCAGGGTGGTTAATTTTTTCTTTTCATGTTCTCTAGTAAGCTGCATGACTCTTTCCACTGCATGCAGGGTGGATTTACGTCTCATGAATCCAAACTGGCTTTCTGTTCTCAAGCTCATCTTCCAGTCTTTTCTTAACTATTTTCTCATACAGCTTGCCTATGGTAGGAAGAAGACAGATAGGTCTAAACTTGATCGCATCCGTCCGTTCTTTTTTTGGCTTCGGTATTAAAACCAGTTTAGCTTTCTTCCAGGTTTTTGGAAAGGTCTGCCCGCTTGTTAGCCCATTCATTATCTTAACAACTTAAACTTAAAACAGTTCTACATGTGCTGATTGCCTTTGGTTTCTTGGCCTAAATGCCTTTGTCGGGAACAATTCCCTTACTACGTCTTTTTTTGTCTGCAAGCCCAGGTCGTATGGGCCTTGTCCGAAAATGTCATCGTCCAGTTCTTTACATATTTCTTCCCAGTGTTTATTTTTTGCTTCAATGATTTTCTTTTTAAGTATCGTCTTGATTTCCTTATATTCAGCCGTAGCTGCTTCTTTAGCCTCTTCGGTCCTATTTATGTCTCCTGTCATTCTGGCTAATTTCCTCCTTTGGGTAATACATTCTCTTCTTGTCGTTGCTATTTCATTGTTCCACCAAGAGGGCATCCCTTGTAAGCATGCTGCCCCTGCACGCCTCCTTTACAGTGCTTTCAAAGAATTCTGCCGTAGTTTGTTCCCCATCCCTTCTTAATTTCCAGGTTATGAATTCTTTAAAAACATTCCAGTCGACCGTTGTTTCTCGACTAGCTTTTCCGATCGGTTGCCCCCTAGTTTCAATTGTGAATGTAATGTCACGCTGGTGGCTCAGATTTTCGATGTCTAAAACTTTCCATCCTGTTATACGCGTTGCTATTTTTGTGTTAAGCAAGTGATGTCTATAATTGATTCTGTGTTCCCCTCACAAATGTGGGTGTTACTCCGGTATTATGTATGACCATATCCAGTTCCGAGGACCATTGTGTGAAGTATTCTTCTCTAACGTCAGTACTCGGGGATCCCCATTGTGGGGACTTAACGTTCAGATCTCGTGCGATTATGCATTCTCCTTTGGGGCATTTGTTCATGATATCATCTATTTCTCTTTTAAAAGATTCAAGTGGGATATTTGGTGAGCTGTAGCAGCAGTGCATATTTAAGTCTTTGAAGTGGATGGTAACTACTACTTTCTATATTTGAATATCTGATAGTTGTGTCATTACTTCAACTTCTTTAAAAATTATGGAAAATATATTGTCAGAATTGTCTCTATCATTTAAAAAAATTGTCAGTAATTGATTAATATGCTGTTTTACGGAGTAAATTAACATATACGCATTAAAGCTTGTTAGTAACTGGTTCAAGCTGTGCAGAATACCTAGATATGATTTTAAGACAGGCGAGAAAAACTGAGTTGGAACACATTTACCACTAGTTTAAGCCTATGGGAGCTGCAATGAAAATATGTAGCATGAGGGTGTTCATCTCTTATAAGCTTGTGTACCCCGTTGTCTTTTTCCAGACACACCAATCAAATCCAAGGCCAACAAGTTTGTGCAAATTAATGCCGTGCCTTTTCAAAAAGTTTATTATGGTACTAGCTATAGTTTTCGCATCCATAGCAGTCAATTTTTCAAATTCGAGAAAATCTTCCCGAATATTATTCTGTTTATCGACAAATCTTATTTCTAATGATAACTGTTCTGTCTTGGATGTTAATCATTTGATGCACATTTGCGCTTTCACTAGAGACAACTTTTGTAAAATTAGTGTCCTTACACACCGCCTCTTCATGCCATTCTGAATTTTGGTGGGCTTTGGCATCCTCATGGAGTTTTTTGTAATTCGAAAATTTCTTAATAATAAAAGCACGTAACACTAACCTAACCTAAAATTAACAACGGACGGCTTTTAGTTTTGGAGAGTAAGCCATTCATTTAAAGTCACTAAGCCAAGAATTTTTGAAATATCCGATTGACTTTACTATAACGTCTTTTTTAAAATTATATTGGGTATCCGGAACATTGTTTTAACAGTTTATATTTAAAATTATCTGTTAATGATTAGCTATTTAAATATAAACTCAAATCAAGTTAATCAAGGGGCAAGTTCAAGTTTTGGTGATGGTGATTGGGGGATTGGGGATTGTGTTTCTAAACTTGTTTGTTTGTGTTTTGCTCTTTGGAGAATTATCATCTTCTTGTTCAGGAGCCGTATTTTTTGGATAATAATTTCTGATATCCATTATACCTAAAACATCAAACTTTACATACTCACTCTTGCGTGACGAAATAAAAAATAGAAGGTTGATTTGTTTAATTTTGAAATTGATTTTGGACAAATTATTTATTTATTTTTTGGCTTTATTTTTGACTTAGAATTTAGAGAAATAGAAAGCCGTGCAAGCATGAAAATGTTCAATTAACCAGTGTCCACGCAGTCAAGCGCTGCACAAAACGGAATCAGCGCTCGTGTATACTAATATACCGATTTGGCAACGTCGGATCGGGAAACGGGGAAAACTTCGTCACAACGCTAATTACTTGGTGTACTCCATAAATAAAAATATTTATCAGGTACGTATAACAAATAATGCCATAAATAATCGAAATAATATGCAATATTGCACTAAGGCCAGTGGTGGCTCTCGCCAGGGGACGCGGGTGAAGCTCCGCTTCATCTACGTTTTCCAATCAGTTTACTTAAAAATAAAAATATTTTAAAAATATTATTTACTTAATTATATCATTATTTTCTATCAAAACTAGTGCGTTATATACTCAAAAAATAATAATGATTTAAAACGTAGCGCGCCTAACACTTTTTCATAAGAGCGACCCGTTGAGGAATCAGAATCAGCAGTTAATAAATTCCGTTTCAGACTCCCTCCGCATGCCGGCGTTCAAGGTTAGATTTGTTTACGGCAGTTGTTATGGAAACGCAATGGTGAATATCCGTAAGCCAAATAGAGATGGGAGCGGCATTAAACTGCTGCTGCAGGCGCTTGTTCGCTTGCTATAAAATTAATGTAAATTAGTGCATTCGGATCATCGGAGGCGGATGAAGTTTTGCATCGATCGAATCGAATCGAAATTACCTTTAAGATATAGGTACCTAACTGTTTTTTAAGAACAAAAAAAATATATTTAAAATCTTATAAATTTGTATTATTTCTCCTAAGTATTAAAAAACGCTCCAAAGTTATGGATAATTAACATCATAAAAAGGTAAAAAAAACAGCCATTTTGGGCGTGGCATCCCGACAAATTTTCGATGACAAATTAGGGATGGGCAGAATCGAACAAGTTTTACAAACCGACCGAAAACTTGTTCATTTGAAACTTAGTAAAAATTGGCCATATTAACGAATTTATAAGTCTCTTGAACAAAACAAACTTTCTAAGAGCAACAGTCACGTAAAAATAGTCGAATCGATAATCTGTATCCGATTAAATATATTTTTATTAGATACTTATTTGTAACAAATATTTTTTTAAACTTCAAGAGCAAATCCCGCTTTTGCCCCCTCTCCCAACAACGTCCATGGGTCGAGCTTAAAACTAATTTTTCAAAATTATTTTAGTTGTACATAACTCTTGAGTCCCATCGAGTACAGTAAGCAGCCTAAGTTGTTGGGCTTAGAAATAAATGACAACTTAAATTAGAACCCAAACATATATTTTTTAATAAGAGATTGTCACAATCTAACCGTTGTCGGTCAGTATCAAAGCGCTATTGTAATGATATTTTGCGAAATTATTTTAGCTGTCTTGATGATGATTAGTTAATTGGGACATTAATTAATACTTTTAGCGCATTCCCGCTGAACAAATCTGCTTTGAATAACATGACAGCCAACTGTTTCATGTAGATATACCTTTGAATGCCTTAACAGTTTATGTTTTAATAACATGTAGGTATGTGTATGAAGTTTGTTTGGTATATTTAAACAAAGACTTTTTGAATTAGCGAGATCGAAATGAGACATGAATCGCGATATAGAGCACTTACATGCTTTTAAATACAGAAGAACTCTGTACCAAATGAGTCTCTTCCATAATAGATGCAAAATTTGTAATAAACTCCTATATAATATCATAATAGACCCCACACAAATCTTATGTGATTTTGATGAAATTTCATGAAATTTTATATCTCGACCTCCTCATTATAAGTCTGCATGGGCTGAACTCCATCCTATGACTAGTTCTAGAAATAGAGGGTGTGAAACTTTACCTATATCCCATATAAAATATCTGGAGAAACAAAGATGACACCGAATTACTATTTTCAACATATTTAAAGTATATGGGCGTCGTTACGATATTTTCAGGGGTAGGGGGGGCAAGAACATATCCAATTTAATATACATATTTTATTAAAAAACATAGTTAACACATTACATAAAAGAAACATAATTTTCGAGCGGACAGCAAAACAAAACTATTATACTGAAATAGTAAAAAATAGGAACATAAGATACTTAAACTTTTAAACTTAAAAATATAAAAACTTAACATCCCATTGCAAAAAATAACTAAAACAATAACGCTTGCATAACACAACTCAGAATAAATTTATAATCTAAAGTTTAAAGGATTATAAAATCACATACGTAAATAATTATTGCACTGAAAAGTTTTTAAGAAAATAGAAATTTTAAATTTCTCTTTTCGGAACCAAAAGTGTCTATAACTGAAGAAATTATCTCTTTTTTCTTATTTCCCACCATTTTTCGGTGGACGCTCATCATACCTGATAACCTAGTTTCAGTTATCTTACCGCAACTATGTTTTTACCCGTCTTAAAGTACTGAACGATCGTTCGATAGAGCAAGTAGTTGGTGGAAGTGTCAAAAAAATCTTGAAGCATTTTTGAAAACACGGATAAAACTCACATTCGTTTGATAATAATTCACTGAAATCTAAGTTACATTCAGATAGCTCCCTACATTTTCATGTAGCCACCTACCTTGTAGACTCAGCCTCATAATTTTCAAAACTGTATTTTTTCAACTATATCTCTTATCTGATCTGGTATCAAGAGATCATTATTTTTTGTGTTTTTTGGCTGAAGTAGACTTAGTGAGTATAAATATGGAATAAATATGTTCAGCCTAAAGTATTGTTCTGCTGAGGTAGCTGAAATATTTGAGCGCTGGCTTTGTCGTCCAGTGATCCTTGGCATCTTTATTTTATTATTTGATAGTTGTGCCATTTCTTCATCTTGTTTAGAAATTATGGAAAATATACCGTCAGAATTTTCTCTATCATTTAAAAAAAATGTCAGTAATTGATTAATATGCTGTTTTACGAAGAGTAAATTAATACATACACATTGATGCTTGTTAGTAAATGATTTAAGCTGTGCGGAATACCTAGATATGATTTAAACACATACGAGAAAAACTGAGTTGGACACAGATGTAAGAAAAATATTAGCTTTTGATCTAATTTTCTAAAGTTGCTCTTATCTCCAAATTTTTTTGTGAAAATGTCCGTAAAAATTTATATTTTGATGTTCAATGTGTTTCCGACAAAAGAGGAATATTTGTTACAAGATTTCTTCTTTTGGAATTCCGAAAAAAAAAATATTTCTTTAATGGGGCCAATGATATTTTGAATTTGTTAGACTAATATTGAGATCACTTTTTTTACCTATAAGATTGTATTTCACAGTGTATTAAGTTGGAATTGTTCATATTAACCAATTTATGAGTCTCTTGATAAAAACGATTCGATAATCTGCATCCGATTTTATTATCTTTTTTTTATTTTTTATTTTTTATTAGGTATTTTTGACAAATATTTTATTTCCACGGGGGGCAAATGCAAAATATATTTTATAAGGGGTGTGTGAAAAGTTTAACACCCTGTATTTCTGAAACTAGTCATAGGATTGAGTTCTGCCTTTAGGAGGTCGAGATCTACAAAATACTAAAATTTCATGAAATTTGACTGTTCATAAAAATGCCGTCAGCTATGAAAAATGTTTAAGGTACATTTAAGGAATTATTTGCCACGAATTTCTAAATCAAGCATGAAAATCTGGAAGTAGTGTATTTTATTTGCACTGTTATGAACTCATAACTACATCGCTTATATACAGGCTAAAACAGAAATGACTGCAAATATTATGACATTTTATAGTTTACTTTAGAGCAAAAAAGCTTACATAAGAGGAATCTAACATTCAAAGATTTTGGGGTTTTAAAATTTACGACTTGAGATGAGAACGCGTAACATTGAAAACTTCTTCGACCTCCTAACCCTAGCAATAATAAGTTACAAAGGCATGTATGAGGAATTGAAAAATTGTACTTCCTTTAATGGGAATACAATGGAACAAATGAAAGATGTTCTAAAGACTTTAACCAGTAAAAATACAATTTTAAAACGGGAACAGCTGCATTAAAAAAAATAAGTAATCGAACTGGAAAACGAGGTTGCATGTATTGTACAAAAAGGATGCTGGGCTAGATCGAAATAAAAATATAGTAAATGTGGATGAATTTAAAAACTGTACCGGAAAGGAAAAATATCGAAAATTCTATACCGTTTTTCCAAAATAAAAATATTGATGTAAGATTCAAAATTATTTAAGGCATTTAGCAATTTAGTTTCCATGAAGAAACACGTAGCGAGTTTCTCAAACTTTGTCAATTTTTAATGGATGCCCAATGGACCGACGAAAGGAATTGGCTTTCCGTGTCGTCTATTAAGTTAATATTAGGAACACAGTTTAATTTAGATGCATTTACCTGCTCATAGTTTTACGATTACTTATTAACACAAAGGAATTTGATTAAAATAAATAAGTGGATCGGCTAAATATGAACAATATCTACTCATACATTTGGTTTACCTGATGCAATCAAAAGTATTTTAAACTTTTTCTAGTTAGTGCGAACAGAAGCCCATTTGTAAGATTTGTATTTTGGTGTGTCACAATGCTATGACACAACTTTAGTTTTAGTTTAATGTGTTATTTTGTTGTTCTAACAGTTAATAGGTATTAAAAAATATAAAATATGGTTTTAAATCACTTATTATAGATACTTCTTTTCACCAAATTTCCCTAAAATGTAATTAAAATAAAAACAAAAATGTATATGCTGTGGTGCATCCACGAAAAAAAATTGTTTATGAGCGGTGCTCTTGTCTTCTTTTTCGTCGAGAGAAATCTAGCAACCCTAACTGCCGCTAATGTGCTATTGTTACCCTGATAATGGTATTTGTTTACAAACTAAAGACAATGGCACTAAAAACTTTAATAGAAAACTCAGCATTGCCTATATAAACATTCAATTGCTCCTAAAATTAACAGAGTTAGGGCGTATGTTCAGGACAATAATTCAAACATATAGCTATCAGAGAAACGTGGTTAACAGGAGCTTTTCCTGATGAGATGGTGGCTTTAGACTTAGAGAAGTCATGTAAATCGTCGTGGCGGTGGGGATCTTTTAAATGTCCGAAGCACTATTGATTTTACAAATATAATTAATACCAAAACAGAAACGAACAAATTTGGATGCAGGTTAAAATTAAAAAGATAAATACAGTCTTTGGTCTAATTTATAGGCGTTCTGGTCTTGTTGGTATTCACGATTTGCCTAGCGAGTTTGAAGAAAATGTTTGTCGATCATTAATGAGCCATGATACCCTCGTATGTTTTGAGGATTTCAACAATAATGGTTTGAATTTGCGTTGTACATATACTGAATATTTTCTTTTATTTCTAGTTGTTTACAAATTAACTCAAAATATCATTGGACCCATGCGACAAGGAGGTAATAGTGGATCGCTTATTGATTTAACCTTCTGCTCTAACTAAAATTTGGTGACGGACTCTGGTGTTGATCCTACTCCGACTACGGTAGACCACGATGTTTCCGATTACTTTTTTGTAAAATGCCATTTTAAACTTAAATCTATAAAACCTAAACCATTCATTGAGACACACAGTGACTACAGACATTTTGATAATAATGCTTTTTGTAAGTATCTTCAAAGAATTTCTCTATATGACATATATTATTTACCTAATTTTGATCAAAAAGTCCCTACATTTAGAGTTTTGACTTTGCTCCTGTAAGAACTTCTAGAATTACGAACAAAAGTACCCATTGGCTTACACCCAATATTAAACAGTACATGTCTCTTGATCGTCAAAGTACAAGAGGGCGAATACTACTGCTCATAAGGAACATTACAGGCAGTTGAGAAATTTCGCAAGTGATGCTATTGCCAGAGGAAAAAGGACATATCGTGAGGACAAAGTTCAGACTCATGGACCAAAAGATAAATGGATATTATTAAAGGATCTTAATATCTATTCCAAAGCTAAAAGTCCAATACCTGAACTTCTAGGCACTGCCGACAAAACTAACTTCTTTTTTGCTAGTGTAAGTAATCCGATCCCGAAATTATGAACTTTACCATATCAACCAGAAGGGGGGATTGGCTGATTTTGGATTTAAGCTGGCGGTCACTGAGGAAATTAAAAACGCGTTGCTCTCGATAAAAACAAAAGCTGCTTATTGCGAAGAAATAGGCCTATTAATGCTATCTCACTGCTATCTCAATATATTGCCTATAATTACGAATATGGTTATATCTCTATTGAGACTAATACTTTCCCTAAATGCTGGAAAACATCTTATGTGCTTCCATTTAACCTCCCCAAAGGGGTTAAAAAACTGAGACCCATCATCATATTACCAACTCTATTAAGGTGCTAGACATTCAGATAAGAGAATATGCTAAAAAAACACAAATTACTACCAGATGTCCAATTAGGTGTTTGAAAGGATTGTAGTTGCTGAACGGCTCTATTAAAGGTAACGGACATTTCAGACCGGGCTGAATGGACAGCATTGATTATTTTCAACTACTTTTCGATAATTTACAAAAAAAAATATTAAATTATTAATGATGTAACTAATAGTCTGGGATAATAAAATGATTAAAATATTTAGCAATTTGCTTCAAATTACGAAAAATAACTTCAATATATCCGTTTTTTTTAAGGAATGGTTAAGATTTGACTCCCGATTATATAAAAGCTTTTAACTCAAAATGACTCCCACTTTATTCGTAGTTATTTCATTTTTACCCTCTATATTGGTGTATATTTTTATAATGTTTGAAAGTTGAGAAATAAAAAATATCATAAACAAAGGTTTATACATTTATTTGGGTTATTTACTTCCTTTTGTTACTGAATAACAAGAATATAATGTAGCTATTTTATTATCTCCATCTTTAATTAAATTTAAGGTATCTTTTAACCACATATGATATTGAGATTTGTCGATAATATTCTCTAATATTTTGTTAATTCTCACCAACATTGGCGAACATTTAACTGAATATCTACAGCGTGTCTATTTTTTACAGGTGGTAGTTTTAGATACATACTCAACTCCCAGAGATTCGCAACAGCAACTGACTCAAGAAGAAAATGAAAATAAATACTTTACTAGTCCCGATAAAGAATACTCTCAGCCTTATACCACTGGTGAGTAACAATTATTTTATTAACCCATTGTATATACAGTGTCCTTGAAATCGTATCGTATCATATGGAACTTTTTTTGTATAATTTTGTTCAAATGTAGTTTGGGTAACATCTTTTGCTTTATTAAATACGAAAATTGGTATATTAACGTGACTTGTCTTAGCTGTCATATTGACATTTTTCATCAAAGGGCTTATTTATTAAGAAAAGTTATTTATTTTCTAGTTTTACACAAGTATACCCAATTTTGGTCACCAATTGTAATTTTTAATTCTTCTAACTTTTTCCAAAAGATATAGAAGATATTTTGCAAATAGTATAAAATCCCTATTACACTCCCAAATCTGTTCACCGTTCGTACATAATCGGCTGACGCAAATCTTTGAGGATTTAAGCAGTGTCGAATATGTGTTTGACTTTTAATGGCCGCACAAAAAAAGTCGGGTGGAGTTAAATCGGTAGAGCGAAAGGGACACTCAATAAGGCGTCTTCTGCCAATCCACCTCTCTGGAAAATATTCATTTATAAATTGCCTTACTAGCATGGCGGAGTGTGGCGGAGCACCGTCTTTCTATAATAGCTATTATTGCTGAATCAACGGCATTTTCCAACACCGGTAAACAGATTTCGCCGGTTAAAGTGCCAGATCAAAAGAATGGGCCGACCATAGGGTTTCCATAAATTCCTGCCCACACATTTAATTTTTCGGGGGCTGGAAATGTGTTTTCCCAAAAACCCTGGGATTAAAGTTTGACGAACACCGACAGGTTATGTCTATTAACTATATCATTAAGGCAAAATGAACACTCGTTTCAAAAATAAACGTTAAAAAATAATTGTCGATCGGTAATATTTCATCTTCATTGAGTTTTTGGACCAATCTAATTTTGTATGGATGAATTGTATGGTATTTTAAGATTTTCTGTAAAGTTAGACGCGAAAAACCTCAGAGCTATCTAGTACTTAGTGTAGGATTCATCCTGATATGCCCAATAACTGCCACTTCAACCGCTTCATTTCGAACAGGATTTTCGATAGTTCACTTTTTATTTAACACTGACCCTGCTGAAATGTTTGCAATAATTTTCGAACGTGCGAATATGATAACAACTTTTCGGAATGTCTATCGATAAACAATCTTGCTGTATTCCTGGCACAATCATTATTTATAAAGAAGAGATACATAATGTCTACCCTTTCTTCAAAAGAATAGGTCATGTTCACACTACAAAACGCAAGAAACTGTGGTATTTTACATTTCATTGGTGACTTTTTTGTGGTGTTTACATTTTATTTTTCTTATCAGTTTTGATGGAATCGAAATCATAAATAAATGTTTGCTTTAATTTCTCGAAGCGTACCAATCCATTTCCAAAAATGTAGGTGTCATTGAAAAGAGAATTTAAAGCTCTTTAAAATAAGATATCACTCGACGCCTCTTTCCGTTTAAGACTTTGAGGGCGAGTGACCCCCCCGCTCGGGGTGAAAGTTAAATTAATAAAAATACCTTAGAAATGTGTCCCCCTAAACTCCAGAATTGACTGCTCCAAGCGTTTTTCTTTTTTTTTTTGGAACCGCAATTAAACTGAGGTGGAACGTTTTCGATGGCCCACCCTAATTAATTATGTACTTATTTAACTGTTCTCCAATATTTATAAAGACATTTCAATTTGGAGAGGTATCACAAGTCACGTGACTACTTCCAAATAAGCGATTTTTCAAACTTGATGAAGCAAAATTTATTATCTATGTCAAATTGATATGTTGAAAAATGTACCTCGGAAATACAAAAAGGTAGATTTTTTCATTCAAACACCGTCTAAAGAGAAATTCTCAAATGTTAGCTGCTAAATCCCTCTGCTTTCCGTTTACATTTCTTAAACGGATTTGAAGTAGATGACATTTCTCATTACTCTTTTTCCAAACGGATTAAAAAACCAGACGCCGCAAATCTTTCATTAATCTCTTCGTCATTTAGCACATTACTTCATATATTTTACTTTCAATTTTCGAAAGTTCTAGTTAAATCATAAATGTGTAGAAAAAATGGAAATGATATTTCCCGAATTTCATTTAAAATTTGTGTGACATTCGAAGTTTCATGCACAATAAAAATTTGTATACAGGGTGCCTATTTTAGGGTATACCACTATTGCTATCTCATAAACGGCAAGAGATACGATGTTGGTTAAATTACAGAAAAAGTGTCCTTTACGGAGGACCTTAATAATCCGCTTACAGATTTTTAATTTTTTTCTTTGTTCTTGAAATACCAGAGATTTTGCAAAAATTGCCCAAAATTATTTTATTAAATATCTCAAAAAGTTTGTACTTTAGGAAAAAGTTTTATACCACACTTACTTTAATGTTCTCTACAAAATGGCGCCCTTAGATTTTCAATCCGACGATTTGTCTACCGGCCACCACCATCAGTTTTTTTTAAATACGGACCTGCATTTTTAATTTTATTTTTTTGAACAATTTACAGTTAATACATCAACATACACAAAGAACCTTTTTATCGACGTTTAGTACTGTTATAGTCATCTTCATATTTCGTTTTTGTAATACGGCTCTGAATTTTCACTGAAATTCATAAATATCTTTATTTAATAATGTGGATCCTGGAAAATACAAATAATTTTTTTTACGGTTCATCACAAAGAGAAATTACAATTAAATACCTACCAATATTAAAATGGTTTAAGCTTTAAACTTAATTACTTACAGTAGAAAATAACAAGCAACGATTAGAAATGTTGGAAATGTCGGCCTTTGTTTCTTAAACACTCTCTAGCATTTTTGATAACTCTTTTCTGAATATTTTTAAGCACTCTTGATGTTATTTTATCACATGCCAACTGAATTATTAGCTTAAGATCATCCAAATTTGCAGAAATCGTTTAATATATCAAGTCCTGTATGTATCCCCATATGGAAAAATCCATTAGAGTTAGGTCCGGGGAACGAGGTGGCCAATTAATAGGACCGTTATTACCAATCCAGTGGTTAGGTTCAAAATTATTAAGGAATCGGGTACAGCGACGGTAAGTCATTTTGTCAAAAAATTCGAGTACATGTCACCAGTTAAATGATCCTCAAAGAAGTAGGGACCCACAACTTTAGAATTCAAAATTCCCAACCAAACGGTTATCCCAAACCATTCTTGAAACGCCGCCGTCTCTCTAAAAAAATGTTGGTTTTCTTGTGTCCAGCGGTAATGAATATTACGGTTAAACCACCCATTATTACAAAATCGGCTCTCGTCTGACCACAATATTTTCTTGCAAATATCAGAATTAATGTTTTCGGGGAATCCGTCAACAGAAAATTCGCCTTTTACGGAAATCTGTTAGCCTTAGAGGTCGCACTTTTCGGTAACTACCAATAATTATCACCAAAATAAAATAATTTGACAAATGTATTATTTGACGATTGTTCAGTTATAACAATGCGCATTATCAATTCAATTGTTTTTTTCACAGCCGCCTTACTGTAAGTAATTAATTTTAAAACTCAAACCATTTTAATATTAGTAGGTATTTAATTGTAATTTCGTTTGTGATGAACCGTAAAAAATTTTAATTGTATTTTCCGGGATCCACATTATTAAACAAAGATATTTATGAAGAAGCTCATTCTTTCAGTGAAAATCCAGAGCCGTACTAGAAAAAGGAAACATGAAGATGAATATAACAGTACGAAACGTTGGTAAAAATATTCTTGATGTATGTTGATGTAATAACTGTAAATTGTTCTTCAAGAAAATGAAATAAAAAATGCAGATCCGTATTTTAAAAAAAATTGATGGTGGTGGCCGGTAGACAAAACGTCGGATTGAAAATCTGAGTACGCCATTTTGTAGAGAACATTAAAGGAAGTAAGTGTAAAACTTTTTGCAAAATCCCCGGAATTTCAGAAACAAAGAAAAAAATTAAAAATCTGTAAACGGATTATTAACGTCTCCATAAAGGACACTTTTTGTTTAAGTTAACCAACATCGTGTCTCTTGCCGTTTAGAAGATAGCAATAGTGGTATACCCTAAAATAGTCTCTTTTAATATGTTTTACGACAAGAGTTAAAGCTTTCCCCATTTAGCTTTCGTAGTTTTTCTATTATGCAGAGCAAAACTACTGATAGACTTTAGGATCCAAAATTTAAAAATGGGGGCCAATTAAGGACATTTGCAACAAATAGGGGCTAAAGAAGAACCAATATTGCGTTTACAAACATGTTTCTTTGAGTGGTAGGATGTAATATGAATACTAATGTTTGTAAATCTTGCCAAATAAATTTTAAAAATTAAGTGAGAAAATATATAATATTTTTATTTTTATGCCCGCTACCAAGTGGCCGTTTGAGCCAAACCCAACTTTACAACTTGGCACCTAGAAAAATAAGAAGCCCTTATGTTATATATTTTAATACCAACAAACTATAAAATATAATAATGATTAAAACAGAAACATTTTCAGGTTTACTTCAGAAATGTATGAAAGAAACATAGTATTAAAAACATAATTTTTCCTTAGAACGGAAACTTTCATGACTTTGGTCAATTAAGAAATTATGGTTCTTGGGTTTAGACCGTGTCAAATCAGGGATCTTTACTCTACGAGATCTGAACATCATTCAATGTCTTTATCTATTTTCGTTCCCAAGTTATCCATATTATTACCTTATAATAAAACACCATTCAGTGTTCAGATCTCGTGGAGTAAAGATCCCTGAAGATGCCTCTTGCAATCGAAGTGTGCAAAAGAAGTTAGGGATATTCGTGGTTCTCCTAACACGGCTTTGAGAACTAAAATTTATTTACTTCATGAGATTAATGACATCATCAGAATTACGATTATTTTTGCTTTGTATAATCTTATTTGGTTTAAATATAATCAGATATTTTTAAAATTTAAAAACCACAATATACCTAATTTTTTGTGCAAAGTGTGTAATTTTTCCTTGTTCTCTTCGAAACAAAACTGGAAAATAAAACAATTACAATTAATAGTGACCCTACAGCTAATTTGGGTTTCATTATTAGTACAGCTATAAGGCATTCACTTTTTTTCTTTTGGTTTAATTATTTTTCAAATCTATTGAAGCGTCAATCATTTAGTATACGAGCTTAGCTCCAGTCATGTCATTTTTATTTAATGCTTCAATTAGCATATCACGAGCTTTTTAAGAAGTTTGTCAGCAACTGATGCTTGTAAATTGGCATCATTTTATTTCCTTTAGCTGGTTTTTTAAATATCTACTTCTTTCTTAAAGTGCAACGGACGAGGCTGCTTCAAATATTTGATTCTATGGTCTTAAAGTATCTATTACGATATAGCTTGATTCAGTTAAATTTAGAAAAACATATTCGGGTGCAGCCCGATTCAAAGTAAACCTTTCTTTAAATACTTCGCATATTCCCTAATTAATGCAAATTTTTAGATACTACTCTCATGTATCTACATTTATTATTACATTACATATATTATCTAGCTCTGTTTCGCGGTAACTAAATTCATTACACTAGTTTATAGCCTCTTTGCGACTATGGTGTAAAAGGACATTTTTTTGTTAATTTTTGGTCGCTAAATGCGAAAATGATGATAAAAACTTCCTGACGTTTAAAATTTTTGAGTTATTATTTTTATCAGCAAAAATTAATTTTTTAATATTTTAATCACATTATTTTAAAAATAATGTTTGTTGGAATTAAAAAAATAATAAATTCGGGTTCCGGTATAACGCGTGCACGTTGTTTAACGCTTGCGCGTTGCTTAGTCATATAGGGAGGTGCGTCGCCTTAGCCCTGCCCTCTCTGAAATGTTAAATAATATTTATAATTGCGGTATGTGTCAATACACACATGGATGTTTCACATACTTAAGTTGTTAAAGTGACCTGTATTGTTGTAACAAACCATGCGCGACGTTGACAAATTTACGTTTTACCATCTGGCAAAACCGCATGGGGGTGTCTGGAGATGACCCCCTCCCTCTACCAATTCTCAGCCCCCTAGGGCTTAAAATAATGAAGATACCCATTAATTTTATATTTCACCATACCCCGTAGTCGAAAGGTCAGCTACTTATCGAAGGGCATCTGTTTACAGGAAATATGTCGTCGCTTCTAGTACTGGCGATACCCGATGTTTCTAGTAAATACCAGAGGTACGAAATCGCTATAAAAGCAGCCGGACCGTCGTCAGATTATTACTATTGGTTTAGCAGGAGTAGCAATCAGTATAGATAAGCGAAGTGTGAAGAACAAGCCAATAGTAAGAGCCTTGTATTAGTGTTTCTTTGTGTTAGTTGACGCCTGTAAACGTAGAATCACATCTGTGAACCAACATACGCGACAGTACAAAAGTGTCTGAAGTACAGAAACGTGGCTGTGTTAACCCCGCGGATAGTTTTTGCTATATATGTGGTTAGTTTACTCCTACATCGCAGAAAAGGAAAATAATTAGCAAAATGACAAAAGTAGCTTATCATATGTATTTTGGATGTGTTATTGGCGATCAAGATCAGGACTGGGCTTCTCACTTATATTGTCCAACATGTGCAGCAAGTCTGAGTAATTGGTTAAATCGCAATGCCCTTTGCAGTTCCAATGATTTGGCGAGAATCAAGAAATCATTTGAACCACTGTTACACTATTTATCTCCCTGTTTAAAACAAGGATAATACAAAATCATGCAACAAGAAAGGATTGACAGTATATATACTTCACATAGTTTTTTACGCAATTTGAAATTAACAATACGTTTGGTTGCATACAGTGTTTTTAAAGCCACATACGACTTCTTTTTTAGGTTTGACATATGTTTACTAAATCTAAGACTACTGTCAATAACTATTCACTTCTATACTTCTTCTATACTTCATGGAGAAAGTGTACCAGTTTCAGCGCTCCCAACAAATTGGGAGGAAGATTTAGAAATGTATAAATGAATTAAATGATCTAGTTCGGGATATCCACTTGTCCAAAGAATCAGCTGAACTAGGGTTCAAGATCACAACATTGGATTTTGCTAGCTACTGGAACCAAAGTAACAATATTTAGTACCCGTAACCAGGACCTATCTTCGTCTTTTACTGTGTAGAATAAAATGTATGTTTGTGTTAATCCAAATAGTGTTTTGGTAAAATTAACCTTTGTACATAACTCGGACGAATGGTGCTTATTTATAAATACTTCTATATTAAGTATAAAGGCAGTTCTGCTCCATAATGGCAACAAAAGATCCTCTATTCCTCTTGCACATGCAGTTGACATGAAGGAAGCGAACGAAAGTGTGTTATTTATTCTAAATGCAATAAGCTATGATACATATAAGTGCCAGATATGTGGTGACCTAAAAGTCATAGGACTGTTACTAGGGCTTCAGGGTGGATTTACGCAACGTATTGCTGTTTTCTTTCTTTATTTCAGGTGAAGCTAAGGTAAAGCATATACCTCTTGTTGATCCTAAAAAAAGTTCTGTTACCTCCATTAAACCTTAAACTGGGATTGATGAAACATATCGCAAAAGTATTAGATAAAGAACGAAATGCGTTTAAATACCTTAAACACAGTTTTTCTAATCTAAGTGATGCTAAGCTTAAAGAAAGAATATTTGTTGGTCCACAAATTAGAAAAATACTAAGGCATGAAAAGTTTGATCAGATATTAGTGATGTTGAGCTAGCTGCGTGGAGGTCTTTTATAAAAATTGTTTCGAAAAACTCGTAGAAAAACTACTTGAAAACTACTGCAAAATGGGCTGTCGCATGTCTCGTAAAATACACTTCTTGCACTCCCATTTAATTTTTTTCCCGAAAATTTGATTGTGCTTTGACGAGCAAGGAGAAAAGTTCACCTATGATATACTAACAATTGAGTAACGCTACCAAAGCAGAAACGATGGAGGGTTATTATTGGTTTCTTATGAGAGAAAGCGATGAGGAATATAAACGGATATTTGCAAATAAGTTATCTACAAAAGACTTACTATAAATGTATTTTCATGTGTATTTTTGTAAATAAAACCTGTTATCTCAGAATATCTAGTTTTTAATAAAAAGTTATTACTTGATGGACTAAATATTTCTAATTACCTGGGAGAACATAATTTTTATGATATTATTTTATTATTAATTCTACAAGACTACAACTTAAAGTCGGAGAAATATTTTCAGACCTAACCATTAATTTTAATTGGTCCCATATTTGCTCTATGAGATTAAAAATATAATAGTAGGGTGGGACCCTTAGCACTATATGTCACATTTCCTCTGCCAGTGCGGCACACACATACGTTTTTATATAGAATGCCTTCAAAACCTTTAAAAGATCAATTTTTTTTGTAACATTCTTCAAAATATATATTATTTGACGCCATACAATTGTAAATATCCAATTTTGCATTATTTGAGCCTGATACCTCATGTAATTGGTGACAGATAGCTCGCATTATCCATTATCATGCTTTTCTGAGGAATGTTTGGTAAAAGACCATTCTTCAAAAATTTTCCCGTTGTATCTTCATGGTAGACCACGCAGGAGAATTTAATATTATTTGCCGAAAGCCAAAAGGCATTTGGAACCAAACCGTTTTCTGTCCTGGCATCTAAAATTGTTATCATTTTCCCTTTATTTAATGGAGCTTTTGTTTTACGCCTACTGGTAGAATGGTGTTTCATGCGTGTCAAACCATGTTTTATTAAGATAAATTATTGAACGATATTTTTTTATCGATGTTTTTTTAATCGACATTCCCCATTATTGTCAACACTTTAACACGTCAGCGAAACTATTTTTCGACCAACTATAAAAACTCCATTATTTATGGTTGGGCTAATACATAGTTGCGTGATTCTACAAACCTAAGGGACAGCGTGACTGCAAGACATTTTTTATTTTATAGTTACCAGAAATAAAACATACAAAGTCCTAATATTCACAGAATTTATATTAATATTACACTCAGTCTGTCACACTTAATTGCAAATTTACTCCTGTTAGAGGCACGAGGGTGTGCGAAAATCAATGCACTCTAAAAAAGTGCTGCAACAATCAGGCTTATTAAATGATTGGAACAGGTAAAAATCCCTCAGTTGCCTTCATTGCGAAAAAATGGTGTTAGAGCATAATACGAAAACTTAATAAAAAGACATATTCATGATCCTAAAAAATGCGTTTTAATTTTTAATTCTCAAAAAATATTAAGAGGTGGAACATTAAGGACTTTTAAGAAGAGAGACTTAAGGAAAATAAGGACCTGTTGGACGGCTCGTGTATCTAATTTAATTTTTTTAGTCTTCAACATCATTCTCTAGAAAGAGAAAATGATGTAATATTTGTTTATTATTTTTATAATTATTTAAGTTGCGATTCTTTTTTTGTGTTAAACCAATAGATTTTAAAATGACTTTTATAAAACGGGAGACTCAGGGAATCAAAGACCTCTTAATAATCCATTAACATCAAAACTGTAATATACCCTGATCACGAGCTGCCAAGTTATTATCGATGAAATTAATAAATTGCGTTTTGTGGAAACCTGACTGTGTATTTGAAAAAATGTTATTGTTGTACACATTATTTAACGACTGTATATTGATACCTTCGAAAAGTTTTAAACCTGAAAGCAGTATCTTATTGGGTTTAAATGTTTCAGTTCAGCCACAGTTTCGTTTTATGAAATGACACCTCAATGAGAAGTTTATTGTGCAATATTTTTGGTATTTTCAACATTGTCTCTCATATATCCCAGTTTTTTTTTCTATGAGAAGTTTATTGTGCAATATTTTTGGTTTTTTCAATATTGTGTGTCATATATGCCTGTTTTCGCTTTCATTGCTTTTTTGTTTTTTTTTATTTAATCCATTATGTTAAGAATTTTTATTGTTAATGAAATCATAGAGGTTGAAAACCAAAACAGGGATTTTCAAAAGCGGTTGACTAATTGTCTTTTTTTATTGAGTTGAAATAATCAATATCGATGTGCTTTAATTTTGAGAGGCGATTTATTTATTTGTATTACTCAATTATTATCAGAAAATAATACTATAGAAGAAGGTCAAAAGAAAAATATCAAATTTCTCTTACGAGAGGGTTTTTTTTTCGATTAACTATCTAGTTAGCCAGCCTCTGTAACGATTGTCTGAACCCTAAAACTCATCCTTTTAAACCCAAGCCGCCGAACTTTTCTTTGGGATTTTATTTTTTAATTTATACGACCCGTATCAAGGAACGAAATAATTACGTTTTGCCGCTGGAAGAACTCCTTTTAATCTCCCTTTCGGTTTATTCCTTTTAGAGGAGATCGTATCCTCTTATTTTACAAGATTACCTTTGTGATCACTTCTTATCTTGATTACAAACCGTTTATATCAGTCTCTAAGCGTATTTTCCGGGGTTATGTTATGTTTTTAACATTAAAGATGCCAAGGAATTGATTACTATCTCGCATAAAGATATATAAGGCGAAGCAGTATAGATGTTTAAAGTAATCATTTTTTTACGTTTACAGTTATGCAATCTTTCGATATGTTAGATAATTATTCTAATAAGAGTATTTGTACAAACATACTTTCCTAGCTTTCTTCTAACTAGTTTCTTTAAGTTGTAGGGGTATTTTAGGATCTGCCTAGCAAATTCTTAGTGATCCCACAGCCTTTTAAATTTATTCTGGGTATTTTCATTAATGATTTCTACCAATAATGCTGGAAATAGCTTTTGTGCAAAAGAACAGATTTGACTGCAAAATAAATGGGTCGTGGTATTTAAGAGTGAATTTTATTATTTTTAGAAATAAAAAGCATAAAATATTAAAAAAATTAAAAACTGCCCTTTTATAAAGTGAACAAAAAAGTTTAAAAACGAAATGCATGTATAGATATCTCAATTTATGAAAAAAAGCATGAACTGGCAACAAGTGAAGAATACAGGTACTTCTATTTGTAGTCTGCATTTTTTACTGGCACCCCGCGTTTTTTTTCTTTCATATAATAAATTTATATGTTTGAGGCCCAAAATGTATATTCATAAATGTATATGTATTCAATGCTGAACCTTTATTTTTTTACTATTTAGGTCGCCTTATAAAAGTGTCGGTTTTTTGTAACATATTATTTACTTAAATTTTACTTTATTTCATTAGATAACAAAAATAGTACAAATTTAAACAAATACATACCAAAAAACATCATAAGTAAATCGGTAACACAACAAAAATAAAAAGCAGTTTCTGTAAAAATATAGTTATTTGGTAATAACTTTATACACATTATATAAATATTAATTTGTATAACTTTTCTCGGTAATAAGTTTCATTACGAGGAAAGTTATGTTAAAAGGGCTTTACTTATTTTCGTACCCAAGTATCCAGAACTTACCTTACAATAAAACTACGGTATTATTAAAATTTATACAATCTGTACAGTTACTGTTATGCGCAAATAAGTATTTATGACAATGGATGTGTTTTATTTGTATATCTAATATACATACATACGTACATACAAACATATATTCACTTATCATTCTCACCTAAATAAACCACTGCTTCGATATTCCAGTATACCATTTTTTAAATTTTGCTTTTATATGTTTTAATTTATTTTAATTTTAATGTTTTTATTTTCTTTTATTTTTTGTAACTTTATTTATATATTCATTAAAAAAATCAATTATGACATTTATTATTTGATTCCACAGAAAGAAAGTCTATTTTACTCTAGGAAATGGAATTTTACCGATTTTTTAAATATTTAATTTGGCTGCCATTTTTTTTGCCATATAGAATTGAGAAAATTTTACCAGTTTATTTCTGTTTCACACTTGATTTTTATGCAAAATCTCAACTTAATGTGATAAGTAGTCTTTTCGTATTGATTTTTTAAACATTTAATTAAATCGCCATTTTGTTTCTTCATAATGGTTTCTCACCCAAATTTTATCAGTTTAACTCTATGTTGCGCTTGATTTTTATTCAAAATTTGAGGTAAATCGGATCAGTAGCTTTTTAGTAAAAATTTTTTTTGGTCGCCATTTTGCTCCCTATATTGGATTTTTACCAAAATGTTACCATGTTGTCATCATATGATACTTAATTTTTGACCGAAATTTGAAGTCAATCGGATAAATAGATTTTTAATTATTTAACGAACAGGCAGACCGACAGACAGAAGGAATGTTTTTCTTCATCTAGGGACGCTAAAACGTGAAAATCTGAAAAATCTCGGATGATGATTTTTAGGCGATTATAATAAAATATTAAGACAATACAAAAATGTTTGGGTAAAAGTTGTTTTTCTGTTTTTCAATTATACATAGTCGTTTTTAGTAAGGTGTAGGGTGGAAAATTATTTTACCCTTCTAGCTACTTACTTATACAATACGTAAAGTAAAGCATAATGTATTAACATCCCCTCTCTTTACTTTTGCTTGTATAGAGTTTTTCTGAATGCGCCCTAAAGCAATAATATTAATAGTGAAGAATAATATACCTAGAGGTTTAGCATAAAACAAATATCATTTTTGACAACGTATATAAAAAAACACTTTACTATAATGATTACGATATTTTTTTTAAGAAAATTAAGGTGAAATTTTGACCGTATTAAAATAAAACTTTACAACGACGTTTCATCTTTGATTACATGCGACATCTTCAAAGCTTGCTCTACCCGATCAGGTTTTATGCCTGGCCAGTTTCATTATATCACTAGTTTTTCGTTCAGATAGTTCCGTAGAAGGTGCTGCAACTTTGGTTTCTTTCACATTTACGCCAATACCGGTGTTCAGCTACAGCAAAATCTGAGATTTATTTTTTTAATACTCCCTTAAAGTTCCTTGAGCCTAGTAGATATGGCGGGTTCAGTTTTTCCTGCAGTAAACAACTAAATTTAAATTAAGAGTTTAAAACTGTTATGAGCAGATTTAAAGCTAGAATATTTCTGCTAGTTCTGTTTGTTTTTCTAACAAATTTCAAATCGTTAGTAAAGTTATCTACTTTAAACTTTAAACAAACTGTTTAAGCTTAGGATTTAAGATTTAAGATAAATAAGCAAGTTGCCTTAATCAGAGAAATTTCAGCTTGTTCATGCAATATTTTAGTTAGAAAAATACTTAAGAAAGCTGACAAATATTTTATTAACTAAAGTTCGAGAAGCATTTCATAATTTAAAAACATTTCTCTGAAGTAGTTCGAACGCAGCAAATAATGTATTTAATTTTGAATAATCTTGCCTAAGAACAGAAAACTGTTACAAAAAATACCCAGTATGATATATCAAATTTTTGCTTTTGTTTTGACTAATTATAGTCATAACATCAAGTTTCCACCGGGTGCCTTGTACATCCTCCCTGGGAACAAAACTCAAGCCAGGTGATCAACAAAACAACCAACTGCCCTCTTCCAGAAAGAATTCCCTGACAGCGTGACAATCACAGAGCAGATGTGATACTATGCAATCTCTTATTTATATGTTTTTTTCTGAAATTGCCTGATAGATCATTGACGTCCTATTGATCTCTCAAGCAAATTCTCAGCTATCTGTGAACTTCTTAAATTCATTATGGATATTTTTTTAAATGATTGTTATCAATTCTGCAAACGACATAGGTTAGTTATGTCAGCTTTTATGTTGCATCTGTGCTGCAAGTGTTATAGAAACCCCATTAGTTTCTTTACACTTATTAATTCTTCTTCTTAAAACCATGTGGGTATATTTTCTAGGTTTTCAGAAGTGGCAACGCCTTACCATCTATGTAGACCTTGCTAACTTGTTTCTCTGTGGTAACTTTAATTGTGGAAGCCATTTCCGTCTGAACAATGCTGGTATTTTAATACAATGTTCACTCGCACTAAATTTGCAGGCTCCTTTTTCTGTCATCAATTATGTGAATTGTGTAGGGCCTATCAATATTTATATAATATGTCAAATTTCATTCGTTTATCATAGCTGGAAATTATCTGATGAATACCTCTGAAACACTTATCTACAGTGGTTTAGATAATGTTTTTTGATGAAAAAATTAAGATGAAATATCATGGTTACTACATTTAGACCGTATCAAAATAAAACTGTATAACAACGTTTCATCTTAGATTACAAGCGACATCTTCAAAGTTCTTTACTCTACAAGATCAGGGTTTTATGCCTAATCATAGAAGGAGCTAGAACTTAAAATATCAGTACCGGGGTTCAGCTACAGCAAAATCTATGATTTTTTTTAATACACCCTTAATGTTCCTTAAGCCTAATAGATATGGCTCTTTCATTTTTTCCTACAGTACCCAATGAAATTTAAATTAAGAGTTTAAAACTGTTATAAGCAGATTTAAAGCTAAAATATTTTATGTTAGTTCTGTCTGTTTTCCTGACAACTTTCAAACCGTTAGTGAAGTTATCTACTTTAAACTTTAAGTTTAGGATTTAACTTATAACATAAATAAGCAAGTTGCCTTAATCAGAGAAGTTTCAGATTATTATACAATATTTGAGTCGAAAAAATACTTAAGAAAGCGAATAAATATTTTAATCAAAGTTTGAGAACGATTTCATAACTTATAAACATAACAGACTTGTTTGAATGTTAATATATTGTTCACTGGACTACTTTTTATCAGTTAAGTGAAGGACTTGTCAAAATAAATCTGACCTGACAATATTTATGTAGTATGTCAAATTCAATTCTTCTAGCATAGCTGGAAATTCCTTAATGCCTCTGAATTAGATGATTTTTTTGAGGAAAATGTTGTGAGGTATAAACCAGATTTCAAATGACATAACACCAAACAAATATTTTTAGGTAATTTTGCTCAGATTTGTAACGATTCCATACACTTTTTTATATAAAGTTTTTTTGAAAGTACCTTAAGGGAATTATAATATTAATAACAGTGAAGCAAATACTGTGTGTGTACAATTAAGAAAAAAACAGGACCTGAAAAGAGTAAACCTAATGCCATTTTTGAAGAAAAATTACATTTAAGCCATATCAAAATAAAACTGTTTTACTACGTTTCGTCTTCGATAACAAGCGACATCTTCAAAGTTCTTTACTCGACCAGATCAGGATTTTATGCCCGATTAGTTTCATTATGTTACCAGTTTACAGCTAAATGTAAATTAGGAGTTTCACACTGTTATGAGCAGATTTAAACCTAAATATTTTCTGTTAGTTCTCTTTATTTTCCTGGCAACTTTTAAACCGTTAGTGAGGTTATCTGCTTAAAACTCAGTTTGTTTATATAACACTTTAGTCGAAAAAATACTTAAAAAAGCCGATAAATATTTTAACTAATAGTTGAGAAGCATTTCATAACTTAAATCATAACAGTCTTTTATGAAGATATTGATCAGCCTAAAAAGCATCACTGATTATGTAGTTCATACAAATGAAAAAGTTTGCGATCCATATTGTCATTAAATTGATACTAATTCTTCATTATACTGCTGTTTCCAATTAAACAAAGTCCGTTACGCTGATAATGAGTACCTATATCTGTTCATAATTTATTTATTCTGAACACAGCTTTAGCATTACAATCGTAACTATGGTAACCTAAGACTTGTCACTGTCAACTTGGTAAGTATAATAAGTTAATAAACATAAATAAAACATAATAAATAAAATAAACACATAAATTAACCTAAAATTATACAAAACTCTCACTAGGGCTAAATGCGCAACATTGCCCCCTTTACTGAGTTGATCGTGCCGATCAAGCGTCTTCTGTATCTTGATAACGGGCTAGTCGATGGAGGTGCACCACTTTCATTTTAGAACGAGGGTTCTTCTGTATCTGGCAAACCAGGTCTTTCAGCCGGGTCACTACACTACCTCCTTTACTGGCGGGACATTCCACTCAGTCCCGGCATCAAGTTTTTACATCTGTACTTTACAAATCGCTCACTAAGACTAAATTCGCAACAATATTTTCAGTAATGGTAGCAAAAGGGTTTCTATTACTATATAATACTTAAAGTATTCCAAATATTTCTAATTGGATTTTTAAAATGCTCTGTGTTTAATTTCAGACCTACACTACTTAGCATAGGAAATTCACACTCTCTTAAAAGTCTTATGCAACAACTACGAAATATTAACGGTAAAACAAAAGAAGTCAGGCTATCAGAACATTTAATTTGGCAAAAGTTTTCATTAAAACACATAAAACAGGTGTGTTTTTAATTTAGTCTTACATGCATAGGCCTTTTAGATATTAAAAAGGGAGTTAATATCTGAACAATAAAAGTAGGATGGCGTTGCTACCATTATACCATTGTTTCCGGAAAACTTCTGATGAATAATTTTCTCAGTTCTTGCATTGTTCTGGAACTTTCAAATTTATTCTGAAATGTTTGAAAGGATTCTTTAAATATTAAAACCAAAGTTCTGGCTATGAATTTTACGTTTTATATTTACTGGTTTTTTGGTTTTCTTGAGTAAAATTTAAATCCAGAATAACTTAAATTCGTTTTAATGTACATTATATCTGAAATTTGAAATAGCATTAAGTTACTGCTGCTTCGGGATTTAATTTTATGTTTTAATTTTCTTTCAACCGACAACTTTAGATAAAGCTCAAAAATTAATTTAACTCAGTGTAAGCATGTAAAACTGGTTTAAGTGATGCATGAAATGAAATGCAGTGCTTCCTATTTTAAACTAACAACAATAGCTGTCGCTTGGAGTTATGGATAGCTTTTTCGCAGTAAGTTTTTTGAATTCCATTTCGTACGCCTTTAAAAACCGTCCGGATTTAATCGATTGCCCGGACTTTTTGCCATATTCCGGAGATTTCAATCGGCTGGGGATAAAAACGACCGAAAATCCTGCTCATTGCTCATGATGTCATTTGCAGCGTCTATAGGATTTAATTCCAAGATTAAGTTTTTTTCTTTCATTTCTTACTATGCGAAATTTACTCCCTTGGCCTGGCACAAAGCACATACAAACTATGGAGCGGATAAAAACGTTAAATACATTTATTTTCTTTTAAACAAATTAAGGTTTGTGAAACTTCAGAAATCTACAACCGTAAAATGTTTCTAATTCAGCATACTAATATAAAAATTAATTTTAAATAATTATTTGGAATAGATTGGATATATGCAGATGCTATGTATACTTCAAGTGGACTTAATTTTTAGTTTTTCGGTAAAAAGTCATTCTTCATTTGCTCGTTAAGAGAATACCATTCACGTTGAGAAAAAATGGTTTTGTTATACAGGCAGTTCAGAAACTTATAATATATGTATTTTACTTTATTTTTTAGTATTTTCGTCAAAAATAGATAGATAGGCTTGAGCATATTTACTAGCCAACCAGATCCCCTAGCCTGCTACATGTGATAATTGAATTCAAAAGACTACAAGTACTAGCAGCAGTAATCCCTTTTTTCTCTATTTGGTTCAAATGTATTTATGCTTATATTATTTTCAAGGCACTTGTCCCTTCCAAATATAAGAACAGGGGTTAGTTTGCTTTAAGTAAAATACAGGTTTTGCAAGTTTTGTATGACGAAACTATTTTTTCTTAACATGAATTGCATTTTTTGAATATTTAAAAAATTGTATCAAGAATAAGTTTATGAAAATTAGGTCCATTTGTTGTAGAAGTAACCTTATCTGAGAACACCCTGTTCATATTAATAACTGCTAAATAACCCATATAATCAATTCTAAAACATAAACGTTTTCATTAATTGAATAACTTAAATTGTCGTTAATTCCGTAGTTGGTTGCTATTGTGGAAATATATCTCTCAGAAGAGCTTTTCTTTCGAGAAACTTAATAATAAATAAAATATTATCTCGTATACCAGCAAGATTTGATTGGAATGACTTTGTCTTAGCTCTTTAGAGATGGGTAAAATATGTTTGGGTAGATTTTAGTCTAAAATATATAGAGTATTCACCAAGGAGTTAACAATAGGATAAACGGGGAAACTTTAATTTTGTACACTTTAGTAGGTTAAACTTACTTTATTGGCCAATTTAGGAAAAAAATTTAAAATAATTTGATTAATAAAATTCTATTTTGAGAAAATTATGGTGTAACTGCAATTTTTTTAAATAGACCACCCTATACATTCTAATATTTATAGATTTCAGGATTAATTCTAAGTATTTCTTACATAACATCATTTACCAAAATTCAACTGTTTTCGAGTTATTGACATTAAAAAAATTGAAAATTTTAGAATTTGAAAGACGACTGGCTTGAAAAATTTCAATTTTTAGATATACTCGTAAAATCGAAATATGTTTATTTATTAATTTTATCTTTAAACATAAACAGGAATAGAAACAAGTAGGCCTAAAGTGGTCTCCACAAAATTACATAAGAAATTATACAAACAACGAAAAAAATCGAAAAGTCAAAAATATACAATTTTCGTAAATGTAAAGATTGGAATTCAATTTTGTTAGTAATTTGTTACAGAATCCATATTCAATGGTAGTTAGACTACAACAAAAAAAAAGTATAAAATTACGCTAGCTGAATCATGATCAAAAAAACATTCGCTCGCCCTCGAAGCTCTCCAAAATCTAGTATGTAATATATAAAAAAAATCTATATGCCTGTTACCATTTTACGCAACCTACGCAGAGACGAGTTCTGAGAGCATTTAGATTTCCAAATAAAAAATAGTTTGATTACTGGAAGATAAATCCGAGGGATGTTAAAATAAATAAACGAGAGAATGTCTGAGTGATTTATAAGGTTATTTATAATTTTAATAAGACTTGTTCTTTTCCGTTAAAGGTGATATATGAAAGGGTTGTCGAATCAGAACTCTAGCATATAAATCTAAAAAAATTATTTGTACATGTTCCAATAAGTAAATATTGTACCTGGCTTTTCAAATGACACTACCAAAAATTCAGTTTCCCTATTACAAAATAATAGCCCTTACATTAGAGAACATCTAATATCTTTGAAGCTTGGTTAACAATGATTCAATATATAGATTAAAGATAAATTTGATGTCAATTATGATCCCAAGATCTGATACATTAACAATACTTGGAAGGGCGATGTTACTTATTCTGTAATCCAAACAAAACTGTACTTTATCTCGAGAATTATGAATTGGCATTTATTTAGGTTAAGGAATAAGCTGTTATGATTGCAACACTCTATTACTCTGTCCAAATCCTCGACTATGTTGTAACAGTCAGTGATATACTGTACTTTTTATAGACTTTAAGATTGTCCTTATATGAAAGGAAATTTAAGCGCTGAAACAGGTCTAGTATCAGAACAAATTTCTTAAATAGAGACAAACTGTGGCCTAGGTAAGACTCTATTCATTCTAGGATGCTGCCTTCCACACTAACATCAGCTAGTCGTGCAAGCAAAATGTTATGACTTATCTTGTCAAATGCCTTGCTGAAATCGGTGTAAATGGCATCAAACTAAATTCGATTATCTAAGTTCACTTGGAGATAATCGGCAAACGAAAATAAATTGGCTTCACGTGATCGCCCGGGGTAACACCCATGTTTTTTGTGACACTTTTAAATACTGAAGAGCAACAAAAAAGAAAGAACAGCATTTTTTAGGGTCTAACTTTAAAACTTCATTATAGACATCAAAAGCGAACAGTTAATTGTTACTAAGTTCGTGAATATGCTTATAAGTAGAAGGTGACAAATATTTAAAAATAAAAATAGTTTGTTATTTTCTTTTAAAATTTCTTTTTTACGATAAGTTGCAATATAATTTTGTACAATATTATCAAACACACTAGAAAATGTTTCTGTTGAAATATCCACAGACTAATATTTAAATTCTGCATGCCAGTCAACACCAGAGATATTTCAGCGTAGGTCGCTTTTAGGTGTCGTTATTAAATGGTAGACATTTCAGTAATCTCAGGCTATTAAAATTACATACAGTTATGAGAATGAATGTCACAGACGTAGCCAGAAAATGTGTCTGGGGGTGGGCAGAGGTCTAAATTATTTCATTCATTGAATGTAAATTGCAGCAGAACCGTTTCCAGTTTTCATAAAAAATTGAAAGGTGTCTGGGGGAGCAGCTGTCCCCCTGGCTACGCCGAAATGATTATTATAATATATACGGTCCTCTATTTAAAATAATTGAGTTGCATTCTATACCTCGTTTTTGAGACATTTTGAGTATAATAAAAATCTTACAGTGGCCAAGTATCTTTTATATTTAATGTTTTCTTCTATCTATCTACCTAACGAGGTATTCAAAAATTACACATTAAATAGACGTGTATATAAAAAAATCACCTTTTCTATGTACTTTTTTTTAGCCAACTGTAGCATACAAAATTTAGGTTTTTTGGTATAAAAAGTATATTTTTATTACAAAACTTTTCGAAAATTAAGTTTTCCGTGGACACCTGTATATATCCGATTAATGTCTATAAAAATCTCTTTTAAGCGTCCTAAAAGATCTAAAATACCACAATGAAATTTTCTTGATACACGAGTTTAGAAATAATAATTTAACTATTTTCGCACTAATAAGCTTCTCTAAAAAAGACCCTATATTTCCAAACGGCTTCAACAATTTTGTCGTGCCCAGGGTATCTTTTGTTTAGAAGGTCAAGAACTAGAACCTATACAAAAATTAGCGAATTTTACAAAAACCCGTATTCTACCGTCCATAAAAACTGACAATAAGTTGGATTTTTCTACCGTTAAGGAAATAAAAAGAAACCTATCCTTCAAACTACTTTAATTGAACACCAGCGTTACACAGGATATATAATATCTACAAGTAAAAGAAACCAAGGCCTTGTTTATATAATTAAGATCTCGCCCCTATTGGGCAGGATGCTAAAATAATAGCAGCTAGAAGAGAGAATTGAGTTTTTTTGGCTTTAAGTAAAACTCATTTAGCCACGATTTATCATGCTATTTTATTAATAAATTATGAGCACTTATTTAAGATTAACCTAATGTAGCCACAATTAGAACCCAAAACCCACACAGGGTAAACAGGGACACACACTTCTCGCCCTGGGGCCAACTCAGGACGTTTTTTATTACGTAGACAAGACAGTTAATAGGTATAGAAATCTAAGCAACTAAACTTGATTTGAAATTATAATTTCAGAGTTCAGATCCATATTAAGTTGCCATTTTTTGCAGTTTGACAGTTGTCAATTCTAAATGTAAAAACGTGTATATCAGAAATACTATGTAGTACGCTAAAACGCTAATCTAGTAATAAGAACCCAAATTGATATACAAAAAAAATATAATAAAATGTTTGTTTGTGTTTTATTGTGTCTTAAAACATTATTAGTTTCTGAAATAAAAAATATATCTTCACTTTAAAGAGATGTTTTACCCTCTTAGAATCACCCTGTAGTCGAAAAAAAGTTATAACCAAGCCTGTTTTATGGTTTGGTGTTTTTTACCCCTTAAAATAAAAACCCAAAGTTTTAATTTTATTTTTAGAGAGCTGTTTCCCCCCTTAGAGTAAACGTATATATAAAATATTGCTTGCGTATGAAAAAAAAAGAGAATAAATTTGTCATGTTTTACTACAATGCATAGTGAAAATAAATGTTTATATATACAAAATGATATACACCGTTTTTTATTTTTAAGTAGATTTTCATCCCCTTAGGGGTAGCCTGTATAGCTAAAAAAAAAATTTTATGCTTGTTATCAGATAATTAGAAAATGCGTTCTCAAAGTATGAATCTTTATATGGGCTATTATATGAAAAAGTAAAAATATGATAAGTTAATGGTCTTAATGGCAAATCTATATTTTTAACCGTCCAAAATTTACACAAAGTAAATTTTGCAGCTCTCCATTCAGAATGTCTTAAACAGATAAAAGCCTCTCTATACCTATTATCCAAATGTAACAATACGCTCTGATGAAAATATTTAGACTAAATTAGACCCTATAGAAGGGCATTTCCCGTATAGTCAAAAATACAAATTTCAAAAATTTCCGATCCAAAAAGAGGAATGCGCGGACAGTAACAATGGCCGCGTAGGACCAAAGTACTTTCGTCGCGTACGTCCCAGACACATAAGCGAGAAATAAGATAATATAATAAAAACTTTAAACATCCAAACAGTTCGACTGTTCCACTGAATCACGGTACGCTAAAGATAGCTCATGTATACAATCTTTCTTAGAAGTCCTTCAATATCTTGGAATAAGACCTTCTGTAGATGTCTCGTGCCATCAAAACAAAATGTCGGAAAGTATCTATTAACTATTTAAATCATTATTTTAACGCACTGACTTTTTGGTAAGAATTATACATGCATATATCCCAATATTAATTAGTGCTGGAAATTGGATTTTTTACCAACCGGAATGCCAAGATTGTATTTGGACTTATTTAATTTTCCGTTCCGGTGCGTTTCCGGTCAATTTACAGCTCTGATATTAATTTGAATAAAGTTTAGATAATTATTTATTTACATTCGCAGTAAACTGGGAAATTATGGGGACAACTAATTCTCTTTGTTCCTCCCTTATAAGCACCCATTAGTTCAGTAAAATAATGGGGCATCCGTTTTTTTATTCCTAAACTGAGATAATGATTTAAAACACTTTTCTGTAATCCCCAAAAGACGCCAGAACTGTCACATGTGCTTGATATTTTTCTTTAATAACCATCTCATTACTTAGCCGAGTGCAATTTAATGAAAGGAGGGTTCTAAAAATGGAGAGACGAGAAACATCAGAAGTGATGGGGAGAAATGGCAGTGCCTTGTCATGTACTTGCAGTAGGTGACGATAGACCTATTATGTAAATTGCTCTACTGAATTAAGCAATTAGTATGGATTAAGTAAAGCACAAAGCGAGATGATTTTCAGGATATGCGCATGAACTACCACAAACTTAAATTAGTTTGTTCTGGTATAGCGACTATGTCGTCTTCCAGGTAATTGAAAGGATCGTTTAGAAGCTCAAGGGTTTATACTGCGTGTCTGGAATTTTAAATATATATTTTAATATATTAACGTCTTTCAGTATTAAATAACAAACTTAAAGGGGAAACAAGTGCTTTAATAAAATTTTTATACTTGTTATCAGATAATCAGAAAATGCGTTCCCAAAGTATGAATCTTTGTATGGGCTACTATATGAAAAAGTAAAAATATGATAAGTTAATGGTCTTAATGGCAAATCAATATTTTTAACCGTCCGTAACTTTACACAAAGTAAATTTTGCAGCTCTCAATGTCAGAATGTCTTAAACAGATAAAAGCCTCTCTATACCTATTATCCAAATGTAACAATACGCTCTGATGAAAATATTTAGACTAAATTAGACCCTATAGAAGGGCATTTCCCGTATAGTCAAAAATACAAATTTCAAAAATTTCCGATCCAAAAAGAGGAATGCGCGGACAGTAACAATGGCCGCGTAGGACCAAAGTACTTTCGTCGCGTACGTCCCAGACACATAAGCGAGAAATAAGATAATATAATAAAAATTTTAAACATCCAGACAGTTCGACTGTTCCACTGAATCATGGTACGCTAAAGATAGCTCATGTATACAATCTTTCTTAGAAGTCCTTCAATATCTTGGAATAAGACCTTCTGTAAATGTCTCGTGCTATCAAAACAAAATGTCGGAAAGTATCTATTAACTATTTAAACCATTATTTTAACGCAATGACTTTTTGGTAAGAATTATACATGCATATATCCCAATATTAATTAGTGCTGGAAATTGGATTTTTTACCAACCGGAATGCCAAGCTTGTATTTGGACTTATTTAATTTTCCGTTCCGGTGCGTTTCCGGTCAATTTACAGCTCTGATATTAATTTGAATAAAGTTTAGATAATTATTTATTTATATTCGCAGTAAACTGGGAAATTATGGGGACAACTAATTCTCTTTGTTCCTGCCTTATAAGCACCCATTAGTTCAGTAAAATAATGGGGTATCCGTTTTTTTATTCCTAAACTGAGATAACGATTTAAAACACTTTTCTGTAATCCCCAAACGACGCCAGAACTGTCATATGTGCTTGATATTTTTCTTTAATAACCATCTCATTACTTAGCCGAGTGCAATTTAATGAAAGGAGGGTTCTAAAAATGGAGAGACGAGAAACATCAGAAGTGATGGGGAGAAATGGCAGTGCCTTGTCATGTACTTGCAGTAGGTGACGATAGACCTATTATGTAAATTGCTCTACTGAATTAAGCAATTAGTATGGATTAAGTAAAGCACAAAGCGAGATGATTTTCAGGATATGCGCATGAACTACCACAAACTTAAATTAGTTTGTTCTGGTATAGCGACTATGTCGTCTTCCAGGTAATTGAAAGGATCGTTTAGAAGCTCAAGGGTTTATACTGTGTGTCTGGAATTTTAAATATATATTTTAATATATTAACGTCTTTCAGTATTAAATAACAAACTTAAAGGGGAAACAAGTGCTTTAATAAAATTTAAAACTCATCACTTACTACCTAGTTTTTTATCGTCTTTTGCATCTTGTTTTTTTTGTGGTATATGTATATACATATATATATATATATATATATATATATATATATATATATATATATATATACACTTATAACACTTAAGTGGAGTAAATTCGCATACTTGCAAAAATTGTTTTAGTCGTCAAATTAATTTACTTGCCTCCGGATGTTTTGGTAAAGTGTATCTAAAGTAAATTGAGACAGCGGAAAATTTGGGGTACGCTCAATTTACTACACCACGTATATTAAATAAATTTATTTTTATTAAGTTAATCGGTTTACAAAAGTAAGTTCAAATTTCTATCACACCGCCCATGCTTCACAAAGAAATCGCCGACTGTTGACAGATAGTTAGTTTTTATATTGTCTCAATTTACTTTAGATACACTATAATACGAATTCGTTTATGACTTCATCCGTGTTGGCCGTGTGACGTCAGGCACCTAAATGTAACTGTTTTTTAGAAAAAGGCATATTAAATTTGTCATTTTGGGCCTCTTGGAGCCCTCTATTAACTAAACGGTGAGACTAAGGGCAAAACTATTTGCACTTTCCTATTTGTTAAAACCTATCCCTATGTAACACTTGATTTTTGGGGAAAATTTAAACTCAGTTGAATAAGTAGCCTTTTTTACGCTGCTTTTTTTAAATATTTTATTTTGTTCCGATATTGCAGTCCCCGAAAATTTTCATCTCTATATCAGTAGTTTTTTCATTAGGCCGCGATTTCGTTGCACCATATCAGATTCGTACCGACATTTTACCAGTTCATAGCTATATTAGACGTAATTTTTGTGCAAAATTATAAGTCAATTGAGTAAGTAGTATTTTACATTGACTTTTAAACATTTTATTAGACAGTTTGTTTTGACTTATTGCATTCGAATCAAAAATCTCATTA